>JBBBDQ010001474.1:272500-640000 GCA_037127315.1 Ascarosepion bandense
TAGTCGGTTCTATCAAATCAATCTATGATTCTGTTTCTATCTATCTATCTATCTATCTATCTATCTATCTATCTATCTACATGTGTGTATACATATATATATATATATATATATATATATAGTGCAAGATAGATAGATAGATAGATAGATAGATAGATAGATAGATAATATTCTCTAAGGAATCTACTATTACTTAAATTCATAAAGTCTAGATAATAATGTTCATCAGAACAATTAACATGAAAAATTACGTTTTATATATATATATATATATATATATATATATATACAAAATATTGAGAGGAAAACTCAACACATAATTAAAAGGTTTTAAATCTATAAAAAGTTTTTTGCATCCATTTTATATTCTTAATTTCGTTCGTGTACGTTGTTCGTTTTTACTTTGTCGACTTCACTGCATAGTAGTGTCAGTTGGACACTGTTTCTAAGAAAAGGACAACTATGGCGCAATTCTCTTCACAAGAAATTTATAAACGCCACACTGTACTTCTGGGCATTCGCGCTAGATTCACCCATATTAACATTTCAGTGTGTTTGAGTGTCAATCTGAGGAGAGTGAAGAGGATTCGGAAAATAATGGATGAGTTTTATGGTGATTACGAAGCTGTTTGGATTGATCACTAGTAATGGCGACGTTATGGCGCCATTCCTCTTCCCACAGGGCCCCAGAAGCAACAAAGAGGCTTATATCAAGTACCTTCAGAAGCTAGTGCTGCCCTGGGTCAAATGTTTGTCTTTTAGAAAACCCTGGCAATATGGGTCAGCACCATGTGTCACAAGCAGGAGATCCCAGGCATGACCTCAACACTCCTTACATCTGGACATCTAACTCCCCACACTTCAAACCCCTTGATAGTTATATGTGGGGCGTAATTGAGCGAGAAACCAACAAAGCTTCTTGTAACACCAAAGATGAATTGAACGCAAGGATTATGGCAGCGTTCATCAACTTAAACAAGAAGACTGCCGGAAAGATTTGGAAGAGATTCCGAAATCTACAGCAAGGCTCTTGTTGAAGCCAATGACTATTTTGTTGAATAAATTTACTCTTGAGTATTTAAAGATATTTTTCTGTACTTTTGGTAAATATATCTGTAAAAATGATTTCAGTGTTATTTTCATTTTTTCGAAATTGAGACGATGATTTATCATTTTCAGCCTATCAGTCAGTTAAGTGCCATACTTGATGCACGCTTTGGCGATCATGTCTCGAAAGAGACATGACTGACTGGGCAGAAGATTATCCCGCAGGAGGTTGCTATTGCTTTCTGCGGTAGATTGGGTGCCAGCCAAGGCTATAGAATTCAATCAATCCTGTTCTTTAACCCATAACTGGAAGGAAGAGACGGATTAATACTTTTCCCATGGGTATTTGTGCGTAAGTGAATGCAAGAAATTCAACTTGAATTCGAACTCGGTACCCCGCTTTGAGAGTTGATATCCACTGTACCACAACGCACAGCTTGTTCAAAGGACAGAACTTTACAAAAGTTCAATTAACACCAATTTGGCATTTACTAGTAGAATTGTTAACGCCACAACCATACAGGGATATCTTCAGCGATTTTGTTTCATGACTTCAATGAGTTGAAAATTAACCCCTCAGAAGACTTAATACAGTCATGAAAATGTTCAGTTGAATGCAATGATTTGACAAATTCTGAAATTTTGAACGTCGCCTACTGAAAAAAGAATCAACCCAAACAAGTGAATTGAGATTAGCCAAATCTTCTCTGTGAGAATGCAGACCCTCACACTTCGCATTCAAAAGTTAGATAGCCTCCGTTATGAGATTTTCCAGGAGCCGTCTTATTCATTAGTCATCTCTCCCACAAATTTTTATTTATTTAATTAGTGAGCTTTTCATATGCAGTAGAATATTTTTTGTATACCGAAGAAGCAATCGAAACATCATAACAATTTGTTAAGCAAAAAAAAAACCCCAAAAAAACAATTTTTTAATGGGATAAAGAGTTACATTGGCGAAAAAACGTAGAGCAAAACGAATATTATTCTATTTAATTAAAATTTAATTTTGATTAAATACATTTATGTTCTTTTTTGGTGGGGGGTTGTCATTCATAAAAATACAGTATTTCATATGGGCTAAGCATTTTTTTTAATTAAAATAATTAAAATAGTTAACTGTAACCGCCTCTTTTACTTTAACAGTTTCTATTCTAAGAGAGTAACACACTGCGCCTCCTTGGTCTCACACTCTCAGCGGACCTCAAGTGAAATGACTATATCGAATCCATTGCTAAATCCGCTGCTATGAAAGTCGGTTCTCTGTGCAGGGCCCAGAAGTTTTTCCGTCTGAATCTATCCTGCACATTTATAAATCTACCATCTGCCCGTGTATTGAATACTGTTGCCATATCTGGTCGGGTGCCGTGCCCCTGCTATTCTCCTTGAGCTTCTCGACAAGGTACAGCGGAGGGTCTGTAATGTGATCGATACTGACTTAGCAGACCGCCTGAAGTCTCTCTCTCACCGGCGCGACGAGGCTTCCCTGTGTCTCTTCTATAAATACTTTCACGGCTTCTGCTCCGATGAACTTAAATCAATGATGCCTCCTAGGTTTGAATTTGCACGAGATACTAGATTAGCAACTAGGTCCCACACTTTTACAGTGAAATCGATAAAATGTAATCGCAATTTCTACTCCAACAGCTTCTTTTCTCGCACTTCCCGATTGTGGAATTCCCTTCCACATACTTGCTTCCCCGACAGCTACAATCTCCAGGAGTTTAAATGTAAGGTCCATAGACACCTCCTAACAAATTAACTCGCTTCCATTCTTTTAAACACTCTTCCCACCCACCCATCTATCTATCACCCCCCTTCTGACATTTCCTATATCTAACCACTCTTTCTATTTACCTTCCCCTATGTAGCCCCAAGCGCAATAGTGGCAGTGGAATGCCTTGCTTGGGGTGAAATGATTAAAAAAAAACACTTCCCATCTGTGGAACTCCGTTCCGTTACCGTTTACTTGCTTCCCTGATAGCCACAATCTCCAAAAGTTTAAATGCAACGTCAACTGGCCTCATCTATCTACTTGGTTCCAATCCATCTCTTATTCTTTCTTCGATATCCCCTGTACTCTCTCTCTCTCTCTCTCTCTCTCTCTCTCTCTCTCTCTCTCTCTCTCAGTGTAACCTCTTGCCTACTAGTGATGGTTCTGCTTTGCTTGGGATGAAAGAATTAAAAATATAAAAATTAATAAAAAACAGAACTGTGGTTCTACAGAAGGTTGCTAAGAATAGCCTAGATTAAACATGTGAGCAATGACGAAGTTTTAGAGAAAATAGAAACAAAAAGTACATATATAAGATATCAGAAAGAAATTTTAAATGAATATGTCACATAATTAGGAAAGACAGCTCATAAAATTTGACACTCACACTGTAAGTGTGAAAGACGAAAGCAGAGTGTAACCTATCTGACTAGCATGTGTAACTGATTGGCAGAACAAGGGGTTTAGGAGAAATGGCAAAAAGACAAAATTTATTAAGCGCTAGAAAGGACAAGAAGTTGTGGAGACTAATAATCGTCAACGTTTTGAAGAGATATGGCACAGAATAATAATAAAGGGAATTCCTGGATTCCATCCATATTAAACTAGGTGTGTTTCTATATGCCGTGTTTAGCTCATTTATATTAGAGGGATGGCAAAGGACGCGTTCCAGAAGCTGAGCAAAGTACTAACACACAGGAAAATTTCACTAGAAACAAAGAAAAGAGTGCTAGATTGCTATTTGATGTCAGTTCTTTAATACGGTAGTGAATACTGGACAATATCATCGAAAATGAAGAAAAAACTTGAAGCAGCGGAAATGTAGTTCTACAGAAGGATGCTGTGGATATCGTGGACTGATCATGCACACAACGATGAGGTGTTGAAAAGAATGGCAATGAAAAGAAAATTAATAGTGAGCATCAGGAAGAGACAACTGAAGTTCTTGGAACATGCAGTGAGGAAGAACGGCTTGGAGAACCTGATACTGACAGGCCAGATAGAAGGAAGGAGAGACAGAGGAAGGCAGCGGATAACATATTTGCAGGGCCTGATCAGGTGGATGACTGAACGGGGGTTGCGAGGTGTAACAGGAGAAAACATACTAAGAGCCACCAGGGATAGGGAGACGTGGAGAACCATGATCGCCTACGTCCTGAAGGGACAGGGCACATAAAAGAAGAAGGAGATAGTTACAAAAGAATACCAATATATACAAATTTCGCTTTCACTCGTCTAAAGCTCCAGACATTCTCCAAGTAAAGCTTTTGCTATGACAGCATATTCCCATCTCCCCGACAGTCAGATATCTTGTCAACTCAACGCAACAATTTGTCATCATCTGAATACTGGAAATACTTCGTTCGGCTCCAATGTAAAAATAAAAATATATTCTTCGAAAAACAACAACTATAGAAAGTAATCACTGTCTGAAATTTCTTCTGCACCTGACGAATAATTAATCCGAATTCTTATCAATGAAAGGAATCGTAAACAACTTAGTCTGCAGAAAGTTACGAATTGCAACATGTCTAGAGATTTTTCCCCTTCTTCGTGTGATAAGCTCGTTTACTCCATTTTTTTTTTAAGTTGTCGGCCATGGAATAAGATGGCAGCTACTTCCAGACATTGGTAATAGCTTGTGCGTCATTTGAACGAAATACAAAGCAGAAATCGATGGTGTCTCATTCTCAGCGATTTGATCCGGAACTATGAGTTCCGGATACTTATTGGATGCAATCGATTTATTTTCCTCCTTTCTTTTTTTTTTTTAATTCTTTCTTTCTTTCTTTCTTTCTTTCTTTCTTTCTCAAAAACATTTGCATAATCAACTCCTAATCAATTATATGGCTCATTTTTCTTTTTCTTACTTCTTTATTATTTTTTTTTTTAGATTTGTCGGACTAAATAACGCAGCAACATACATCTAAGGTGCTTAATACGAAAGAAAGTCTGAATACTGCAACATTGTGTAATGGTTAACGAACTCGTCTTAGTAGATAAGTTAGAAGTGAGTTGTGAGTTCGATCTTCACTTTGTATTATGTCTACAATTTGTGATACGAGTTACAATATATAAGGTTTCCGATATAGTGTGAACAATCTTGTCTCGAAGAGAAGTTACTACTGTGAGGTAAGTTAAATCCCCACTTTGTATAATATCTACCGTTTGTGCCACAAAATACTCTTAGTAAATCATAATATAATGGAAGTTATAAACCCATCAATATAATGTCGATAAGCAAGTTTCGCTAGATTGAGTAGGGAGTTAGTTCCTCACTGTAATATAGCTACTCTTTGTGCCACAACCATTTTTAGTAAAACATAAGAGAAAATATTGACTCTACTGAGCACTTGAATTCGATCCTCACTTTCTTCTTCTTCTTCTTCTTCTTCTTCTTCTTCTTCTTCTATGTACCTTGTCCTATCAGGACGTAGGCGATCACGGCCTTCCATGTCTCCCTATCCCTGGTGGCTCTTAGCACACTTTCTCCTGTAACATCTCGCAACTCCCGTTCTGTCATCCACCTGCTCAGGCCCTTTAAATATGTTATCCGCTGCTTTCCCCTGTCTCTTTTTTTCCTCTATCTGGTTTGTTAGTATCAGATTCTCCAAGCCCTCCTTCCTCATTGCATGTCCCAGGAACTAAGTTGTCTCTTCCTGATGCTCAATATTAATTTCCTTTTCGTTTCCATTCTTTCCAACACCTCATCATTTTCCTTCATCTTTGATTATATTCTCTAGCATTCTCACTCCTCATAAACTTCTTCCTCGTCCACCCCACTCTCATCAGTAATATCTTCCCTCTCCAACTCTCTTCCTAACACCTCCTTCAACCTCTCACTTCTCATAACATTCCTCCTCGTCCACCCCACTCTCATCAGTAATATCTTCCCTCTCCAACTCTCTTCCTAACACCTCCTTCAACCTCTCACTCCTCATAAAATTCCTCCTCGTCCACCACACTCTCATCAGTAATATCTTCCCTCTCCAACTCTCTTCCTAACACCTCCTTCAACCTCTCACTTCTCATAAAATTCCTCCTCGTCCACCCCACTCTCATCAATAATATCTTCCCTCTCCAACTCTCTTCCTAACACCTCCTTCAACCTCTCACTTCTCATAACATTCCTCCTCGTCCACCCCACTCTCATCAGTAATATCTTCCCTCTCCAACTCTCTTCCTAACACCTCCTTCAACCTCTCACTTCTCATAACATTCCTCCTCGTCCACCCCACTCTCATCAGTAATATCTTCCCTCTACAAAGCCCTTCCTAACACCTCCTTCAACCTCCTCTCTCCTCATAACATTCCTCCTCGTCCACCCCACTCTCATCAGTAATATCTTCCCTCTCCAACTCTCTTCCTAACACCTCCTTCAACCTCTCACTTCTCATAACATTCCTCCTTGTCCACCCCACTCTCATCAGTAATATCTTCCCTCTCCAACTCTCTTCCTAACACCTCCTTCAACCTCTCACTTCTCATAACCTTCCTCCTCGTCCACCCCACTCTCATCAGTAATATCTTCCCTCTCCAACTCTCTTCCTAACACCTCCTTCAACCTCTCACTTCTCATAACATTCCTCCTCGTCCACCCCACTCTCATCAATAATATCTTCCCTCTCCAACTCTCTTCCTAACACCTCCTTCAACCTCTCACTTCTCATAACATTCGTCCTCGTCCACCCCACTCTCATCAGTAATATCTTCCCTCTCCAACTCTCTTCCAAACACCTCCTTCAACCTCTCACTTCTCATAACATTCCTCCTCGTCCACCCCACTCTCATCAATAATATCTTCCCTCTCCAACTCTCTTCCTAACACCTCCTTCAACCTCTCACTCCTCATAACATTCCTCCTCGTCCACCCCACTCTCATCAGTAATATCTTCCCTCTCCAACTCTCTTCCTAATACCTCCTTCAACCTCTCACTTCTCATAACATTCCTCCTCGTCCACCCCACTCTCATCAGTAATATCTTCCCTCTCCAACTCTCTTCCTAACACCTCCTTCAACCTCTCACTCCTCATAAAATTCCTCCTCGTCCACCCCACTCTCATCAGTAATATCTTCCCTCTCCAACTCTCTTCCTAACACCTCCTTCAACCTCTCACTTCTCATAAAATTCCTCCTCGTCCACCCGACTCTCATCAATAATATCTTCCCTCTCCAACTCTCTTCCTAACACCTCCTTCAACCTCTCACTTCTCATAACATTCCTCCTCGTCCACCCCACTCTCATCAGTAATATCTTCCCTCTCCAACTCTCTTCCTAACACCTCCTTCAACCTCTCACTTCTCATAACATTCCTCCTCGTCCACCCCACTCTCATCAGTAATATCTTCCCTCTACAAAGCCCTTCCTAACACCTCCTTCAACCTCTCACTCCTCATAACATTCCTCCTCGTCCACCCCACTCTCATCAGTAATATCTTCCCTCTCCAACTCTCTTCCTAACACCTCCTTCAACCTCTCACTCCTCATAACATTCCTCCTTGTCCACCCCATTCTCATCAGTAATATCTTCCCTCTCCAACTCTCTTCCTAACACCTCCTTCAACCTCTCACTCCTCATAACATTCCTCCTCGTCCACCCCACTCTCATCAGTAATAGCTTCCCTCTCCAACTCTCTTCCTAATATCTCCTTCAACCTCTCACTTCTCATAACATTCCTCCTCGTCCACCCCACTCTCATCAGTAATATCTTCCCTCTCCAACTCTCTTCCTAACACCTCCTTCAACCTCTCACTTCTCATAACCTTCCTCCTCGTCCACCCCACTCTCATCAGTAATATCTTCCCTCTCCAACTCTCTTCCTAACACCTCCTTCAACCTCTCACTTCTCATAACATTCCTCCTCGTCCACCCCACTCTCATCAGTAATATCTTCCCTCTCCAACTCTCTTCCTAACACCTCCTTCAACCTCTCACTTCTCATAACATTCCTCCTCGTCCACCACACTCTCATCAGTAATATCTTCCCTCTCCAACTCTCTTCCAAACACCTCCTTCAACCTCTCACTTCTCATAACATTCCTCCTCGTCCACCCCACTCTCATCAATAATATCTTCCCTCTCCAACTCTCTTCCTAACACCTCCTTCAACCTCTCACTTCTCATAACATTCCTCCTCGTCCACCCCACTCTCATCAGTAATATCTTCCCTCTCCAACTCTCTTCCTAACACATCCTTCAACCTCTCACTTCTCATAAAATTCCTCCTCGTCCACCCAACTCTCATCAGTAATATCTTCCCTCTCCAACTCTCTTCCTAACACCTCCTTCAACCTCTCACTCCTCATAACATTCCTCCTTGTCCACCCCACTCTCATCAGTAATATCTTCCCTCTCCAACTCTCTTCCTAACACCTCCTTCAACCTCTCACTCCTCATAACATTCCTCCTCGTCCACCCCACTCTCATCAGTAATATCTTCCCTCTCCAACTCTCTTCCTAATACCTCCTTCAACCTCTCACTTCTCATAACATTCCTCCTCGTCCACCCCACTCTCATCAGTAATATCTTCCCTCTCCAAATCTCTTCCTAACACCTCCTTCAACCTCTCACTTCCCATAACCTTCCTCCTCGTCCACCCCACTCTCATCAGTAATATCTTCCCTCTCCAACTCTCTTCCTAACACCTCCTTCAACCTCTCACTTCTCATAACATTCCTCCTCGTCCACCCCACTCTCATCAGTAATATCTTCCCTCTCCAACTCTCTTCCTAACACCTCCTTCAACCTCTCACTTCTCATAACATTCCTCCTCGTCCACCCCACTCTCATCAGTAATATCTTCCCTCTCCAACTCTTTCCTAACACCTCCTTCAATTCCTCTCACTTCTCATAAACTTCCTCCTCGTCCACCCCACTCTCATCAGTAATATCTTCCCTCTCCAACTCTCTTCCTAACACCTCCTTCAACCTCTCACTTCTCATAACCTTCCTCCTCGTCCACCCCACTCTCATCAGTAATATCTTCCCTCTCCAACTCTCTTCCTAACACCTCCTTCAACCTCTCACTCCTCATAAAATTCCTCCTCGTCCACCCCACTCTCATCAGTAATATCTTCCCTCTCCAACTCTCTTCCTAACACCTCCTTCAACCTCTCACTTCTCATAAAATTCCTCCTCGTCCACCCGACTCTCATCAATAATATCTTCCCTCTCCAACTCTCTTCCTAACACCTCCTTCAACCTCTCACTTCTCATAAAATTCCTCCTCGTCCACCCGACTCTCATCAATAATATCTTCCCTCTCCAACTCTCTTCCTAACACCTCCTTCAACCTCTCACTTCTCATAACATTCCTCCTCGTCCACCCCACTCTCATCAGTAATATCTTCCCTCTCCAACTCTCTTCCTAACACCTCCTTCAACCTCTCACTTCTCATAACATTCCTCCTCGTCCACCCCACTCTCATCAGTAATATCTTCCCTCTACAAAGCCCTTCCTAACACCTCCTTCAACCTCTCACTCCTCATAACATTCCTCCTCGTCCACCCCACTCTCATCAGTAATATCTTCCCTCTCCAACTCTCTTCCTAACACCTCCTTCAACCTCTCACTTCTCATAACATTCCTCCTCGTCCACCCCACTCTCATCAGTAATATCTTCCCTCTCCAACTCTTTCCTAACACCTCCTTCAACCTCTCACTTCTCATAAACTTCCTCCTCGTCCACCCCACTCTCATCAGTAATATCTTCCCTCTCCAACTCTCTTCCTAACACCTCCTTCAACCTCTCACTTCTCATAACCTTCCTCCTCGTCCACCCCACTCTCATCAGTAATATCTTCCCTCTCCAACTCTCTTCCTAACACCTCCTTCAACCTCTCACTCCTCATAAAATTCCTCCTCGTCCACCCCACTCTCATCAGTAATATCTTCCCTCTCCAACTCTCTTCCTAACACCTCCTTCAACCTCTCACTTCTCATAAAATTCCTCCTCGTCCACCCGACTCTCATCAATAATATCTTCCCTCTCCAACTCTCTTCCTAACACCTCCTTCAACCTCTCACTTCTCATAAAATTCCTCCTCGTCCACCCGACTCTCATCAATAATATCTTCCCTCTCCAACTCTCTTCCTAACACCTCCTTCAACCTCTCACTTCTCATAACATTCCTCCTCGTCCACCCCACTCTCATCAGTAATATCTTCCCTCTCCAACTCTCTTCCTAACACCTCCTTCAACCTCTCACTTCTCATAACATTCCTCCTCGTCCACCCCACTCTCATCAGTAATATCTTCCCTCTACAAAGCCCTTCCTAACACCTCCTTCAACCTCTCTCCTCATAACATTCCTCCTCGTCCACCCCACTCTCATCAGTAATATCTTCCCTCTCCAACTCTCTTCCTAACACCTCCTTCAACCTCTCACTCCTCATAACATTCCTCCTTGTCCACCCCATTCTCATCAGTAATATCTTCCCTCTCCAACTCTCTTCCTAACACCTCCTTCAACCTCTCACTCCTCATAACATTCCTCCTCGTCCACCCCACTCTCATCAGTAATAGCTTCCCTCTCCAACTCTCTTCCTAATATCTCCTTCAACCTCTCACTTCTCATAACATTCCTCCTCGTCCACCCCACTCTCATCAGTAATATCTTCCTCAACTCTCTTCCTAACACCTCCCCTTCAACCTCTCACTTCTCATAACCTTCCTCCTCGTCCACACCACTCTCATCAGTAATATCTTCCCTCTCCAACTCTCTTCCTAACACCTCCTTCAACCTCTCACTTCTCATAACATTCCTCCTCGTCCACCCCACTCTCATCAGTAATATCTTCCCTCTCCAACTCTCTTCCTAACACCTCCTTCAACCTCTCACTTCTCATAACATTCCTCCTCGTCCACCACACTCTCATCAGTAATATCTTCCCTCTCCAACTCTCTTCCAAACACCTCCTTCAACCTCTCACTTCTCATAACATTCCTCCTCGTCCACCCCACTCTCATCAATAATATCTTCCCTCTCCAACTCTCTTCTAACACCTCCTTCAACCTCTCACTTCTCATAACATTCCTCCTCTCCACCCACTCTCATCAGTAATATCTTCCCTCTCCAACTCTCTTCCTAACATCCTTCAACCTCTCCACTTCTCATAACATTCCTCCTCGTCCACCCAACTCTCATCAGTAATATCTTCCCTCTCAACTCTCTTCCCTACTTACCTCCTTCAACCTCTCACTCCTCATAACATTCCTCCTTGTCCACCCCACTCTCATCAGTAATATCTTCCCCTCTCCAACTCTCTTCCTAACACCTCCTTCAACACTCTCACTCCTCATAACATTCCTCCTCGTCCACCCCACTCTCATCATTAATATCTTCCCTCTCCAACTCTCTTCCTAATACCTCCTTCAACCTCTCACTCCTCATAAAATTCCTCCTCGTCCACCCCACTCTCATCAGTAATATCTTCCCTCTCCAACTCTCTTCCTAACGCCTCAACTAACCTCTCACTTCTCATAGAATTCCTCCTCGTCACACCGACTCTCATCAATAATATCTTCCCTCTCCAACTCTCTTCCTAACACCTCCTTCAACCTCTCACTTCTCATAAAATTCCTCCTCGTCCACCCGACTCTCATCAATAATATCTTCCCTCTCCAACTCTCTTCCTAACACCTCCATTTCAACCTCTCACTTCTCATAACATTCCTCCTCTCCCGTCCACCCCACTCTCATCAGTAATACTCTTCCCTCTCCAACTCTCTTCCTAACACCTCCTTCAACCTCTCACTTCTCATAACATTCCTCCTCGTCCACCCCACTCTCATCAGTAATATCTTCCCTCTACAAAGCCCTTCCTAACACCTCCTTCAACCTCTCACTCCTCATAACATTCCTCCTCGTCCACCCCACTCTCATCAGTAATATCTTCCCTCTCCAACTCTCTTCCTAACACCTCCTTCAACCTCTCACTCCTCATAACATTCCTCCTTGTCCACCCCATTCTCATCAGTAATATCTTCCCTCTCCAACTCTCTTCCTAACACCTCCCTTCAACCTCTCACTCCTCACATAACATTCCTCCTCGTCCACCCCACTCTCATCAGTAATAGCTTCCCTCTCCAACTCTTCCTAATATCTCCTTCAACCTCTCACTTCATAACATTCCTCCTCGTCCACCCCACTCTCATCAGTAATATCTTCCCTCTCCAACTCTCTTCCCAACACCTCCTTCCAACCTCTCTCACTTCTCATAACCTTCCTCCTCGTCCACACCACTCTCATCAGTAATATCTTCCCTCTCCAACTCCCTCTTCCTAACACCTTCCAACCTCTCACTTCTCATAACATTCCTCCCGTCCACCCCACTTACCTGCACATCTTCCTCTCCAACTCTCTCTTCCCTAACACTCCTTCAACCTCTCACTTCTCATAACATTCCTCCTCGTCCACCACACTCTCATCAGTACATTTCCCTCTCCAAACTCTCTCCAAACACCTCCTTCAACCTCTCACTTCTCATAACATTCCTCCTCATTCACCCCATCCTCATCAATAAAGTTTATCTTCCTCTCCAACTCTCTTCCTAACACCTCCTTCAACCTCTCACTTCTCATAACATTCCTCCTCGTCCACTCCACTCTCATCAGTAACATCTTCCCTCTCCATCCTCTTCCTAACACATCCTTCAACCTCTCACTTCTCATAACATTCCTCCTCGTCCACCCAACTCTCATCAGTAATATCTTCCCTCTCCAACTCTCTTCCTAACACCTCCTTCAACCTCTCACTCCTCATAACATTCCTCCTTGTCCACCCCACTCTCATCAGTAATATCTTCCTCTCCAACTCTCTTCCTAACATCCTCCTTCAACCTCTCACTCCTCATAACATTCCTCCTCGTCCACCCCACCTTCATCATGTGCAATATCTTCCCCTTCCAACTCTCTTCCTTGTAATGTTCCTCCTTCAACCCTCACTTCTCATAACATTCTCCTTTGTCCACCCCACTCTCATCATGAAGATCTTCCCTCTCCAACTCTCTTCCTAACACCTCCTTCAACCTCTCACTTCTCATAACCTTCCTCATTCACCCACCTCCCCACTGTTAACATCTTCCCCTCTAACCCTCTTCTTCCTTAACACTCCTCCTTCAACCTCTCACTTCTCAGTTAACATCTTCCCTGTCCACCCCCACTCTCATCAAAGTGGAATATCATCTTCCCCCTCCAACTCTTTCCTAACACCTCCTTCAACCTCTCACTTTGGCACCCCCTCCTGTCCACCCCACTCTCAGTCAGTAATATCTTCCCTCTCCAACCCTCTGAAAACACTCTTCAACCTTCACTTTCATAACCTTCCTCCTCGTCCACCCCACTCTCATCAGTAATATCTTCTCCCTCTCCAACTCTCTTCCTAACACCTCCTTCAACTCCTCACTTCTCATAACATTCCTTCCTCATTCAACTCCCACTCTCATTCTAGTACATCTTCCTCCAACTTTCTTCCCAAAACTTCCTTCAACTTCTTCACTTCTATAACATTCCTCCTCGTCCACCCCACTCTCATCAGTAATATCTTCCCTTCCTGACCCCTTTCCTAACACCTCCTTCAACCTCACTTTCATAACATTCCTCCTCTGGTCCACCCTCTGCCCCCTCATCAAAAGGCACATTCTTCCTCTCCAACTTCTTCCTAACATCTCCTTCCTCAACCTCCTCACTTACAACATCTCCCCCTGTCCACCCCACTTCATCAGTAATATCTTCCCTCCAATCCCCTTCCTTAACACCCTCCTTCCAACCTCTCACTTCTCATAACATTCCTCCTCGTCCACCCCATTCTCATCAGTAATATCTTCCTCTCCAACTCTCTTCCTAACACCTCCTTCAACCTCTCTCACTTCTCATAACCTTCCTCCTCGTCCACCCCACTCTCATCAGTAATATCTTCCTCTCCAACTCTCTTCCTAACACCTCCTTCAACCTCTCACTTCTCATAACCTTCCTCCTCGTCCACCCCACTCTCATCAGTAATATCTTCCTCTCCAACTCTCTTCCTAACACCTCCTTCAACCTCTCACTTCTCATAACATTCCTCCTCGTCCACCCCACTCTCATCAGTAATATCTTCCCCTCTCCTACTCTCTTCCTAACACCTCCTTCAACCTCTCACTTCTCATAACATTCCTCCTCGTCCACCCCACTCTCATCAGTAATATCTTCCCTCTACAACTTCTTCCTAACACCTCCTTCAACCTCTCACTTCTCATAACATTCCTCCTCGTCCACCCCACTCTCATCAGTAATATCTTCCCTCTCCAACTCTCTTCCTAACACCTCCTTCAACCTCTCACTTCTCATAACATTCCTCCTTGTCCACCCCACTCTCATCAGTAATATCTTCCCTCTCCAACTCTCTTCCTAACACCTCCTTCAACCTCTCACTTCTCATAACATTCCTCCTCGTCCACCCCACTCTCATCAGTAATATCTTCCCTCTCCAACTCTCTCTCTTCCTAACACCTCCTTCAACCTCTCACTTCTCATAACATTCCTCCTCGTCCACTCCACTCTCATCAGTAATATCTTCCTCTCCAACTCTCTTCCTAACACCTCCTTCAACCTCTCACTTCTCATAACATTCCTCCTTGTCCACCCCACTCTCATCAGTAATATCTTCCCTCTCCAACTCCTTCCTAACACCTCCTTCCAACCTCTCACTTCTCATAACATTCCTCCTTGTCCACCCCACTCTCATCAGTAATATCTTCCCTCTCCAACTCTCTTCCTAACACCTCCTTCAACCTCTCACTTCTCATAACATCTCTTCCTCGTCCACCCCACTCTCATCAGTAATATCTTCCCTCTCCAACTCTCTTCCTAACACCTCCTTCAACCTCTCACTTCTCATAACATTCCTCCTTGTCCACCCCACTCTCATCAGTAATTCTTCCCTCTCCAACTCTCTTCCTAACACCTCCTTCAACCTCTCACTTCTCATAACATTCCTCCCCGTCCACCCCACTCTCATCAGTAATATCTTCCTCTCCAACTCTCTTCCTAACACCTCCTTCAACCTCTCACTTCTCATAACATTCCTCCTCGTCCACCCCACTCTCATCAGTACATTCTCTCCAACTCTCTTCCTAACACCTCCTTCAACCTCACTTCTCATAACATTCCTCCTCGTCCACCCCACTCTCATCAGTAATATCTTCCCCCTCTCCAACTCTCTTCCTAACACCTCCTTCAACCTCTCACTTCTCATAACATTCCTCCTTGTCCACCCCACTCTCATCAGTAATATATTCCCCTCTCCAACTCTCTTCCCAACACCTCCTTCAACCTCTCACTTCTCATAAACTTCCTCCTTGTCCACCCCACTCTCATCAGTAATATCTTCCTCTCCAACTCTCTTCCTAACACCTCCTTCAACCTCTCACTTCTCAGTAACATTCCTCCTCGTCCACCCCACTCTCATCAGTAATATCTTCCCCTCTCCAACTCTCTTCCTAACACCTACTTCAACCTCTCACTTCTCATAACATTCCCCCTCGTCCACCCCACTCTCATCAGTAATATCTTCCCTCTCCAACTCTCTTCCTAAAACCTCCTTCAACCTCTCACTTCTCATAACCTTCCTCCTCGTCCATCCCACTCTCATCAGTAATATCTTCCCTCTCCAACTCTCTTCCTAACACCTCCTTCAACCTCTCACTTCTCATAACCTTCCTCCTCGTCCACCCCACTCTCATCAGTAATATCTTCCCTCTCCAACTCTCTTCCTAACACCTCCTTCAACCTCTCACTTCTCATAACATTCCTCCTCGTCCACCCAACTCTCATCAGTAATATCTTCCTTCTCCAACTCTCTTCCTAACACCTCCTTCAACCTCTCACTTCTCATAACCTTCCTCCTCGTCCACCCCACTCTCATCAGTAATATCTTCCCTCTCCAACTCTCTTCCTAACACCTCTTTCAACCTCTCACTTCTCATAACATTCCTCCTCGTCCACCCCACTCTTATCAGTAATCTCGCCCATTTCCTACTCTCTTCCTGACCCCCCCTGCAACCTTTCACTCCTCATTATATTCCTCTTCGTCCACCACACTCTCATCAGTAATCTCTTCCCTCTCCTACACGCTTCCTGATACGCCCTGCAACCTCTCACTCCTCATAACATTCCTCCTTGTCCAGCCCACACTCATCAGTAATATCTTCCCACTTTACTCTCTTCTTGACACACCCTGCAACCTATCACTCCCCAATAACATTCCTCTTATGTAACTCCCTGCACAACAGTGGCAGTAAAATGTCTTGCTTGGGGCGACACGATTATGAAAAAATATATATATATTATTATATTTTGTCATTATTATTATTATTATTATTATTATTATTATTATTATTATTATTATTATTATTTCATTATATATTTTATTATTATATATTATAATATTTTTCTTATGTTTTATTATTATTATTGTTTTTATTTATTATCTTTTATTATTAATTTATTATATTTTATTACTATTTATTATTATTATTATTATTTTATTACATATTTTATTATATTTTTAATATATATTATAAATTTAATACTTTTCTTATATTTTGTTATTATTGTTGTTGTGACTTTATTGTCTTTTATTATTATTAATTTATTATATTTTATTATTATCATATTTTTCTTCTATTTATTATATATTATTATATATTATTTATCTATACTTTCGAGATGAGGTAGTGTTTACACTATTTACATCATTCGGACTATTGTCTTCGGCCGTTGTACGTTCGAGCCTTCGTCAGGAGTAGCTGAACACATATGGAGGGAGAACGGGGGTCACAGCCTCCTATAGGATGAAGTTGAAATAATAGATAGAGAACATCACTGAAAACTACGTAAACTTAAGGAATCAGCGCATATGCTCGGCTACAAAAATCTCCTAAGCCGACCAAGCATAGAAATCCCTATGGGATGAAGTTGAAATAATAGATAGAGAACGTCACTGAAAACTACGTAAACTTAAGGAATCAGCGCATATGCTCGGCTACAAAAATCTCCTAAGCCGACCAGGCATAGAAATCCCTATGGGATGAAGTTGAAATAATAGATAGAGAACGTCAGTGAAAACTACGTAAACTTAAGGAATCAGCGCATATGCTCGGCTACAAAAATCTCCTAAGCCGACCAGGCATAGAAATCCCTATGGGATGAAGTTGAAATAATAGATAGAGAACGTCAGTGAAAACTACGTAAACTTAAGGAATCAGCGCATATGCTCGGCTACAAAAATCTCCTAAGCCGACCAGGCATAGAAATCCCTATGGGATGAAGTTGAAATAATAGATAGAGAACGTCACTGAAAACTACGTAAACTTAAGGAATCAGCGCATATGCTCGGCTACAAAAATCTCCTAAGCCGACCAGGCATAGAAATCCCTATGGGATGAAGTTGAAATAATAGATAGAGAACGTCAGTGAAAACTACGTAAACTTAAGGAATCAGCGCATATGCTCGGCTACAAAAATCTCCTAAGCCGACCAGGCATAGAAATCCCTATGGGATGAAGTTGAAATAATAGATAGAGAACGTCAGTGAAAACTACGTAAACTTAAGGAATCAGCGCATATGCTCGGCTACAAAAATCTCCTAAGCCGACCAGGCATAGAAATCCCTATGGGATGAAGTTGAAATAATAGATAGAGAACGTCACTGAAAACTACGTAAACTTAAGGAATCAGCGCATATGCTCGGCTACAAAAATCTCCTAAGCCGACCAGGCATAGAAATCCCTATGGGATGAAGTTGAAATAATAGATAGAGAACGTCACTGAAAACTACGTAAGCTTAAGGAATCAGCGCATATGCTCGGCTACAAAAATCTCCTAAGCCGACCAGGCATAGAAATCCCTATGGGATGAAGTTGAAATAATAGATAGAGAACGTCAGTGAAAACTACGTAAACTTAAGGAATCAGCGCATATGCTCGGCTACAAAAATCTCCTAAGCCGACCAGGCATAGAAATCCCTATGGGATGAAGTTGAAATAATAGATAGAGAACGTCACTGAAAACTACGTAAACTTAAGGAATCAGCACATATGCTCGGCTACAAAAATCTCCTAAGCCGACCAGGCATAGAAATCCCTATGGGATGAAGTTGAAATAATAGATAGAGAACGTCACTGGAAACGACGTAAACTTAAGAAATCAGCACATATGCTACACTACAAAAATCTCCTAAGACGATTAAGCATAGAGATAAACACAATATGGGAACCAGTAATACGGAGTGGTAGAAAAATCATTAGTGTCAATATGAGCTCTGGTAAAAATTTAGAGATAATCATTAGTTTCAAAAGATTTCAATATGAACTACGGTAAAAAAAAAATGTTTGCAGAGACATTAATTTTATAATTCCCAAAAATTCACATGCTGTTGTCCTCAAGTACACATGGCCCAGTGGATATAGACATTGGTTAGTTCCAGTGATTTGACCCAAAGAAATTGATACCAGGCTAAAGCAGTGGTGAACAAATAACTTAGAGTGTCAAGTTAAAGGCAGATAACCCATGGCTACCAGAAGTGGCTTCGCACGGGGAATGAGAATGATATACCCCAGTTATCGTAATAAAGGGTTCGGTTCAAAATTCCTAGCACCTGAAGAAGGCCGGAGCATACAACGTCCGAATCGTCGTAAACATGACAGCGACAATTGTCCGAATATAAATAATGTATTATATATTGTTGTATGTTATTTATATTGTTTAATTGTAATATTGTCATGATATAATATGGTACTTTATATAATCACTGCTATAATATTATAATATAATATGGTACTTTATATAATTACTACTATAATATTATAGGTTAATATAGTACTTTATATAATTAATACTATAATATTATAATATGATATGGTACTTTATATAATTAATACTATAATATTATAATTTAATATAGTACTTTATATAATTAATACTATAATATTATAATATAATATGGTACTTTATATAATTACTACTATAATATTATAATTTAATATAGTACTTTATATAATTAATACTATAATATTATAATTTAATTGGTACTTTATATAATTAATACTATAATATTATAATTTAATATAGTACTTTATATAATTAATACTATAATATTATAATATAATATGGTACTTTATATAATTACTACTATAATATTATAATTTAATATAGTACTTTATATAATTAATACTATAATATTATAATTTAATTGGTACTTTATATAATTACTACTATAATATTATAATATATAATACTTTAATGTATGTTATACTATTTTTATATATTTCTACTATTATTTAATTATGTTATTGTAATAATTTTAATACATAGATATTTAGTATTATTAATACATATTATTTTATTGAATGATTCTAACAGTAAACAACTTATTTTCAAATAAATATTTATTTAATTAATTCATTTAATAATTGTATACATTATTTCGCTAGAATTCTAAACAAAAACGTATTTCATTTCAACATTTTAAATATTCTAAATCATTCATCTTTGAAAAATCTCGGACAAAGCTTGTTAAAGTAAATCATTTTGGTCAAAAGACACTTTTTCTTACCTGCTCTTTAATTATTTTATTCATATATTTTTCTATGTGTGCGTGTGTAAGTATGTGGGAGTATGTGCGTGTGTAATGCACGCCAAAAATAGCATGAGACGGAATCGAATTTAATATTTGATCTGAAAAATGTTTATCTGTTAGACCTCCGATAAGTCCTTTGTTTACTTTAGGAGATACCAAAGTACTAGGTGTAACTTCAGAAATTCAAAAACCTATATGCCCAATGAATGGACCAAGGAACTGACTTCAAAGTCACAAATATAAGCAGGAAGTAAAAGCAGCTGAACTTCGGATAGACACACACAAGGCAAACGGAAATCTTCTATGTGCCCTGTTCTTTCAGGACGTAGGCGATCATGGCTTTCCACATCTGGTGGCTCTTAGCACGCTTCCTCTTGTTACACCATCATTCTCTCATCCACCTGATCAGGTCCTCCAAATATGTTATCCACTGCTTTCCCCTGTCTCTCCTTCCCTCTACTGGCCTGTTAGTATCAGGTTCAGTTTATATATTGATTGTAATATGGAACTGATCCCCCATTTTCTATCCAGTATGCTTCTTCAGAACCACATTTCAGTTGCTTCAAGTTTTTCTTTCATCTTTGATGATATTGTCCAGCATTCACTGCCATATTGAAGGACAGACATCACATAGCAATCCAGTACTCTTTTCTTAGTTTCTAGCAAAATTGTCCTGTTTCTTAACTTATGGAATGCTGCCTTCGCCATGCCAATTCGCCTTCGGATCTCTGTGTCGCACATTCTGTCTTCTATACAAGATTAGGCAGCTGAAAAAGACCGAGTAGCACAACAGGTTCAGTTTATATATTGATTGTAATATGGAACTGATCCCCCATTTTCTATCCAGTATGCTTCTTCAGAACCACATTTCAGTTGCTTCAAGTTTTTCTTTCATCTTTGATGATATTGTCCAGCATTCACTGCCATATTGAAGGACAGACATCACATAGCAATCCAGTACTCTTTTCTTAGTTTCTAGCAAAATTGTCCTGTTTCTTAACTTATGGAATGCTGCCTTCGCCATGCCAATTCGCCTTCGGATCTCTGTGTCGCACATTCTGTCTTCTATACAAGATTAGGCAGCTGAAAAAGACCGAGTAGCACAACGGTTGAAACGTTGTGAGCATAAACAAACAAGTCTAATTTGGTCCTGGTCCGAATAGCAAAACATATAATAGTCTCTTACAATAAAAACTTTTCAGTGTATGCATCAACACACACACACGCGCGCGCGCGTGCGCAATGGGTCTTTACCACTTTCTCACTTTATTTTTCTTATATTATTCTGTTATTTATCATTTATTTTTTTTATTTTTGGCTTTCATCTTATCGAGACGTAATTCAAAGAATTTCTATAGACTAACTTAATTGCAATTCTCACCGAACCACTTCTTTTGGCAACAATCGAATACTTCATCCTTTTTCCCTTGCATTTTGTGTCTTCCAGTCGAATTCAACTTTCTCCAAGTTTCGACCTCTTTACTGCATATTTGTGAAATCTATCTGGAGATTTCGTGCCAAAAGTAGTAATGATTTGTAACCCACAGTAGTACATGGTTCGCCACAAAAACAAGGAAATTTGGTACAGTTTATTTAACAGTTGGAATTTTTGTTACACTTATATGAAACAAGAACAAAATACAGCTACAACATCAGTAAACTTATTTTTAGTTATCGAACTAAAGAACTCTGGCAAAATTTCTTGGCATTTTTCCAGTCCCCAAGTTGGGTGTTCTTTCTTAAACAGAACAATCGCCTCGCGTTGAAAATTTGATAATTTTCAACAGCATCCTGGAACAAGTGGATAAAAATTTATGTTATTGAATATTTTTATTTCATTCATATAATAAAATATATAGTTAATTTTATTTATATATATTAATTCAATTTTTTCATCAGTAAGTGAAGTGCCATACGTGATACATGCTTTAGGCGATCATGTCTCGAAAGAGACATGACTGACTGGGCAGATTATCCGGTAGTTGGTTGTCATTATTTCTTTTGCTTACCTATCCTATAGAACCCAATCTGTGTTGCTATTTAACCAACATCCGAAGGGAGAAACGACGGATCTATACCTTTCCCAAGAGTATTTGCGCGTATGTAAACGAATTTGAACTCGGCTCTCCGACTTCCACTCTCCCATAAAACACATCCTAGTAATATACTCAATCTAAAATTTCCTCGTTTTTTGTGGGGCATCCTGAATATATGTGGTATGAAAAAAAATAATACACCGAAATCACTGTTTTCTTTCTTTATATGATGTCTTCCTTCATGACGTAAATTTTCATGGCCCTCTACACCTTCCTGTTCCTTGTAACTCTTTATATATTTTGTCTTTTTGTTATTTATTCCAAACCCTGTTCCACAATCTATTTACTCAATCCCATCGAGCGTGTTACGCGCTGCTTTAACAGTCCCTCTTTCCTTCAATTTATCCTGTGAGTATCAGATTTACCAAGCCCTCATTCCTCATTATATACCCCAAATATTTCAACTTCCTCTTCCTGATGTTAATAAGAAGTTTCTTTTTTATATTTATTCTAAAACCTCGTTATTGTTTACATGTTCGGTCAGTGATATCCTCAGCATCTTTCTGTTGAGTCACTCTTTAGTTGCTTTAAGTTTCTTCTTCATCTTTGAAGAGATTGTCCAACATTCGCTGCCATAGAGGAGAACATATAACACATAACAGTTTAGTACGCTTAAACTGTTAAATAAATAATATTTATCGGAAAAATGTTTCTGTAACTTAAAAAAAAAACTCTGAAAATTGTACCACCCTTCCATTCTCATTAGTTAGCAGACAGTGCATGGAAACTTAAAATCAATTTTATTTTATTCAAATTTTAAAAGATACATTAAAAGATACATTAAAAGATACATTAAAAGATACATTAAATGATACGTTAAAAGATACATTAAAAGATACATTAAAAGATACGTTAAAAGATACATTAAAAGATACATTAAAAGATACATTAAAAGATACGTTAAAAGATACGTTAAAAGATACATTAAAAGATACGTTAAAAGATACGTTAAAAGATACGTTAAAAGATACGTTAAAAGATACATTAAAAGATACGTTAAAAGATACGTTAAAAGATACATTAAAAGATACGTTAAAAGATACATTAAAAGATACGTTAAAAGATACGTTAAAAGATACGTTAAAAGATACATTAAAGATACATTAAAAGATACGTTAAAAGATACATTAAAAGATACGTTAAAAGATACGTTAAAAGATACGTTAAAAGATACGTTAAATGATAAGTTAAAAGATACGTTAAAAGATACGTTAAAAGATACATTAAAAGATACATTAAAAGATACATTAAAAGATACTTTAAAAGATACATTAAAAGATACATTAGAAGATACATTAAAAGATACATTAAAAGATACATTAAATGATACAATAAAAGATACATTAAATGATATATTAAAAGATACATTAAATGATACATTAAAAGATACATTAAAAGATGCATTAAAAGATACGTTAAAAGAAACGTTAAAAGATACATTAAAAGATACGTTAAAAGAAACGTTAAAAGATACATTAAAAGATACGTTAAAAGATACGTTACAAGATACGTTAAAAGATACATTAAAAGATACATTAAAAGATACGTTAAAAGATACATTAAAAGATACATTAAAACATACATTAAAAGGTACGTTAAAAGATACGTTAAAAGATACGTTAAAAGATACGTTAAATGATAAAAGATACGTTAAAAGATACATTAAAAGATACATTAAAAGATACATTAAAAGATACGTTAAAAGATACATTAAAAGATACATTAAAAGATACGTTAAAAGATACGTTAAAAGATACGTTAAAAGATACATAAAAGGTACATTAAAAGATACATTAAAAGATACATTAAAAGATACGTTAAAAGATACGTTAATTGATAAGTTAAAAGATACGTTAAAAGATACCTTAAAAGATACATTAAAAGATACATTAAAAGATACATTAAAAGATACTTTAAAAGATACATTAAAAGATACATTAAAAGATACATTAAAAGATACGTTAAAAGATACGTTAAAAGATACATTAAAAGATACATTAAAAGATACGTTAAAAGATACGTTAAAAGATACGTTAAAAGATACATTAAAAGATACATGAAAAGATACATTAAAAGATACATTAAAAGATACTTTAAAAGATACATTAAAAGATACATTAAAAGATACATTAAATGATACATTAAAAGATACATTAAAAGATACGTTAAAAGATACATTAAAAGATACATTAAAAGATACCTTAAAAGATACATTAAAAGATACATTAAATGATACATTAAAAGATACATTAAAAGATACATTAAAAGATACATTAAAAGAAACGTTAAAAGATACATTAAAAGATACGTTAAAAGATACGTTAAAAGATACGTTAAAAGATACATTAAAAGATACGTTAAAAGATACGTTAAAAGTTACGTTAAAAGATACATTAAAAGATACATTAAAAGATACGTTAAAAGATACGTTAAAAGATACATTAAAAGATACGTTAAAAGATACATTAAAAGATACATTAAAAGATACGTTAAAAGATACATTAAAAGATACATTAAAAGATACATTAAAAGATACGTTAAAAGAAACGTTAAAAGATACATTAAAAGATACGTTAAAAGATACGTTAAAAGATACGTTAAATGATACATTAAAAGATACATTAAAAGATACTTAAAAGATACGTTAAAAGATACGTTAAAAGATACATTAAAAGATACGTTAAAAGATACATTAAAAGATACATTAAAAGATACGTTAAAAGAAACGTTAAAAGATACATTAAAAGATACGTTAAAAGATACGTTAAAAGATACATTAAAAGATACATTAAAAGATACGTTAAAAGATACGTTAAAAGATACATTAAACGATACATTAAAAGATACGTTAAAAGATACGTTAAAAGATACGTTAAAAGATACATTAAAAGATACGTTAAAAGATACATTAAACGATACATTAAAAGATACATTAAAAGATACGTTAAAAGATACGTTAAAAGATACATTAAAAGATACATTAAAAGATACATTAAAAGGTACATTAAAAGATACATTAAAAGATACGTTAAAAGATACGTTAAAAGATACATTAAAAGACACATTAAAAGATACATTAAAAGATACGTTAAAAGATACATTAAAAGATACGTTAAAAGATACGTTAAAAGATACGTTAAAAGATACGTTAAATGATACATTAAAAGATACATTAAAAGATACGTTAAAAGATACGTTAAAAGATACATTAAAAGATACGTTAAAAGATACATTAAAAGATACATTAAAATTAAAAGATACATTAAAAGATACATTAAAAGATACATTAAAATTAAAAGATACATTAAAAGATACATTAAAAGATACATTAAAAGATACATTAAAATTAAAAGATACATTAAAAGATACATTAAAATTAAAAGATACATTAAAAGATACATTAAAAGATACGTTAAAAGATACATTAAAAGATACATTAAAAGATACGTTAAAATATACGTTAAAAGATACGTTAAAAGATACGTTAAAAGATACGTTAAATGATACGTTAAAAGATACATTAAAAGATACATTAAAAGATACGTTAAAAGATACATTAAAAGATACGTTAAAATATACATTAAAAGATACGTTAAAAGATACATTAAAAGATAAATTAAAAGATACATTAAAAGATACATTAGCAGAAATGTTCGCGGTCGACCAGCTTTTGTCAAACTCCAAATTACTGTTCTAGAATTGCCGGGACAAGAAGTTTTCCTCGTTTTATTGATTAAGTTTTCAGGAAAGCTGCAACAAAAAGAACCGCCACTAGTATACGGGGTGGGGTGGGGTGGGGTGTGGAGCTATATTAAAAGACAAAATAGGCACGGGTGGGGAATGAAACTGAACGTGTTTCTAGAAGATGGCAATTGTCCAAACCGCATGCACCCTGGTCGGGGTTGAGCTGGCTTTCTCCCCGATGGAGAAAGTTTTATTGGGATTTGTTTAAGGGCAGACTCCCAAGTCCTGTCCTGTTATTTAACCCATAACTGGAGAGAAGGGACGGATTAATACTTTTCCCAAGGGTACCAGTGCGTAAGTGAATGCAGAGTGTTCGACTTGAATTCGAACTCAGCTCGGCGATTTCTCTTTCCGAGCCGATATCCACTGCACCACAACGCACGTCCGTCACTAAACGCTTACAGCAGCTGGTATTCCCAAGCGGTCACCCATCTAAATACTGACCAGGCTCAACGTTGTTTAACTTCGGTGATCGAGCGAGAACCGGTGTATTCAACGTGATTTTGAGGTTGATTTTGATGAGTGGTTCTTTTTTTCTTTTTTTCTGTTCTGGTGGTTTCGAAGAGTTTGCTTCCGATGATGATGGAACACCGCCAATTGCTACGGTCTCAAAACTGTGAAACCAATAAATGGTAAAAGCATATTCTACTCCATCGGCTTCTTCTTCTCTCGCCGCCTGTGGAATTAAATTCCGTTTACTTGCTTTCCCGACGGCTACAATCTTCAAGAATTCAAATGTCAAGTCAATAGTTATCTTCTATCTCACTAACTTGCATCCTCTCTCTCTCTCTCTCTCTCTCATCAGTATTCTCATCCTTCTCCTACCCTCTTCCTGACACCCCCTGTAACCCGTCACTCTTTCTCTTAACTTACCTCCTATGTGACCCCCTGCTCAACAGTGGGCGTAAAATGCCTTTCTTGGGGCGACACGATTATAAAAAACAGAAAAAGTATCCAGTGGCTTTTAATGTTGGTTTGGGTTGGTCATTGTATCTTCGAAGAGGAAATATCCGTTGTTTTTTCCCTGAAGTGAGCTCGCTGAATAAAACTTGACATGAAAACCTTGGCTAACCGTTTTTGCTTCAGGTACTGATTACCGGAAACGGTATTTTTATGACCAGAGATTCGAGGCTTTGACCGTTGGCTCTTTGCAAGTATTTTGGTTTGGTCGCATGGTAATTCAAGTTGATGTTCAAGATTGAACAAAAAAAGCTTTTGCTGGTGAAAGCGTTCGAATTTTTGATTGTCGCGACGATATAGAGTCCAGGTTTTGTCGCCAAACAGTAAAGTTGAAATGACAACAGCCTTATAGAGCATCATTTTTGTTAATTTTCAGATTTTTGTTGTTGAAGATGTGCGCTGTAGTGTAATTGCATAAGAAATTGAAGAGCCAAGTTCGAAATCCAATCGAATTTGTTTCATTCAATACTCATCTATTAACTACTTGACTCTAGTTCGTTCACCACCACGTATATCCTTTCATTTCTCTCCATCTTTGCAATTGTCATCACACCTGTATTCCTATCCTTCTCTTGCTCCTTTCTAACTGCTTCATCTTCCTCTTCACTCTCTTCTACTTAATCTTTTTACTCTTATGTGGCCCCCTGCACATCAGTGGCATTACCGCCTTGCTCGGGGTGATACGATTAAAAAAACTTCACTTACAACAAATACCCTTGAAAAAGGTGTTATTCCATCTCTTCTCCCTCCAAATATGGGTTGAATAGCAGGATAGGTGCGGTTCTATAACCTTGGTTATCAACGAGTTATTCGCAGAAAGTAATGGCAACCTACTGTGTAAAATCTTCTACATAGTCCCGTCCCGATAGCGATATGATCACCAAAGCTTGTATCATGTATGGAAATAAACTGACTGACTGTTGTTAAAGAGGCGTTTAGTTTGCTCTCCAAAAACCCTGTGTGCACTTTCAGTTTTATGTCCCACTTCTATTTCTGATTTGCACTTGTTTGATAAAAAGCTGTCGGGGTATGAAAAAATGTTCTACTTGTTCAAAAAAAGGTGAATCAGGATTTTATCAAAACCTTTACGACTTAATAATGATGATAAACAAATTAAAAGGGGTTTTCCTTATCACTTATGTTTATTCCATCATTTTGCTAAGTTTTCGTATTGTTTTTAAAACTTTCACTCATGGCCTCCTCTCTCTGTCAGACGCTTTTGCTCTGTGTCTGTGACTCGTTCATTATCTTCAATCAGCGGAAAGGGAGAGAGCTGTCACTGACAACAAATTACAAATGTGCCAAATTCTAAATGCAATGTGAAATAAAGATTTTTTCTCCGGCGTTTAATTCTTCAGTTATATAAGATTAAAAGTGACCAATATCGGTCGAATGAAGAAGTAATTTGGACTTTTTTCCCCTCCCTCGATTGCCAACGCTGATCACCCGGACATAGTTTGTTCTATGAGCAGGATATTGCTTTTCTGTAACCTGGAGCCGACGTCGTAGCCAAGTATCGGCACAGCTATTATTTCTGTTTATGTTCGTGATATAATTGCATTGAAATTCGTTTGATAATGAATTAGAAAAATGGACGGTTTCCCTTTTCACTCTGAGAGAGTAACTGTCTGACTATCCAACCACAAAAACGAAATGTGTTCCTCGCCCCGTTTTAAGTGTACAGGAAAAGCGAGTCTCATCAGGAAACAGGTGACATTATCAAATCCAATCAAACTAGATCAAATATATTTATGCGAAGAATAGCTAGGTTGGAGGAACTGCCAATTACCTGTCGGAAATGTTTGTTGTTCATCACGTGTCATGACCATAATATTTTATTGCATAATGTTACTCGATTTTTTTTCAAGAGCATCCGAAAGAGAAACAGAATTCTTTCTTCTTTTACGTACCGTGTTTCTTTCAGAACGCAAGTGATAATGGCTCTCCACATCTTCCTGTCACTTATAGCTCTTAATAAGTTTTATCTTTTTGTTATTTCTCCCAAACTCTGTTCTACCATCTATTTACTCAAGCCAATCATGTATGCTACGCGTTGCCTTCTTGCCCCTCTTTCACTGAATCTATCCTGTGAGTATCAGATTTTCCAAGCCCTCCTTTCTCATTACGCACCCCAGAAATATCAACTGCCTATTCCTGATATCAAGTATAAGTTTCTTTTTTGTTTCCATTTTTTCTAAAAACTCGGTCGGTCCATGCTATCCTCAGCATGTTTCTGTAGAGCCACATTTTGGTTGCTTCAAGTCTTTCGTTTATTTTTATTTTTCAATAGATTGTCCAGCATTCGCTGCCGTATTGAAGGAGAGACATCATAACAATCCATTACTTTCTTCTTTGTTTCCAGCGAAATGTTCCTGTCTCTCAATACTCTCATGCCAAAATGCCTTCGAATCTCAGTGTCAATCTTTCCGTCCTCTGTTCGGACACACCCTAAGTACTTATATTTTTGTACCTGCTTGATTGATATCTACCTATCCTTTGTCACTCTTAATAACCCTTCTCCTGTTATCCCTATCAAACCCCGCTCCACCATCCATCTACTCAAGTTCTTCAGGTATGTCACACGTTGCTTTCCCATGTCTCTCCTTTTACCCAGTTGCTGCGTCAATGGTAGCTGGGTAATATTTGAACTTTGAACCGAGCGTCCGCCACTTTATAAACCACCGACCTTGTGTCACAACTCACTCTACTGATGGTAAACATTCCTTCTATCAATCTAGTAAGCATCAGATTCTCCAAGCACTCCTTCCTCAGCTGTCTTTTCCAGATGGTAAACAAAAGTTTCCTTTTGTTGTCCATCCTCTCTAGAACCTTGTCGTTGCTCACATGTTTTGTTTATGCCATCCTCAGCATCTTTCTGTAGAACCACATTTCTGTTGCTTCAAGTCTTTCGTTTATTTTTGAAGAGATTGTCCAGCATTCGCTGCCGTATTGAAGGAGAGACATCATAACAGTCCATTACTTTCTTCTTTGTTTCCAGCGAAATTTTCCTGTCTCTCAATACTCTACTCAATTTCTGGAATGCATCCTTGGCCATGTCAAAATGCTTTCGGATCTCGGTATCACTCTTTCCGTCCTCTGTTCGGACACATCCCAGGTACTTAAATTTCTGTACCTGCTTGATTTTAGTATCCCCTACTTTGACTCCTCTGTGTACTGGTTCCCATGCATTCAGTTTTTTGTAGTTTATATTTTTATATGTAGTCCTTCTATATATACCCTATAAAGAAGGACTTATTCAGCTAGAATTGTCATACAAGACAACTGTTGGCTTTCTAACTTTCAGAAAAATTGTGCAGTATTTTTTCCATACAAGTGGACAGATATTCAGTACTTTTTCCCTTGTTTCTAACGAAATTTTTCTGTCTCTTAATTGAAACAGTCATGAAATAATCGCAGAATATTTCAAGATTATCGCACAAAAATATTCTTGTTCTTTTTTAAAATTATTGTTTTTTTTCTTTCTGCGAGCTCTATTGAGCAATTTGCCTAATGAGCCACATCAGTCAGTAAGTTAAGTACCACGCATGGGCGATCATGTCTCTTTCGATCCATGATTAACTGTTGCGGTTTCCGGTTGAGAAACCACACAAAATAATGAATAACAAAAACAGATATGGAGATAGAAAATGTAAGTTATATTGAACAAAACTATACAAACTGGAACACGGGTTAGTCAATTCAGGAATACTATTGGTAGAAATCAATATATACAGTCTTGCAGTGAAATAGTATATCCGGGTAATGAGTCTATATCCCAAACAACTCCAACTAACCCTGCACCAACTTACTCCTTACTAATTCTCTAACTACATTATTTAGTTGTCCCTCCCACTAAGGTCAGCATGTGACACATGGTCAGTTATAAGTGGCTTTTCCGGGCTATATGGCCCGGCCAAAAAATGGCTGTCTATTTTTCCCCAGTCGTGTTTCTACCCTTCGGCGGAACCACGACTGGGTCAGTGCTCTCTGCTCGGAAGCAGAGAGCGCTCTCTACACGAAGGCAGAGAGTTGACAGTGTCATAGTAGCAGAAGCAACTCTCTAACTACTGCCGTTCTCTGTATAGGCAGGATTATATGTACACATGAGGAGATTCCATTCCTGTATACAAAAAGAGGCGATCCCACAACACTAAGCAGATTTTCCGACATTGCGTTGCCATTTCTTTCCGTGGTAGATTGGGTATCAACTAAGTCTTCAACATCCAATCTGCATCACTATTCAATCCAGAGCAGGAGGTAGAAAGATGGATTAATACCTTTCCAAAGGGTATTTGCGTGGAAGTGAATGCAACGAATTCGACTGGAGTTTACAATATGGCTAAACTAATAATCCGAATTTTAATTAATAGAGCATGAAGCTGTATTAAAACGGGAATATAACATGAATAATGCGATTTTGTTAAGAAAAATGATACAAGTAATGCAATATGCATGATTAGAATGATATCAGTGAGGTCCGTATAAATGCTGCAGGATAAACACTTATGTTTCATAGATTACACAAAAACATTTGACGATGCACGTCACAGAGATATACACTTCATGCCAGAATTATATGCAAATTGATTTTTTGTTCTAATTCCGATAGTTTTTAATAAAAATTAGTGAAACTTGGCACATCATATGACAACATTAACGCATGTGCAGATCTAAAATTCTAAGCTAATCTGTGCAATAGTAAACAGACGGCAGCCATTTTGGTGACTTGCAGCCTGTTTCAGCGTGCCAACTTTATATGCAAATCATCGCTAAAGTGTCAAATATGGTGAAGTGGTGATAGAAAATTAGAACATTGTTTATTTTAGAAATATTAAATTTGAAAACAACAATAATACAGAACAAACATCTCTCAATATGGTTTCATAGTACAGTCAATATTGTATATAATTGCCATTTTTATTAACCAGAGAAAAAAAACCTTTGGCAGCAGTCAGAATGGCATTCCAGAGGTCATCCTTGGAGGTGTACTGCCTTCCTCCGGAGGAAATCTTCCTTTTCAAGATGCTCCACAGATTTTCGATGGGATTTAAATCTGGAGAACAGGCGGGTCATTGCATTATTTTCCCATGTCTGGCAAAAACACTCTCCAAATATTCAGTGGTTATCCTTGCAGCATGAGACGGTGCATTATCATGCATGGATACCATCTTTTTTCGGAATGACAAATTCTTCTTCTTGTGCCAGGATTCGAGGTGTTCCGTAATGAAGACAATGTAGAGTTTGGCGGTCATATTCACTCTATCTGCGACTCTGAATGGTCCTATCAGCTCATTACTAATGTAGCACAAAACATCACATCACCACCTCCTTGTTGATGCCTGATCTGGGGAATTGGACTCTCATTACAGTACCATTCTTTCTTACACTCATCGGGTCCATCTAGAGTCGCTCAACTCCGTCCTCTTTTTCTTGTGGATATCCTTTAACGGAGGGCGAATCTCTGGCTTTCCACATTTTGCAACCGTCCTCAGGATACGGCATCGAGTTGATTTGGGCACATCAGGAACGCCAGCATTTTCAAAACTTTTTTGCTAGTTTCAAGAGACATACGGTGGACTTCTCTCTTGATCCTACTCATGTCTCGATGCGACACAGGTGCTTTCTTATGAATTTTCCCTTTGTCAGAATGTCTGTTGCAAAGTTCAGGGTAAGTAACAAATTTTTTAATTGTACGATGATCACGGGCCAATTCTTTGGCTATTTCTAAGGTAGATATCTTATTACAAACCCTTTGGATAATTTTAGACTTCTCAGCTTGAGTCAAAGCACCTTTACGTCCCATCTTGCATATAGAGTTGGCAAGCTGAAACCGGCTGCAAGTCACCAAAATGGCTGCCATCTGTTTACTATTGCACAGATTAGCTTATAATTTTAGATCTGCACATGTGATAGCATTTCCATATAACGTGCCAAGTTTCACTAACTTTTATTAAAAACTGTCGGAGTCAGAACAAAAAAATTGATTTCCATATAATTCGGTCACGCAGTGTATTTGAACTCTTTAAGAAAACTCGAACTATTAAAGGACTTTAGAATAATTTAGAAGTTATAATGAGAGCCCACAGCTTGTATACGGACAGAAAACAAATTGAGTAGCTATACAAAAATATGAAAGTGCATAAGATAAAGATGTATCTTCTCCCCAGATCTATAGCGAAGCTATCTTAAAAGAGATGAAAACGCTCTCAGAAATGGGTGACATCTTAATAATAATATAAGATAAGCAAATGACATTGTGTTAATGTTTGACTCGGAAAATACAGGACCTATTAGATAGGATATCGGAACGTTATATATCCTGAAAATGAATTGGTGAATGTAAACCTCTCGATCGATGTGGGTGAGAATCAAGGAAGCCTTAAAGAAAATTGCAACACAATAAAGACTTTTACTCAGAATCAGGAAAATTCAGATTAAATACTTTAGACACAAAATGAGAAAGAAGATATTGGCAAATGGAAAAATTACGAGTCTAAGTTGATAAGCATCAACGAAGCCTTAAAAGAAATGGCAACAAAATGACGACTTCTACGCAGAATCAAGAAAAAATAGCTAAAATTCCTTGGACACATAATGAGAAAGGGCGGATTGGTAAATGTGAACTTCACGAATCGAAGTTGCTAAGCAATAAGAAAGCCTTAAATAAAAAGGTAACAGCAACACGTTTTCTACTCAAAATCAGGAAAATGTGACGCGTGATGGAGGCTAAATTGGTGAATGTAAACCTTACGGGTTGAAGTAGGTAAACCTCAACGAAGGCATAGAGAAAATGGTAACAGAAAGAAGACTTCTACTCAGAATAAGAAAAAGTTAGCCAAATTTCCTTGATCACATCATGAGGAAGGAGGTATTGGTCAATGTAAAGGTTACAATTGTAAGTGGGTAGGCATCAAGGTAAGAGATTTGAATGACAAAGTAGGCAAGGAGAGGGAAGGTCTGACACCTGGAAACTTTGGTTTAGGAATCCGCAACGAACGAGGAGAAAGATGGGTGCAATGGTGCATAGCAAATGACCAGGTAATAACTAACACCTGGTTTCAAGAACACCCAATATGTCTATGGACATGGAGAAGCTCATGAGGTGACACAAAAAAATAGATAGACTACATAACCATAAACAGCAGATTCAGAACTGCAGTGGTTCAAAGCAAAGCCTATCCAGGTGCTGACTGTGGAAGCGACCACGTCCCAGTCATCTGCAAATTAAAAGTGAAAATCCGGAGATTGAAGAAGCCTAATGCAGCACAAAAACTGATATACAACGCATTCGTGAATGACCTCAAACTACAGAAAGAATACACTAACAGCGTGAAAACCAAATACGAAGAACAAACTAGGAAAGGACACTCAAAATAGGACTCGCTAAAGGAAGCAATACTGACATCAGCAAGCAACATTTCCCCAAAGGAAATTAGGCGCAGAAAGAAAAACGAGTGGATGACTGAAGAGATTCTGGACATGATGCAAAGGAGGCAGAAAATGATATCAAGACATGGAATGGAGTAAAAGGAACTAAACAAGGAAATAAGAAGAAAATGTAAACAGGCTAAAGAGAAATGGCTCAATGACAAATGTGCAGAAGTAGAGAGATTGAGCAGGAATAATAAAGCAGATATGCATAAGGAAATAATAGAACTGACAGGACAAAAAACCTGCTCTTGAACAGGGTGTATGAAATCTAAGGATGGAACAATCATTTTGGAAAAAGAGGAAATACTCCAACGATGGGAAGAATATATAAAAGATCTTTTCCACGGCAAGAGAGAGCAACCAATAATACGCAAAGATGAGGACGGACCGGGAATATTAAAGTCTGAAGTGGAATCTGCAGTAGCCAAACTGAATAGAAACAAAGCAGCGGGACCAGACGCCATAGTCAGAGAGCTGCTGATAGCTCTTGAAGAATTTAGTATAGAAGAAATGACTGAAATAATAAATGAAATTTATAATAGTGTGGTATACCAGATGACCTCAGCAAGTCTATCTTCTTAGCACTACCTAAGAAGCCAGGAGCAAACGAGTGCGAACTCCACAGAACCATCAAGTTAATGAGCCATATAACAAAACAGATCGTACGAATCCTGATGAATAGTGAGAAGCAGAATCAGGCCAGAGATAGGACAAGAACAGTGTTTGTTTCGTGAAAGACACAGGAACAAGGAATGCCATATTTATGATTAGGATTCTCTCCGAAAGGGCAATACAAATGAAGAAGAACTTATACCTGTGCTTTATTGATTATGCGAAGGCGTTTGACAAAATACGCCACAAAAAACTGATGGAGATGCTCGGCAGCCTGGACATATTTGGGAAAAACTTGAAAGTAATCAAGAATCTTTACTGGCAGCAAACCTCTTGCATAGGGAGAGGTAATGAATTGAGTAGATATACAAAGATAGAAAGGGGCGTAAGACAAGGATGTGTCTTTTCACCGGATCTGTTCAACTTGTACAGCGAGAAAATTTTGAGGATCCTAGAAGTTATGCCTGGATTCGTAATCGGAGGTCACAATTTAAACAACCTAAGGTACGCAGATGATACAGTGCTGATAGCAGACACAGAAAGGAAACTACAAGACCTCCTACAGAAGGTAGCAGAAGAAAGTAACAAGAAAGGACTAGAAATAAACTGTACGAAAACCGAATGCATGGTCATCAGTAAAAAGGGCAGCCCAATATGCCAAATACAAGTCGGGGATACTAAAATCAAACAGGTACAAAGATTTAAATACCTGGGAAGTGTTCTACAGAAGACGGAAATTGCGACACAGAGATCCGAAGGCGATTTGGCATGGCGAAGGAAGCATTCCAGAAGTTGAGTAAGGTATTAAGAAACAGGACAATTTCGCTAGAAACAAGGAAGAGAGTACTGGATTGCTACGTGCTGTCCGTCCTTCAATATGGTATTGAATGTTGGACAATATCATCAAAGATGAAAGAAAAACTTGAAGCAACTGAAATGTGGTTCGACAGAAGGATGCTGCGAATATCATGGATCGAGCATGTGATCAACGATGAGGTTTTGGAAATGATGGAAACAAAAAGGAAATTAATACTGAGCATCAGGAAGAGACAGGTGAATTTCCTGGGATACGCAATGAGGAAGAAGGGCTTGGAGAATCTGATACTAACAGGCCAGATAGAGGGAAAAAGAGACAAGGTAAAGCAACGGATAACCTATTTGAAGGACCTAATCAGGTGGATGACAGAACGAGGATTGCATGGTGTAACAAAAGAAGGCGTGCTCAGAGCTACCAGGGATAGGGAAACGTAGAAAGCCATGATCGCCTATGTCCTGAAGGGACAGGGCGCATGGAAAAAGAAGATACATCAAGGAAGACTTAAAGACAATTGTAACAGAAAGAAGGCATCTACTCGGAATCAGGAAAAACAGCTGAAATTCTTGGACACATAACTAGAAAGGAGGGATTGGTCAATGTAAACCTCACGAGCCTAATTTGTTAATCATCATGGAAGCCTTAAATGAAATGGCAACAGAAAATTCTAGTCAGAATCAGGAAACACAGGTAAAATTTCTTGGACACATGTTAAGAACGAGAGATTGGTGAATATAACCCTTTACGAGTGGAAGTGGGTAACCATCAAGGAATCCTTAAAAAATTGGAAAAAAAAGAAGACTTTTACTCAGAAGCAGAAAAAGTTAGCTAGATTTCCTTGTGCATATAATGAGGAAAGAGAGATTGGTAAATGTAACCCTCACGAGTCCAGATGGGCAAGAATCTAGGTAGGCATAAAGAAAATCGCAACAGAATGACAACTTCTACTCAGAATCAGGATAACATAGCTAAACTTTTTGGATATATAATGACGAAGAAGAGATTGGCAAATGCAAACCTCACGAGGATTCTAAGTAGTTAAGCATCAGGGAAGTTTTAAACAAGATTGTAATAAAATGAAGACTTCTATTCAGAATCAGTAAAGACAGCTGGAATTCCTTGGACACAATGAAAAAAATAGGGGTTGGTAAATGTAATCGTCACGAGTCTAAAGGTGTAATCATTAGGGAAGCCTTAAAGAAAATGGTATTTTTAAAAAAAATTTTTTTATAAGCGTTTCACCCCGTGCAAGGCATGTCACTGCCACTACTGCGCAGGGGGCTACATAGAGTGGAGAAAGGATGATTAAATATAGGAAATATCAGAGGGTGGGTGATAGGAGGGTAAGGATACCAAGAATGAGGGTTGGGTAGATGAGAGTGTTCTGAGAATAATTGGGAGTTAGTGTGATAGGAGGTGTCTATTGACCCTACATTTAAACACCTGGAGATTGTAGCTGTCGGGAAAGCAGAGTTGTGGAAGGGAGTTCCACAGGCGGGAAGCGCGAGAAAAGAAACTGTTGGAGTAGAATTTACGGTTACATCTTATTTGTTTAACTGTAAAAGGGTGGGACCTAGTTGCTAATCTAGTATCTCGTGTAAATTCGTGCTTAGGCGGCACCAGTGATCTAAGCTCCTCGGAGTAGAAGCCATGAAAATACTTGTAGAAGTGGCACAGGGAAGCCACATCACGCCGGTGAGAGAGTGGTTGCAGCCGGTCTGCCAAGTCAGTATCAACCACGTTACAGATCCTCCTTTGTATTTTGTCAAGAAGCCCAAGGAGAGCAGCAGGGGCACCCGACCAGATATGGCAGCAATATTCAATACACGGGCGGATGGTAGATTTGTATATGTGCAGAATAGATTCAGGTGGGAAAAACTTCCGGGCCCTGCACAGAGAGCCGACTTTCATAGCAGCAGATTTGGCAATGGATTCGATATAGTCATTCCATTTGAGGTCTGCCGAGAGTGTAAGGCCAAGGAGGCGTAGTATTTTACTCTCTGGGAAGCTAGCCTGTCCCATGCTAATGGGAGGTAGATGCGATTGTCTATGGTGGTTAGTTGATAACAGCTTCATTTTAGAGGCATTGAAAAATGATTTCTACTCAGAATAAGGAATAAGATAGCTAAAGTTACTTGTACACATGATGATAAAAGAGAAATTACTGAATGTAAATATCATCATTCGACGTTGGTAATCATGAAGAAAGCCTTAAAGAAAATGTCAACAGAATTAAGACTTCTATTCAGAATCAGGAAAATGCTGCTGAAATTTCTTGGACACATCATAGGCCGTGGGGATTGATGAATGTAAACTTCACGACTGAATTGATTAAACATCAAAAGAGCCTTAAGAAAATGCTAACAGAAAGAAAACTTTACACCAGAATCAGGAAAATACAGCTGAAATCTTTGAGACACATGATGAGGAAAGGTGGGTTGGTGAAGGTAAACCTTACGACTTGAAGTGGGTAAGCATCAAGGAAGACCTAGAGGAAATGTTATCAGAAAGAAGACTCCAAATCAGGAATGTGGGGATTATTGAATGCAAAACTCACGAGTTAATTGTTTAAGCATCAAAGAAACTTTAAGTGAAATAGTAACAAAAAAGACTTCTACTCAGAATCAGGAAAAAGACAACTAAAAATCGTTGGACTGTTGTGGAGTAGTTCTTTGCACTGAAGGTTATAACCATGCTATGCCGGTTGCTAATTGACTTAATGCACCCAAAATGTTAGGAAATTGATAATCTTCCACTGAAAGCTGACTCCGTATTATTCGGCTCACTACCGCCTAATATCAACTGCCTAGTAGTTCTACTGAACTCCAATACAACTCTGAAGAACTCTCTAGAACTTCTAAGAACTCCTATGAACTTCCAAAGAACTTCTCGAGAACTTCCTGTTAACTCTTATTAATATAAGAGGGAGAGTCCATTATCTGAGGAATAGGTGTGTTTCCACATAACATGGACACATACTGAGGAAGAAGAGATTGATGAATGCAAACCTCGCGAATCAAAGTGGGTATGCATCAAGAACCTATAAAAAATGGTAACAAAAAGAAGTACCTCTACTCAAAATCTAGAAAATATAGCCAAATTTACTTGTAGACATGATGCGAAAAAACGGGATTGTTGAATCTACGCCTCACGAGTCAAAGTGGGTAAACATCAAGGAAACCTTAAAGAAAATTGCGAACAGAAATAAGACTTCTATTAAGAATCAAGAAGAAACAGCTTCGTTTCAGTTCCATCCTCTCCAAAACCTCATTTCTCACATGCTCGATCCATGATATTCGCAGCATCCTTCTGTAGAACTACATTTCAGTTGCTTCAAGTTTTTTCTTCATCTTCGATGATATTGTCCAGCATTCACTGCCATATTGAAGAAATGACATCACATAGCAATCCAGTACTCTCTTCTTTGTTTATAGCGAAAGTTTCCCTCTATCTGGCCTGTTAGTATAAGGTTCTCCAAGCCCTCCTTCCTCATTTCATATCCCAGGAACTTCAGCTGTGTCTTCCTGATGTCCAGTATTAATTTCCTTGTCGTTTCCATCATTTCAAAGGCTTCAATATTGCTTACATGCTCGATCTAGGATATTCGCAACATCCTTCTGTAGAACTACATTTCAGTTGCTTCAAGTTTTTTCTTCATCTTCGATTTTTATTGTCCAGTATTCACTGCCATGTTGAAGAACTGACATCACATAGCAATCCAGTACTACCGGTCATAATTATTAGGCAACCCAGGTGTTTTAAAAAAATGATGTATTTCATAATATTTTTAAGTATTTATTAGCAAGTGAATAATTTTAAATGAAAATAGAATGGTTGTTTTGTTAATACTTCACAATAACATGTCTATCAAATGAAGTTATAGATATTTAATAATTACCTATATTGCAGTTTCAAAAATGAAAGAATGAAGATAATTTAGGGTGATTCGGACGAGTTTATCTTTGTTTCCTTGTCTTGTCAAATTTTGCAAAGTAATAATAACAAGAGAATCATGATATTTTTATTTGACAATAAATACTAAAAATAGTATAAAATACAGCGTTTCTTTAAAAATGTGGCCTAATAATAATGGCCGGTAATGTATATGGGAGAGCATTGAATCACTTACCTGGCGAGCTTTTGTAAATGTATGGCGGAATTTAATCTTAGCCAAGGAAGACAAACTGTTCAGGCTCACAGGAAGTAAAATGTTGGGAAGAAGGATGCTCGCCCATGTTCTGAAAGGACGCACGCATAGAAAAAGATATGAAAGATGGTTTTGAGTCTTTTTTATATATCCGTTCCGCTCAGAGCTTAGGCGATTATGGCTCTGCACAACTTCCTGTCCCTTTTAGTTCTTAAATAAACTTTTTTTTTAAATAAAGTTTTTTTTTGCGCCATCCATTTACTCATTAAGTATGTCATGTGTTACTTTCCTCTGTAGCTCTTGCCCTCTATCTCTCTGGGATATTAGACCTTCGTAGTGATACCGACCGAGCAAAAGCGATGGACCGGATGTTTGCTCTCTCACGACAAAAAGAAAAATGACCAAATTACGCATCGGGGTTCGCGTAGATGTTCCGGTTGAAAAATAAAAATTAATCAAATATCAAATTTCCATTTCGCGAGCCTACGCGAATTTTATTTATCAGCCAATGGGAAGCCCAGAATCAAATGGAAGTGTGAAATTCCAAACGAGCTGCTTTTGATCCAAAAAGCAGATATAAAAAGCCGAGACAGAAAGCACCCAGCAGACAGGGCGACGGAGACAGATGATCGTGATTTGTATCTTCCTTGACCAAGTCAAGCGGCTACTATGTTCGCCTCCCTTCACCTCTCCTTACCTTCTCCCCTGTCTCAAAACTACTTACTGACCTCAGGAGCGACTACATCAAAGACATTCCTCATTTTACACGCCCTCAGCCTTAAATCTCTTTCAGCTTATTATTTGCCATGAACATTTTAACCTCCGTTGGACTTATATTCAAGTTATTACTTTAATTGTAAAAATATTAATTGATATGTATATATATAAATGTTAATTTCGACTCAATTTGCTTTTCTTGATTTTATAATCATTTTATGACTTATAGTAGACTATCTACCACAAGGCCAACTTCCGTTAACCTGCAACAGTATACAACTACCCTTCTCTAGAACGGACTCCCACTCCAACTAGAAAAGGAATAGATAACCCACTGTACCTTCAGAGTCTCCTTCCTCATTATACGACCCAGAAACATCACCTTTCTCTTCATGATTGGTATTAGTTTCCTTTTTGTTACCTTTTTCTCAAAAACTTCGTCGTTGCTCCTTTTGTTCGATCAATGGTAGCCTCAACATTTTTCTGTGGAACCAGATTTCTGTTGCATAGCCTTTTCTTCTTTAAGAAGATCATCCAGTACTTACTGCCATACAGGAGGACTGATATCACGTAACAGTTTGAGTAAAGTTCTATAATAATAATAAAAAGCACACTTGATACTTCTTAAGGTTTGTTACTTAAATCTTAACAGGGTAGGACTTGACGACCTGCTTTTAAAAACAAATCCCAGTGAATCTTGATACTCGAAAAGAAAAAAGTATTACTAGAGACAAAAACTTATATTAAAAAAAACAACAATCAATTGTTGAAAGAAAAAGGTATTACTAACAATAAATAAATAAAAAGTTAGTAGGCAATAAATGACCCGCCGAGGTTGATATGCCATAAGACAAAACAACAACCAACTTAAGTCTTGAAGATTCCTCTTAAAATTTCTAGGGAACCAACAAGTAAGAATGAATTCTAATATTGTATAATCATTTTCGGGCGAGCTTGGTTGAATCTCCTCACTTTTTTTATAATTAAATAGAAATCAAAGTGAGTACTAAAAACAAGGTGAACTTTTTAAAAGCCAAAAGATCTCAATCGATTACATCAGAAAAAAACTGGAAGCAAAATTAAACAGAGAAATCGATAAAGCTTGAATCGTGCTGCCAAACTTTGCATCTTCACACCTGATCGAATTAAACAAGTTAATTGCATTCGTAACTGGCTTGAACCGTAAACTGAAATTTGGTGAAAAGTTGAGACGGAAAGGCCGTTGAGATTTAACGGATTAATATACCTGATTGTGCACGACGCACAGCTTTAGATGAGATCACCACAAATACCGAACTATGCTATTGATAGGAACATGAATGAATGATGATTAATCAATGATTACCAGAGAAATGCAGCAAAGACATTGAGACGCAAGGGGAGCTTACTGGGAAGAATTGGGAACAGAAGTATTAATATTGAGGGGTAAAAGGAAAGGGTAATCAGAAATACAGTAGATAACGTCTGACATTGCTTTTAAAATTTTTAAAATTAAAGTTAGCCGAAAAACATGGAATCGGAAGGGAGTTCCACAAGCGCGAAGTGCGAGGAAAATAAACTTTTAGCATAGAATTTACGGTTACATCTAGCCAGCTCGACAGTAAACGGATGAGATCTCAACACCGGTTTATTATTGTTATTAATTTTTTAGAAATAAGTCTTGGTACCATACAGAAGACCTCATCCGCCCAATTACCGTGAAAGTAATTATAGAGAAGACACAGTGAGGTAGAGTACTTTTTTAAAGATCGAGACATTTTTCTGGATGCAAATAAGTTGTGATGATCAATAAGTTATATTTTTTCTAAAGGACATACACAATAATCTATCTAAACTTATTTATAAATGGAACTTTGTCTGTGTGTGTGTGTGTGTGTCTGTCTGTGTGCCCGTTACCTATAGACTCCGAAACGGCTGAACCGATTTTCTCAAAAATTTACACAGTTGTACTATAAGCGTCTGCAAGTGTTCTTAGCTAGGTTTTGTGTCGAGGTACCCCAGATAAATATCGATAATCAAAAAATTCGGGTTATAGAAGGAGTGGTCCGATTTTAATCAAATTTGATATACCCATAGACAAAGAGATTAGAAACGATATTCAGAAGTTTCAAGGTTGCAGTTCTTACAATAGTGCAGAAAATCGATAATATATATAAAAGGCAAGATGTTTGTGTGTGTGTGTGTGTGTGTGTGTGTGTGTGTGTGTGTGTGTGTGTGTGTGTGTGTGTGTGTGTCTGTCTGTCTGTTTATCTGCCTGTATGTCTGTATTTTTTCAGCCCTTTTATTTTAGTTTTTGCTTCGGGTTTGGCTCTAAGTAGGTATAATTGTAGTTCTTAGTCTCAGTCAGGATACCATTTACTCAGAAGACTTATTTAGCCTTCAAAATTCAGTTTACGACGAAAAAAACTTATTTGATATCGATACTAGGAAATCAAAATTTGACTTACATCCAATCATCTTTCTTTCAGTCTACGGTTTCGCTTTAACTGGAAGCAACTCTTGCTTTTTAGTCTTCCGTGCCAACGCCCAAAGACTCTGAGCTCCAGGACCATGGATTAGTTTTAAATCTTTCATTACATCCAAACAACGCCGGGCTATATTGCTAGTATTTTATAATCGAATTATTGCATTTAAAGTTTTGCAGATTAACTGGAAAGCATGGAGTTGGAAGGGAGTTCCATAAACGAAAAATACGAGAGAAGAACCAGTCAACATAGAGTTTATGGCTACATCTAGCCAACTCAATTGACACCAGTCTAGAGTTCATCCGAATAATTACAATGAAAGTATTTATTTTAAAAAAAGGCACAGGGAGGCAATTTTACAACGGTGGGGAAGTGACTGAATAATTAACTTTTTGCATTGTAAACTTGGCTGGAAAGGTCTGAGCCGGAAGGGAGTTCCACAAGCAAGAAGTGCAACATCCTCGTCGTCTTGCGGCCTTTGATCGAGATAGAACTCACTACACCCCTCCAGTATTCCCTGTGTATTTGGAATCCTCGCGCAGTTTGCAGCGAAATTCATAATCTTGTCAAACAGCTGATTACTTGATGCTTCGCCGCGGTTACCAAGGGTGTTTTTATTGTAACAACAACACTAGATGGGTTGCCTCCAGGCCCCATCCTGTTATTTAACCCATAACTGGAGGGAAGTGATGGATTAATACCATTCCCAAGGGTGCCAGTGCTGAAGTGAATGCAGGGTACTCAACTGGAATTCGAACTCGGCTCACCGAAGTGCAAAAGAAGAAGCTCAGCATGGATTTTACGGTTACATTTAATCAGCTTAACTATAAATTGGATGTGCGTTGTGGTGCAGTGGATATCGGCTCGGAACGAGAAATTGCGGAGCCGAGTTCGAATTCCAGTTGAATTCGTTGCATTCAGGAAAGGTATTAAACCGTTTCTTCCTCCCAGTTATGGGTTAAATAACAGGACAGATTGGGTTCTATGGCCTTGGCTGGCAACCAGTCTACCGCAGAAAGCAATGGCAACCTACTGCGGGATAATCTTCTGCCCAGTCAGTCATGTCTCTTTCGAGACATGATCGCCCAATCGTGAATCACGTATGGCACTTAAATGACTGAACTATAAATTGATGAGGTCTCGACGTCGGACTAGTGCTACGCTTAAATTTTAAAAAACTTGCTAATAAATATTTTTCTGTACGAAATGTAAATACTGCTGTGTGAAAACCTGGAGTATTTTTTATTTAATTAATTATTCACATTTATATCTTTAGACAGGATATATTCAAGGACTCGAGTGGAAAACCTGGTCTGCTGGACCCAATATAAATTTACCCCGAGATACTGAAGATCGCGAGCGAGCCTCGCAATGCAAGACTCCGACCTCAGACCCCAGGGGCATTCATCCTAGCCAACAACAGACATAAACACATCGATTGCTCCTCTGCATTGAACATGGGTGAGAACATTGACAGCCTGTCCCATTAAACCTGTGCTTATCTCACTTTTGATGGTGCCATGTCCTCGGAAAACGTTAGCTTTAAAGCCTTATAAAGGGATGGGTGAACGAAAACGAGATATCTCTCTGATTCAAATTGCTTTCTTTTCGTTATTTGGTCGTCATACATGTATGCCACTTGGGACAATAATCTAAGAGCTGTTTTCTCCTCCTCTGTCATGCCCCAAATCTGACGCGTACCTGGCCCAATCACACTCTCTTAGTCTTCTGTGAATTCTCTGGAATTTCTGTGTTCTTTCCATTTATTTGCGGAATATTCCACAAACATTTTAAATCTTCCGGATTTCGTTTTTGTTTTTTTAATTCTTTCTGCTTGTTCCTTGCATACATGGCAGACCTCTTCCATTTGTAAATATGGTGGTTTAATTTTTTCCGATAAATTTTCGGAATTTCTGTTTTTTTATTTTTTTATTTCATGGCCTAAATTTTATGGGTGATTGAGAAAGATTGGGAGTGCGCAGAAATGAAGAAATTGATCTGGAGTTATGAAAAAGCGTTTTTTTTATTGTGCTGGCAACGGAATACGTTCTACAGATGTTTTTGTTTTGCACGTGGGTTTGTCAATGATTTGAGCCGAAGTGCATGAGTGAATGTTTTCCTGGACGTTGGGGAGGATGATACGCATTTATTCTCAGCGGCAGGGATTCCTTTCCGAGCTTATTTGAGAGTTGTTCTTTTAACATAATTAGATTAGTTACATTTTTGTTTAAAACCGAGGCGTCGCCCTTAAAACTGGTAGAGGAAGTAAGGTTTTGCGTGCATTCCCTTTTGGGGTTTTCGAAGACAGAGGTCTAGCTGTGTGGCACTCCTCTCTTGCCCTGCCAACGACCAGCCTTTCCCTCTTATCCTTCTGTGGCCCTGTTGCTGCATACTTCGCTCAATGCTACTCTTATTTGATCTATGTCCGTTGATCCGTCTCCGGTGAGCATCAATCCTGTGTCCCTACTTTGTGTTTCTGTATCCACTGGTAGATCAATCTCGACTCCTCTCTGTCCTGGTTATGTTTGTGAAAGACTAAATTCACCGGTAAATTTAATTAACTTCAACAACACTTATTAACAAATGTATAAATAACAACTTTATTTATTTTATTGTGGTTAATATCAGGAATACATAAACAAATGGAATTTTAAGAAGTTTCCCCGAATAAGAAATTCTTAAACTGGCAGAAAAGGGTTGACTGGCAGTTGCAGTTATGGCTAAACAGTCCAGTCATTCATCTAGTTCAATGAAGGCAGCTGATCGAGGGAATTCAAAAATCGGTGCAGACAACAGGCCTTTAGCTGACTGAGGCAGCACGGGCATCCAGAAAGGAGAGTGTTAGTCTACTAATATTTGTTCTGCTCTTTCAGAGATGCTTATTTGGGAATCCGAATTCCAATTACAGTACTCTGATTGGTTAGCCAATAATAATGCTCAACCAATGGTCTTGTGTCATACGTCCAAAATGGGGATAAAGGAAAGCTCCCAAGAACGCAGTGATTGGTGGTTTATTCAGAATCATGGCCTTGTGTCGTAAATACAAAAGTGGAAGACAATCTTAGTCATTCTCTCATTGGCGGGCCAGTCAGAATTGTGGCCTTGCATGGCTCATATTCGCCTTTAGAGGAATATTTTCCATGTTCCGGAATCTCACCCTCATTTTACCTGATTATTGTATGTGTTATCGTCAGCTTCATCTGACAGTGTGTCATATCTCTGATAAAAACAAAGCTGACTGTAAAGATTTCATCTGTGTGATTCATTTCAATGAATAATTCTTTTATCAATTGAAAAAAACACTCAAATTAAACAGACCTAAGAATCTACCTAACGACAGTCTCACACAAATTACAATTTCATCTCTTGCGATATACTTAATAAGGGACAAAAACTAGAGAATTCATGGTATCGCATTGTTTTAACATGAAAAATATTTTTCTTTCTTTTAAATAAAAATTAAGTCGCCTTGACACTAGTTAACCTTTGACATTAATCATGGTATTATACTCCTCCTCAACCGGACAAGCGCAAGGTAAAGGCTTTTTTGGAAAATGATCAAATCCCTTAGACAGAATGTATTCACGGAGGCTAGTTGAAAAATGGGTGCCTCACAAGAGATTCAACAGGGAGTTTAACTGCAATTACAGGTGGATTAAACAAACTCAACTACAGAGGGATTTTGGTCGATCGGGACCAGAACTCCTGAGCTCTTCTTCACTGGGCAGGAAGGTTAGGTGGCCTGTCTCTCCGCATTTGCTAGTCTTAGAAAGATCACATTGAATGGCACGTTCAGATATTTGGAGATGGACATGAAGACTTCATACGCCTTTCAGATAGGTGCTCTTCTGAGATTGAAGAGGAACCTCAAAGACTGCTATATGGTTATTCAATGCCCACATATTCCGTCTTTAGCATAAGATCTTTAGTTATTAGATCATGGTTGGCTGCTTGTACAGACTTCATACGTACATATCAGTAATGTCCCACGTGAAATAACCCGTGCTCTTGATTATTGATGCCCTTGACTATTCTCTGGGGATTAACTAGCAGGGACGTCAACGACTTGATAATGTTGTTTTTTGTGGAGTGACAAGTTTTGCACGAACGCTTGTCGACGACGAAGACTGATACTATTCGTTTTTCGACCTTCTTCAATTCTTGGAGATCCATCAAAAGTTCATCTTCTTTCATATGATGTGCGTAAACTTTAGTTCTCTCCAAAAACTCCACGATGCTGATTATACATTTCAGTGGGGATTTCTATCAGAGGTTGATTCCCCAGCCGCAGCACTAAAATTATTTTTATTGGCTTCTTTTTCTTTTTTTTTGTTTTTGTTTTGCCATCTTCAGCCCTTATTTATTTTTTGGTTGTCTTTTTGTTTTATTAATCTTACGTTAGCCATCTTGGACCACCATACTTTCATTTTCTGAATGTTTCGTTTTTGCCTTTTTGGCCGAGATGCTTTTACTAGCAGCTTGATTTTTTACATTTGCCATTTTGTTTTGGTAAGTCAGACTTCGAAGCCTCCACAATGAAGTTTATTTACAGACATGCCTTTGTCGGCCATGTTGTATTATTCTCGAATCAGCGGGTGTTTTTTATTCATCCAAGCGCAATATTTTTTGCCGTAATGAAACTAAATAAAGAAAGAAACATTAAACAAAATTCAACTCGCAACTATAATAAAACACAGAAAGTTATTAAAGTAGCCTTAAAAAGAAAATTAATTTTTAAAAGTAACAATAACCAAACACTAAAGTAAAAATTAACTCAAATAAACCACAAAAATATAACACAAAACAAAAGTAGAATGCTGGTTATACCAATAAACTAAATAAGTTTAATATTACTCAAACAAGAATACGTAAAATAAGACGAGAAAAGAAAAGAAAAAGTTCAGCGTGAAAAATAAAAACCAAGTGCAGCTGAAAAGTTACACGAGGTAAACAAGAACAAAACATCGACTGAAAAATAGACTTAAGTTAAAACGAATACAAAGTTCGAAATTAATAAATACGGAAAACAAAAATATAAACGCTTGGAGGAAGAATTAAAAGACAGATACAGAGAAAAGGTGGTAAAGGAAATTCACGAAAAAAAAGACTTTCTACAGCCAAAAATCTTTATAGCAAAAAGAAGCAAAAACGTTAAATAAAAATAAAACAGTTTTAAAGAAAACAGAAATAGTTTGGAGCATCTAAAAGTTACAGTAAAAAAAGAAAAAATCATTAAATAAAAATATTGTAATAAAATTCAAAACTTAACCAAAACAGACAATAATAAAGTCAATAACTCAACAAACATTTCTTCCAAGTTCTTCGTATTCAGTTAAGTGCCATACGTGATACACAATTTGGGCGATCATGTCTCTTTCGAGACATGACGGGCTGGAAAGAAGATTATCCTGCAGTAGGTTGCCATTGATTTCTGAGGTAGATTGGTTGCCAGCCTAGGCTATAGAACCCAATCTGTTCTGTTATTTTACTCATAGTTAGAGGGAGAAGAGATGTTTTATATTATTACGTAGTAATTAGTGGGGGATCAGTTTATTATTTCATAATAATAGAAAATAGATCCCTCCATTTTATGACCAGTAGAAGCTTTAATCATGATTCCAACAAATATATTCAGTCAGTCAGTTAAGTGCCATACGTGATACACGCTTTTGGCGATCATGTCTTGAAAGAGACATGACTGGGCAGACGATTATCCGCAGTAGGTTGCCATTGCTTTTTGCGGTAGACTGGTTGCCAGCCAAGGCTATAGAACCCAATTTATCCTATTATTGAACCCATAACTGGAGGGAAGAAGCGGATTAATACCTTTCCTAAGCGTATTTGTGCGTAAATGAACGCAAGGAATTCAACTGAAATTCGAACTCGGCTCCCCGATTTGTCGTTCCGAGTCGATATCTACTGCACCACAACGCACGTCTTTGTATTATTAAAAGAAAAAAAAGTTTCTCAGTAGCGGACAAAAATACGTCTGTTACTAGGCAAATGCAAAACATGAATATAAAGTTCTAGAGAGAGAGAGATATCATCAGGTAAATTACTATGAATGTATTTATAGAAAAGTGACTGGGAAGGTATATTACAGTAGTGGAAAACTGAAGCCGAGATATCAGGTAAAGACAAAAAACATTGCAGATTCTTCTTTGGATTTTCTTAAGTATCTCTAAATATAGCAGGACCAGATATGGTAGCAGTATTCAAAGCAAGGACAAATGGTACACTTATAAATATGTAATATAAAATTTCACGAGAAAAATTGTAACACAGTGAACCAACTTTCTTTCTTGCAGACTGTTACGTCGGGTAACAGAATTATGTGAAATAATACAAAACAACGTAATAGTATAAAAGTAGGTGTATTGACAGGAAAGAGAAGTATTTACAAGAGTTGAGGATTAGTAGAATACAGAACAAGGGAATTAGTATACAGTATCGTCGTAGAGACGTGATAGATTGACTAGTAGAACACTTCCGGTGCAATGCCGGAAATACCCGACTGACTCGCTCACTCGACTTCCTTCCTCGAGGTATAATCACTACTATTTTATATTGTGATTCGAATAGTCCATTTCCGCGGAAAGGTGGAGAGCGCCCCAACACAGACTGAGCAAACGATTGAATATAATCTTTCCACTTCATGTCAGTGGAAAACGTTTATTACTCTCATGGATGTTAGCAACAGACATACTGATGGTCATCAAAAAGAGTTCCCTCAACCGATTAAACAATAGCAGATTTTTTTGGGAGACTTAGCAATTGATTCCATATATCATATTTGATGGCATATGAGAGGCACTGGTGTATAAGACGCCTACTAATTTCAGTAGTGCAAATCAAGAAAAAATAATAATCAGTAAAATTATTAGTAAATGGTACAGCGTAGACTATATTAATGATTTTGGTTAAACAACCCATGATTACAATTAAACGAAAAAATAGGAAAAAATAACACGAATTTATAAAACATTTATATCGAAAAGTAAGAAAACAAAAGAAAAATCAAACAATTTTTGAAATTGAGGAAAACAGTACAATTATCATTAAAATTTTAAGACTATATATAGTATATAAAGCGCAGAGAAATTTTAAAAGATATTTTTAATAAAAAATGTGCGCCTTATATGCCGCAAAATAGAGTATTTTTCTACTTCATATCAGCGAGAGCGTTAATCCAAAAAAGCTTAACGTCACTCTGCTGGAGGTTAGCATCAGCCATTATGATGGAAGATAACTTAATTCTCTCAGATAATTAAAAGAGAGCAGTTTCATTTTTGAAGCGCTAAAATTAACAAGCTACTCAGAATTCTTTAATGTAACTTCTAATTAACAACCGATATATTAATCTATTTGTTTGAACATTTTGATCAAACAAATTAAATCTGCAGATTTTTAATTCCATTATATAATCAAAGCAAAAATAAATATAAATATATTCTTTTAAATTTAATTTTCTTGTTTTGTACTCGTGTGTCGGATACGTGAGTGTAACCTTTTCCTGGTGTTTGAAAGCTAATTAGTTTTTAAAACTGAAGATAAATGTAAGACCCATACAGCCTGATGAAGGTGTGAGTATTTCTTCTCTTTTATGTGCCGTGTTCCTTTAGGGTGTAGACGATCAAGGACCTTCATTTCCCTTGCCCTTTGTCGATCTTAATATTTTTCTTCTTGATATCTCTCTCAAATCCCACTGAGTCACTTGCTCAAGCCCATACAATATGTCTCACGTTTCTTTTCTCTGTCTTTTTTTCCCTCTACCCTTTCTGTGAGTATCAGAATTGGAATTTTAAATAGAAAAAAATGTGACAGTTTGAAAACTGTTTTTGTTTGTTTTATTTTTTGTAATCATGCAGCCTTCTTGTCGATCTGCAATCCTAACCCTAACCCTAACCCTAACCCTAACACTACCCAAAATAAACTTGCTTGAAAGACAAAAGAATTCCGAAAGCCCCATTATTTATCCATAACTACGGAGAAGAATGGATTTCTCATGAGTGTTCGTGCAAAATGAACACAAACTGCCCTAGCTGGAATTTGAAATCACTTCTCCCTGCTGTTAACCGAACCGTACCCCAACCCACCAATAGTGGTGATTTTCTAAGTGTAAGCCGAAATTAAGGGACACCCAGTGAGGATCGAACTCGCTACTCAATTGTAATGATTCTAGAGAGACAGGCTTGCTAACCATTTCACCACATTGAGGTGCCCACCGCCACCAGCCAATAGTGAAATGAATTTTTAATTCAATATGAGACGCCCATGCTTGACATTTGAAAGATTCCGATTACCAAACTAGCCTTTAGATGATAAGTTACTTGTTTTAAAATTTATTTCCTTTAATATTAATTTTAATTAACGAAACCAGACTTGAGACCTTTAAGCTATCGATTTTATCTCTCATCTGAGAAGCCAAACAGATATTCCTACGGTGTCTTCCCGTTTTTACGTAAATGTTATAAATTACAATTTGGAAGTATCTTAAAACCAAAAGTTTCCACGAAACTAGTTTGATTTATGAGTAATATTTATCTTTTATAAACTTGAAAAATAATGTTTAAGTCAATTTAGTAGCCTGTGTTTGTTGGTATCGTATTATTTGTTTGCGCGCACGAAAGTGATATCGGCGAACCAAGTGCGAGTAATGTCCTTGTTTGTTGCGCTCACTTTAGTTTTAAACCTTCAGGAAAGGCATAATATTATTTTTCATCCATCTCCCAATGGGAGAAAAAAAGTAGACTAGGTTATTCACCCTCGGATGAGAGCTAGTTTAAAAATAACTCCGAATTCAAAACTGTAGAATAAACAATGGTAAACGATTCTACTAACTTTCCAAATAAATCAGTTTAATTGAACTTGCGTTACAAAATACAAAATCTCGACAAAACCAAAGAAGAATCTGCAATGTAATCGGTCCTGACTTGGCATCTCGGCTTTCGATAGAAAACAATGAGGAAATCGTAAATGTAAAAATATAAACTTATATTTTTATTTTTCGACTGTGACGCTTGTGTGGAGCGAGAGAGCAGCCAGAGAAAATTCGAGCACACGAAGAGTCTCCCGGGAGTCGGAAGCAAACGAGTCTCTCTTTCTTCGGCCAAAATTCGAGATTTTATATAATCTTAAAACTCCCACATGACCCGCATGATAACGCCTTTTCAAACTTTTTCGAGTTAACTTTATTAACAACTGAATTGTTATGAACCAGGTTAAGGTCCGAAAAGAACAACACGATCACAAGGGTAGAAATGACAAATATATATTAACAAGACATAACAATACAAAATGTGGAAGGTGTTATTATGACTGTCAGTTTGGTTTGGAGTGAACTACTACCAACTCGATCCCCTCTCTCTTTAGAGGCGTAGTATATATAGTGTTAGGAAGAGTTCATTCTGGAGTTACAGGTAACGGCCCATGACACCTGCCTCCCAAGCTTTTACCTCGCAGGGGTCTTTAATATTTTTTCCTCTTCGGATTAATCATCAAAGGCTCTGTAAATTTTTTTTCTGATAGATTTCCGTAATTCTGAAACTGCTTGAGGCCTTTGCATATCGAATGTGTCAAATATTGTGTCCATTACATCCTCCTCTTCCTGAGGTAGACCGTTAGAATCCTCTAACAGCCTCTTTCTGATTTGATTTAAATGTCTTTTATGTGAGAACTTCGGACCCTGAATTATGTAAATCATGTTCCCGATCCGTTTCTCTTTGTACCTGCCTCCCAATAGGATGTGTTGTTTTCGAACATTTTAAAAAATCTTTCTCCCCTGGGTTAAATTTTCTTTTCGGCACAAATGATGTTGGTGATTGCTTTCTCTATTTCGTCAGTAACTTTTCGAATACCGATCTAATTTTTCGGTCGAGCATTACATCCGCCGGCGATAGTGCCGATGGCATAGTACTGTTCGGTGTAATTCTATACACTTGCAAGAATTGTTGTAATGTCTTTTCTGATGGTACGCCATAGGTTTTCCTAAGTACCCTTTTTAGTGTATCTACAAACCTCTCCACTTGCCCGTTTGACCTTGGGTAATATGGCGGAGATTTGATGTGTTTTACCTGAAAGTTTTCACAAAATTCTTGAAAGTCCGCAGATGTAAATTGAGTCCCATTATCGCTGACTAGACAATCCACCACGCCGAAACTCTCCTTTAATTTCTCCTTCAATTTCTCTACCACGGTCGATAAACTTTCCACTTTTTGACAGAACGTATTTATCGGTAAATCCCAGAGGTCAAATTTCTGCATCCAGTCAGTTCCAAATAAATTTTCCGTATTTGTTAGAACAAACATCTTTAATTTCTTGGTTATCCCGTTGAACGTCACATTTATGATAATCTCCAAAATTTTGATTTTCCTTCCTGTTACTGACCTGGCTATTTTATCTGTTCTCAACATTGTTGGTTTGTTTAATTTCTTCCATGTCTGTAGGATAATAAAGGTTAAATCGGACCCAGAATTCAATTGTAATCTGATTTTTTTTTTTTTTTGTTTAACATTTCCACTTGTATGTATTTTCGTATATTTATCCCGTCTGCTTCGTCAGTTCCAGTGGCTCTCACTTGGCTTTTGTTTTCTTTCTTTGTTTTAAAGTGCGAATTTTTATGTCTCACTTTGTTGCACGACAGATAAGTCTGATAGCGGTATGGACAATCTTTGTACCAATGCTGCAGATTTCCACAGCGATAGCATGGACTGAGCCGTGGTTTCTTCTGAGGTTTCATTTGACTTTCTGTGGTAAAGTAATTGGTTTGTTTATTTTTTGTTTTGTTTTTTGTTTTGTTGTTGTTGTTTTTTTTGAGTGTGGGATGAAAAACATGTTTTTTTGTTGTACTTTCCGTATGTGAGCGACGCCAGACTTTAAAATCTCTTGAGTCCTTTTTTTACGCTCATACATCTCTGACAGTCTTCAGCTAATTATTGTAGCGTCAGTTCTGGTTCACTCTTAAGTTTTGTTAGGAGTCTCCGTCTGATCTCCACGAATATCAAACATTTAAAATTGTCAGCGCTGAGTTCAGATAACTTACTCATCGCAGTGTTTGTTTACTTCGGAAGCGAATGAACATGTCTTCGCTATCCTTTTTCTTTTTTTTTTTTTTTTGTTAAATTTAAACATTTCCACCTTTTGTGGAATACCAAATTTTTCGGACTGAATAATTCCGTTTCACGGCTTCCTCGAAATTCAACCCATTCGTTTTCCTCGGTAGGATGTAGTCTACGAATTTAGTGTGTTGGCTTGACCCTAGTTTCCTAAGTTGTAGACGCACTTTTTCGCGTCCGACCAATCCCCGCAATCAATCTCATATAAATCTTCATATCTTCTGAAGTAAGCCGCGAAGGTTTTTTCTTTGTCCGGTGCATAAGTGAAGTCTTTATAGCATTTTGCGAAAATGCCGATTCATTTGCAGAATTTTGCTCTGCTCATTGTAGTAATTCTTTGAGTTCGAGTTGCTTTTCTTCATTTTTCTGCCGAATTTCTAATTGTTTCTCTTCAAGCCTAATCTGTCTTTCGTCATTTTTTTTTTTTTTGCTACTCGAATTGCATTTTCATTAGTTCGAAACATTAGTCAGTCAATAAAGTGCCATACGTGATACACGCTTTGGGCGATCATGTCTCAAAAGTAGTAGGTTGCCATTGCTTTCTGCGGTAGACTGGTTTTCAGCCAAAGCTATAGAACCCAATCTGTCCTATTATTTAACCCATAACTGGAGGGAGGTGACGGATTAATACCTTTCCCAAGGGTATTTGGGCGTAAGTGAATGCAATGAATTCAACTGGAATTTGAACTCGGCTCCCCGATTTGTCGTTCCTAGTCGATATCCACTGCACCACAACGCGCATTTCTCTTAGTCCTCCATGTTTACAAGGTAATTTAATTATAACACAAGCTATCTGTTGCTACGAGGAGAAAAGAAAAAACTCACATTTTTTAATTTCCTTTTTTTTTTTCTTTTTTTTTTTTTTCACTACGTTATTCACGTATATAAGTTTTATAGTTACGGCGGTCAATTAAAAAAGTTTCCTTTTCTTGTTCGGAAAAAATAACGACTTATTTATTTCTTCTTTTGCACAAGGAAGAAAAACAAAAAAAATCACTTTGGTTAAAGAAAAGATCAACTTAAAATTTTTTCTCTTTCTTGTTGGTCCTGTTTTAGCTCCTCTGTGTTTTGCGTTTACAGTTTTCGAAAACCACTGTTGTAAATACTGGTCACTTTTATGTTTTAAAAATCGCTCCTTAAGAATTTTATAGATAGAGTAAAAGTTTTTTCTTTTTTTCTCAGTGTAGAATTCAGGTCTTTTTTCGCCCGTTGTTCTGGAAACTTGGTGAGAAATTTTTCCCCCTGCGTAGAATTCGATTGCTGTTATGATCAACAGGTAGAATACGTTTCTGATTTGGAGTGAACTGCTACCAACTCGACTCGACTCTCTCTCTCTCTCTCTCGAGAGAGAGAGAGAGAGGCGTACCGTAGTATATATAGTGTTAGTAAGAGTCTATTTTGGATTTACAGGTAAAGACCCATGACGTGGATGTATCTGTTAATCACACCCAGCCGCTCCATCGCCTTTCAAGTCGTTTGTCAATTTTGCTGACCTTATCTACGGCCGTATGTATGTGTCAATTGCATTCACCGTTGAAGCTAATATATGACGAGATTTGTTTTTTGGGGGGTGACCCGAATACAAGGATTTAACGTGCCACTAGATTAGCATCTAGGACCCACCCTTTTAATATTGAAATAGTTAAATGCAACAACCACTTCTATTCCAACAATTTCTTTTCTCGCAATTCTTACCTGTGGAACTTCTTTCCGTTTTCTTGCTTCTCTGATAGCTTCAATCTTGAATAATTTAACTGCAACGTCAATCGTCATATTCTGCCTTCTTGACTCCCGTTCATCTTTTGTCCTTTCTTCCTATAATCAGTCTTCTCTTTCACTTTCACTCACTCCCCTACCCGACTACTAGTGACAGTACCGCCTTACTGGGGGTGAAATGATTCACAAAAATAAAATGATTTAAAAAGGAATTTGTGAAAAGCAAAGGTCGCTTACGTACTTAAAACCAGCTATATTTCTTTCTTCAAATCTCGCGTTTACTGAGATCTCGTTTTCCTTGGGAGATTAATTTTTGATTTAGTTTTATCGGCAATTGCCGATGGCTTGATTTGTGATTGGTTTAACATACTTTTTCTCTTTTCGTTTTCACGATTATTCATTTTGTTATTTTTACCTTAATTGACTTTTCTCTTTCTTTTAAGTTGTGTCTTCTTCGTCTTCTTTTTTTCGTCTTCTTTTTCTCTCCTTCGTGTCTTTGTCTTCGTCTTCGTCTTCGTCTTCGTCTTTTTCTTCGTCTTCTTCGTCTTCGTCTTCTTCTTCTTTTTCTTCGTCTTCTTCGTCTTCTTCTTCTTCTTCTTCATCTTCTTCTTCTTCTTCGTCTTCTTCTTCTTCTCTCTCTCTCCCTCTCTACCTCCCTCTCTTTCAGCGTTTACGCTATATTGGCTTTTTAAGATTTTCTTTGTTTGCATTGATCGGAAACTTAATAAATTTTCTCTCAGTTTTATGAGCCGGCTCTCTATAGACAGACAATTAATCTTCCTTTTCATGTGCATGTTAGCCTGCAACAGAGATTTTGTAAACGTTGTTTCTTTTTCTTTACTTCTCAAATTCTTGTTGAATGATAATGGCCAATCAAATCTTCCATAAAAAAATAAAAATAAACGACTTCAATTTACAACAAATTTCTTGCTTTTCTTATTATTTTTAACTTTACGTTTTCTTTTTCTTTCTTTTTTTTCTTTAATTTACACCATTTTATTCTTCTCGTTCGGCTGTCTCAAGAGCACTTACTATTCTATTTAGCTTATTAATCAATTGTGCATGTGCCTTAATTTTACGATGGATGCACAGTAAAATTATGTATCTTAAAACCTGGTGATTTTAAAGTGTTTCCCTTGGTTAATCACATTCATTATTTGAAATACCGCATTTATGTTTGGAACATTCTTCTTCTTCTTCTATGTGCCCTGTCCTTTCAGGACGTAGACGATCATTGTTCTCCACGTCTCCTTATCCCTGTTGGCTCTCAGTATGTGTTTTCCTGTTACACCTCGCAAACCCCGTTCTGTCATCCACCTGATCAAACCCTTCAATTATGTTATCCGCTGCGTTCTCTGTTTCTTTTTCCTTCTATCTGGCCTCTCAGTATCAGGTTCTCTAAGCCCGCCTTCCTCATTGCATGTATCAGAAACTTCAGTTGTCTCTTCCTGATGCTCAATATTAATTTTCTTTTCGTTTCCATTCTTTCCAACACCTCATCGTTGTTCGCATGCTCGGTCCACGATATCCTCAGCATCCTTCTGTAGAACCACATTTCCGCTGCTTCAAGTTTTGTCCTCATTTTCGATGATATTGTCCAACATTCACTGCTGTATTGAAGAACTGACATCACATAGCAATCCAGCACTCTTTTCTTTGTTTCTAGTGAAATTTTTCTGTCTTACTTTACTCAGCTTCTGGAACGCGTCCTTCGCCATGCCAATTCACCTTCGGATCTCCGTATCGCACTTTTCATCTCCTGTTAGAACACTCTCTATTAGTAAAGTGATATGATGCATATCAGCATTTGATTACTGATATAAAGGCAAGCTTGACTATATTACCATAGAAATGTAGGTGATTTAATGGATTCTTCTTCTATGCACTAGGTCTTTTCAGGACGTAGGCGATCATGGCCTTTGACGTCTCCCTATCACTTGTCGTCTTAACACCCCTCCTCTTGTTATCCCACTCAATTCCCGCTCCACCATCTATCTCCTCATGTCTATCAAGTATGTCATGCGTTGCTTCCCCTTGTCCCTCCTCCCTTCTAGCTATCCAGTGAATATCAGGTTCTCCAAGCCGTTCTTCCTCATTACATGTTTCAAAACCTTCAGTCTTTTCCTGATGTTAAGTATCAGTTTCTTCTCGTGCCCATTCTCTCCAAAACATTGTCATTACTTACATATTATGTCCATAGTATCCTCAGCATCCTTCTGTAGAATAATATTTCGGTTGCTTCAATTCTTCTCTTCACCTTTGATGAAATTGTCCAGCATTCGTTGCCATATCGAAGGAGAAACATCACATAAATCTGATCACAATTTCGACTTCATAAGTAACAGTCTGATCAAAAGAGATTAGAAGTCACTAAGAAGAAAGTGAATTGAGAGTGCTTATTTTCGACAATAAACGTAAGACCAGGCTCATACATAATATTACTGACCGTCATAAAAGCAATAGTAATACAACGTGGTATACGAGCTAACAGAAAGTGGGTTGATTTAAAATCTAACAGATTCCACCAGCTATAATATTATAAAAAAAACACATTCTGGTCTCTGCTCGTCAGATCTGATAAAGTAATAAAGAAGACTGGCATGTCATTGGTAGAGACAAAGGGAAGAGCCGACTTGCGGTCCATTTAGAAACGCCTCTATCAAAAACAGGCAAAGCCCAATTGGGAGAATATTCAACAACTTCAAAAGCTGAAAAAAAGGAGGGTGAAGAAATGGTAAAGAAATGTAAGCCAGTGGCGATGCCGTAGCCTTTGGTTTCTGCTCCATCTTCTCCATCCCGAAAAAGAAAACCTTCAAAAATGACATTACTAAAAAAAAATTTAAAAAAATATATTATCATATCCTTCTCCAGTCTCTTCCACTCAAGCTTCACCATATGTCTCTCCTACCCATACGCTAACAACTACACCTTCTCAGTCTCCCCACAAGCAAAAATTATCAAAGAGGAAGAGCCGGATGATGCGAGGGGGTGAGGAAAAAAGAAAGAAAACAAAGCCACCTTACAACCTCGGTGAGGACGTCTGTCGCGTTTCTAAAGAGACGGACATTAAAGCATTAAGCAATTTAAAGAAACTGAAAGTTCTTCGAAATTCGAAAAATTAACGATAAGATTATAGAAGACTGGCAGTATAGCCCGGCGTTGCTCGGGTGTAATGAAAGCTTTAAAACTAATCCATGGTCCTGGAGCTCAGACTCTTTGGATGTTGGCCCGAAAAACTGAAAAGCAATAGTTGTTTCCAGTTAAAACGAAACCGAAGACTGAAAAAAAAATGAATGGATGTAAGTCAAATTTTGATTTCCTGGTATCGATATTAAATAAGTGTTCTCGTCGTAAACTGAATTTTGAAGGCTAAATAAGTGCTCTGGGTAAATGGTGTCATGGCTGAGACTAAGAACTACAATTATACCTACTTAGAGCCAAACTCGAAGCAAAAACTAAAATAAAAGGGCTGAAAAAATTCAGACATACAAGCAGATAAACAGATAAACAGACACACACACAAACTTTTTATATATATATAATCGATTTTCTGCACTATTGTAACAACTGCAACCTTGAAACTTCTGAATATCGTTTCTTATGTCTTTGTCTTTGAGTGCATCAATTTGATTAAAATCGGAACACTCCTTCTATAACCCAATTTTTTCGATTATCGATTTTCGATATTTATCGGGGGTACCTCGATACAAAACCTAGCTAAGAACACTCGCAGACGCTTATAGTACAACTGTGTAAATTTTCAAGAAAATCGGTTCAGCCGTTTCGGAGTCTATAGGTAACGGATACACACGCACACACACACACACATACACACACAGAGACAAAGTTCCATTTATTATATAAGTTTAGAGCCAAGAAACTTCTCTAAGGCTAAAAGGACCCTAACAGTTGTTATATCCGGCGCGGGTACGCGGTATATATAGTGCATGCTGGGAGAGGCCAACGACTTTCTTGTAATGAGCTCACCTCTAGCATACTTCATTGATAAAGACGTAGAAAATTTACAGCAATATTTTTCTGGGAGGACCCCACTTTTTGTTCACCCCTCCCTGTACAGAGCATTAAAATTAACCTTTCCCATGGACATTGATGACCTGTCTTATGATGGTGCCATTAAAAGTGAAACGGGTCTCGGCTCAATGGGACACGCTGTGGGTATTTTCTACCCGGCCATGTTCAATGAAGAAGGACAACTCTAATCGGTTCAATAATGGCACTTTGTTTGGATAGAGTGAAATCCCGGAACCTGAGATTAAAGTTTCACAGGGCGAGACTCACTCGCGATTTTCACTCGGGGTGAATATATGTTGTGTGCAGGAGACCATGTCTTCAACTCACGATCATGAGAACATTCTGTCTGGGGGATTTACCCTTTATTCAACATGTTTTGATGGACGTTCGAGAGGTGTTTCCTAGCTGGTGAGCAAGTCTTTGGACGCGGCGTGTTCTTTTGTTCTCGCAGATCCAGCGGACAGACTTTGCGTGCTGGATGTTACCATAAAGAATAAGGCTCTTCATCTCATTAGGTTTTGTGCGCCTAATGACCATGCTGAGTGGCCTGAATTATTTCGGCTGATTGAGCCGTTTTTGACGAAATCTCGTTCGTTAGTTTCAGTGGGGAATTGGGATGCCGTCCTTGACGCTGACTTAGATTGTATAGGTTCCAATACTGGTACTAACAACCGGGACGTGAAACCGTTTACGATACTTAATTAACAAGATCAAACTTGTCGATAAGTATCGTAACGAGTACCCCCAGGAAATAGTGTAGACTTGGACGAATAGGTGCGGCTCGGATTCGGTGGTGCGTTCCAATTACCTCGACTGAGTTTCAGTTAAGAGAGTCGATGTAGGGCTCTTAGAGTGTCCATGTTCTCCTTCTATAGTTTATACTGATCGTAGGCTAGTCCGGATTTGTGTAAGTTGAGATAAGCCTAAGCCTAGAATGGCTGACTACTGGAAATTGAATGTATCATTATTTGGTGAGTGAGCGAGATTTCCAGCACAAGCTGCTACTAATGGGAATAGGTGGTGCGATAAACTACTATCGAAAATTAGGTCGTTTGCTGCTGACTATAGCCGTCGGCTTAATCTAGCTAGTTTAGCAACGAAATCGACAAATGAGGAGAAACTTGATCGGGTCATTAAATCTATTGCTTGGACCGAGCTGGCCTCCCTGATTATCAGGAAAGATCAAGCTCTGGTAGTTAGGGCTAGGTTAAAATATGGCCGCTGAATTGCGTGTGGAGGAAGGCAGAAAAGCGCTTCAATGACACGTCGCACGCGTCAGATTGCCGAATAATCGGACAGTGATAACAAGCGCGTGTATGGCATATGTGAGGCATTTCGTGATTACTTTCAGAAACTCTTCATCATGGAGCCCGGTTTCAGCTTTGCTCAGTTCGACACATATTTGGCCGACTTTCACCGCCTCGAGTCGGCTGGGAGCGAGGGTTCCATTTCAGAGTCGGAAATCTGGGAAGCGTTGAAGCTGGTTGGCCGGAATATATCTTCGGGTTTAGACGGTCTACCCTACAAACTGTACTTGAGACAGTCGCTCGTTCTTGTCCTTCCACTGGAACATATTTTCAACAACTGGATAAATCAGGGGTCTATAACTCAACGCTTTACTAGGGGTGTGATCAAGTTAGTTAGAATGACAAGAATGGTGGGGATGAGTTAGGTAACTTTTGTCCTTTAACGATGTTAAACACAGAGTTAAAGATTTTAACCAGGGTCTTAACCGTCCGTTTCAGGCTGTCCGGTTTAGTCTGGTTGGCTCCGAACAGCCTTGTGCTGTGAAGGGCAGAACTATTCAGAAAAACCTTCATATGGTACTCTTGACCATCGAGCAAGCCGACAGTAAAACCGCGCTGATCAATTTAGATCAGTCCAAGGCATTCGACAGAGTTGAACATTTATTTCTAGAAACTGTTCTTTCATCCGCCGATTTCGGGCCATGAAGGACAAAGTCAGTAAAGAAATCAGTCTGTGAATTGGCAATTGGGTGCGTGGAAGGGAGTTTCTCTAGAAGGATGAGCCGATCAAGATACTCGGTATCTGGTTTGGTCCTAATCTCCAGTTGGAAATGAATTAGTCGGTGGTGCAGAAGGATTAGCCCGCAATTGCTTTGAGGTCCCGGAGGAATCTTTCCTAAAAGGGGAGGGTAGAAGCATGTGCCTCGCACATCTAGCAGATTCTCCTTTACCGATTCTCTGTGCTGCCTCTTCCTTCTACCATACTAATAGTAAGGCTCTTCTTCTTCTCCTTGTGGAGAGGCAAATCCTCCAAGGTACCTCGGAAGATCTGTTGCCTCCACCCTTCTGAGGGCGGTCTGGTTATGCCTAACAATAGATTCGTCAACATCGCATTCCTGGATTGAATGTGTCTGCAAACGGATGGTGAGAGCGAATTTAAGGAAGACGACACAAGAACTTCCCATCCATGAGAAGTGTGCACACCTGCGAGGAGGAGGCCCACCGTTTACCCCGAGGTGAGTGCTTCTTCTATCGTGAATGTCAGAAAGCTCTGAAACGATTCATGTGGGCGGCGACCGACATTCAGGTGTTGTCCTTATGTATTAGATAAGATGATTTGATTGGTGAGCTTCGTCTTACGAAGCAAGAGGCTCACTTAATATGGGCTTAAGCGCTGGGGTTGGAATGCTTCACTAACGATGAGGCATCACTCACCTGACTGGTGATTCATAGAGCCCTATGGGTCGACAAAAGGCTTGGTGTGGCGGATTGGAGAAGTCTTCACTGCGTCCGCTGTGCTAGCGAAGTAGAGACCTTTAATCACGCCTTCTTACAGTGCAGTGTCGTAGTCCAGCTGTGCAAGTTAGGTTAGTTCATTGCCCTCGAGGCCAGCTCTGTCTGTAGCAATGTGGTGCAGCCATTGATGAAGGCTAAACAGTACGTATTCTTTTGCTTTCTGGGCGTTACAAGAGTTGTGATTTGGAGGAAGCATTAGAAAGAGCTCTATGGGCACGAAAAGTTCACATCTTCATAACTGATTTTATACTTTAAGCATCAGTTAAATTTCAGATTAGGACGGAAAGGCGACGGCTCCCCCCCTATCAAAATTCAATAAAATGGGTTTTTTGTTTTGTTTTTTTACAGACAGTATGATGGGATGTGGTGATGTAGAGTTGATTCTTATCAAATCACATCCCAGTATGCTGTTTTTTTGTAAAAATAATAATTTTTAACTCGATCTCTGGAGAAGCTTTAATAAACTGAAACATGTTAGATTAAAACACGTTTCCTACTTTTTTCTTTATATATATATATGAATAATGGAAAATCTCGTTAGCAAAATATGCGTTCTCTGACAGGATTCGAAAAGTTTCTAACAAAATTTCTCTATAATTCAGGCCAGTAGATGTAAATAAATATAAGGTTTAATTACAAAACAAAGCATCTATTAAAAATAACCTTTAAACAAATAAATTAAAAATATGTTCCAGTTAGTCCATTTCGTGACGGATTTCGTAAAAAACTTTATAAATATATATTCACAAGCAATATTTTCCTCATGTGCCAAGTGACTACAAACAACCTGAACTCTGTTCACCGTCTCTAAGTACGAATCAGAAAAGCGTAAATTAGAAAACACTACTTTAAGAATCAGAACGACTATAATTCCTATTTGCGATGCCAGACCAAAAACTGATAAAGGAAAGTTTATTTAGAATGGTAATTAATGTCTACTTTTGTTTTGTCTTTTGTCTTTTGTTGTTGTTGTTGTTGTTGTTGTTGTTGTTACACATGCTTTCAAAAGACAACCGTCTCTAGACATCTGTTTTAATTGGCTTAAAATAAATGAGCCAAAAAGAAAAAAATATTGTTTATGAATTTAATTGGCTTCCAAAGAAATCTGTTATTTGCTTATCATTGTCCTACATAATTTCTGCACATAAGTCAAATCTGGTTCTACGCTCATTTAGCATGTGTCTACTTTTAGAACTGAGGAATCAGATTCCCATTTGAGGATCCATACTTTCGGCCATATCTAAGCTACACTTCGTAAATTCCTTTAGTATTTGTTTTCTTTTAGAACTGAGGGGTGAATTGGGTTCTCACTAGGTGATCCATACTTGCTGGCTTGTACCAAATTTAAGCCATGCTTAGCAAATCAAATACGCCCTTCGGCGCGGCGTAACAGTTAACAAGCCTGTTTAACTACATTAGATACAACAAAGTAGTGAGTTCAACCCTCACTGGGGACACCACACTTGCAGCCTCTAGCGTCTGTCTTCTAATAAGACAAATATACATTCTTCTTATAGAAAGAAATGTGATTGTATGTATTCTGTCGTTCTACTATCTTTGAAAAGAGAAGGCAACTGATAGTTTGAATGCTATATTACGTCTGGATCGTCTTGATGGACAAACGACGTATATATAAAAATTATAAACTTATATTTTTACTTCCAAGGTGACGGTTGTGTGGAGGAGGAAAGTTACTCAGATAGAATCACGGGCACACACAGAAGCTGTCGGGCAATCGTTAACCAGCGAGAATTCTCTCTCTGTTTGTGTTCTGAATTCTTCTCTTGTCTTCGGACAAAAAACACAGATTTATAAAACTCACAATTTCAACACATTTTTCTTTTTTAGTATTGTCGGTTAATTCACGTCAATCGTTGTCGAATATTGTTTTTCAACCCTTTGTAGTTGCATTGTGTTTTCTGCCTTTGACGTCAATCTTAACCTTTGTCGGCTGTTGCCTGGTTTTCTGTCTTTGATGTTAAGCATAGTTTTGTAGGCTATTGCCTTTCAAGCCATCGTTGTTACACTCCGCCGCCACCACCCACGGCCAGAATATATTTTTGTCGGTCAAGGTAATATATTACTCATCAACCTATTTCTGGCTACTACACTGCACGATATCAGACAGTGGATTTCGGCTCGGAACGAGAAATCAGGGAGCCGATTTCGAATTCCAGTTTAATTCATTGCATTCACTTACGCACAAATAACCTTGGGATAGGTATTAATCCGTCTCTTCCTTCCAGTTATGGGTTAAATAACAGGACAGATTGGGTTCTATAGCTTTGGCTGGCAACCAGTCTACCGCAGAAAGCAATGGCAACCTACTACGGGATAATCTTCACGTCTCTTTCGAGACATGATCGCCTAAGCGTGTATTACGTATGGCACTTAACTGACTGAATGAACATAATAGTTGGAAAAAATTAAAGATTCTACTGGGCATAAAGTGGGGATCGGTTATCTATTGTTATGAAGTAATAAACTGATCCCCTACTAATTACTACTTAATCATATAATACATCTCTTCTCCCTCTAGCTATTAATCAAATAATAGGACAGATTGGGTTCTATAGCCTTGGTCGGCAACCAGTCTACCGCAGAAAGCAATGGCAACCTACTGCGGGATAATCTTCTGCCCAGTCAGTCATGTCACTTTCGAGACATGATCGCCCAAGCGTGTATTACGTATGGCACTTAACTGACTGACACTGCACGAGCACATAAAATCAACCAATTATGCAGAACAATACATGCAAATAAAACTAATACAAAATTTAAAATATCAAAGGAGACACTCTCCCCACCTCTCTACTTTCTACAATTGTGTGCCTGTTTCTTCCTTATTCATTCCATGCAAAGAGACGCTTTCCCCAATGTTAATTCTAAGTTAGTCTATTAAGTCAGGCATAATAATGAATAAGGCCAGAACACAATACTTCTTCTTCTATGTGCCTTGTCCTTTCAAGACGTAAACGATCATAGCTTTCCACGTCTCTCTATTCCTCTGAGCACACTTTCTCCTGTAAAGCGACGCAAACCCCATTCTGTCATCCACCAGATCAAGCCCTTCAAATATGTTATCCGCTGCTTTCCTCTGTCTCTTTATACCTCTATCTGGCCTGTTAGTAGCAGGTTCTCCAAGCCCTCCTTCCTTATTTCACGTCCCAGGAAATTCGGTTGTTTATTAATTCCATACAAAGAGACACTTTTCCTAATGTAATCTCTAAGTTAGTCTGTTAAGTTAGGCATAATATTGAATCATGTAAGAACACGATACAACACTTCCTTACTAATTTCATGCAATGAGACACTTTCCATAATCTAAACACCAAGTTAGTCTGTACAGTTACGCATAAAAATCAATCAGGTGCGAACACGATACAACACTTCTTTATTAATTCCATGCAAAGACACACTTTACTGTAAACTCTCAGTCTCTTAATTTAGGCATAATAATGAATCAGGTGAAAACACGATACAACACTTCCTTATTGATGCCATGCAAAGAGACACTTTTCTCAGTGTAAACTCAAAGTTAATCTTTTAATTTAGGCATGTTAATGACCTAGGCTAGATTTGTATGGAACAAACTATTCTTTTAATTTTAACTTCCACTGAGTATGTTGTCCGTCTACGCATTTTTAATCGTGTTGGACACCAAGACGTAGTGTAACAGTTAGCGCTAGAACAGTTACGACTGATCAGTGAGCCTGATCAACACTAGGTGCTCCATAATTTTGGCCTTATACCGCACCTAAGCCCCACTTAGAAAAATATTTTTCTGTGACACATGATTGCATAACTTATAACCCCCCCCAAATTTTTTTAAAATATTTTTGTCAACTTTCAAAGTTTTTTGCACATCTCTGACTTTAATCATATCCATAACTGACTTATAGCATCTATTATTTCTATTAAACATTAACTCAGTTTTGTGTGTGTGTGTATGTGTGTGTGTGTGTGTGTATGTGTGTGTGTGTATGTGTGTGTGTGTATGTGTGTGTATGTGTGTGTGTGTGTGTGTGTTTCTTTGCTGTTAGACATTAACTCAGTTTTTATCGTTCTCTATTATTCCTTCATTCTTTCTCAAATTATTTCATTTATTTATTCGTTCATTTGAGTGCTAACTCAATTAACTCTGGGTCTCACATTTGCCATTACTCCTGAGAAATAAAGGACTGATTTGCTTCAGGTACCCTTTGCTTTTTTAGCGAGTTTGTTATCAACTTTGCAGCATCGACATACTCTTTTGTGATACCCTGAAGATACCCTGAAGAAATACCCTGATACCCTGAAGGAAATCTTTAAAAAAAATGTAGCGCACAATGCACTGAAACAGAAAAGTGTGTGTGTGAGAGAGAGAGAGAGAGAGAGAGAGAGAGAGAGCAGTTAGCTTTTTCTGTCATTACTGTTATTCTTTCTTTTTGTTCTTTTCTTTCCAAGTGCTTCTTTTTAGAGTCTATCGATTCCTTAATGCTTGTTTTTCTTTCTTTTCTCTTTTTCTTTTTTTTCTAAAAACACACGTCAGAAGAAAGTTCTGTAGTGTTAAAAAGTTCGTTTTTTTCTCCGCGTTGTATGATACCAGTAGATATCTCTATGCGCGACCATACGTTCTGTCTGTTCGGCTTTGTGTTCGTTGCGCTTCTTGGCTTTGGCTCCTTGTTCTTCGGCGAAAGTGCATTCGGCATCTCGTCTGTGTACTATATTTTGTATAGGCCTACTCTAAAAACTAGGCCTATTCTAAAGACTACATTTCCAACCAATATCAACAGCCACCCAGTGCTCTCATCCCTACCACATTGTTATTTGTCTATATTTCTAAGATGAGGTACCTACATTCTTTTTAGACCGTTGTCTTCATTTTAATTGTCATATTCACGACATTTGGACAGTTGTACGCTCCGACCTTCTTCAAGTGATTGGAATCTTGAATGGAAACTCTTTATTTCATTCAGTGGGATAGATCGCTCTCGTTCCATGAGCCATACCACTCCCGAAATTTTTAGGTATCTACATTTAACACAACTAAGTTTTTTGTTTGCCACTGCTATCCTCAGAAATTGAACCCACAGCTCTTTGGGTTAAGTCAATTGATCCAACCAACACTTTTACCCATGTGTCATTGACGACATGAGTGTATAAATTTTAAGGAATTATAAATCTAATGTCTCAATAACCTTTCTTACCAGTGCTCATATTACAATATTTCTGTTTGCAATTGTTTTTCTCTTGTACTCCATATTACTGATCAGAAAGGTCAGAACGTAAAAGGGCTGAAACGTCCCGAATATAACTATAAATATGAGAGCAACAGTCCGAACAATGTAAACAAATACATTGTGTTTTATTCACTGTAATTTCATGTTCTAAGCACTAATATTCAGGTTTTCTATCAACTGCTACACCGTGCTCTGTCCACTGACAACCAGTGCTTTATCGATTACCAATCTGCCTATCGACTGCTACCCCGTGCTCTCAACAAAGCCATCTCACATCTTTAACACAACTACCCTGCGTTCTCATCATTAACTGTGCTCTGTCGACTTCTACCCCTTACTCACGCCACTGCCATCCCGTGCTGTATACATTCTTACCCTGTGCTCTATCGACGGGTACCTCGTACTCTTCTTCCTATCTTCCTACAACCTCGTACTCTTTCGTCTGCTATCACATATTTATCCTGCAACTCCGTACACCCATTTCTACATCCCGTGCTCTCCCAAGCAGAATACTAAGCTCTATCGACTCCTACACCAACAGCTGGATTTTATCCCCAAATATTCATTATACTTCTTCAATTGTAAGTCTGCATGTGTGTCTGCGTGTGTATTATTGTATGTACCTGTTCGTTGTGTGTTCGTGTGTGTGTGTGTGTGTGTGTGTGTGTGTGTGTGTGTGTGTGTGTAAATGTATGTGCCCATATATGTTCGTGTGTGTATGTGTGCGGATGTTTCATGCGCCTCTATAATTAAGGTCTGTCAAACTTTTCGTACGAATTCAGTATTTAAAAAATGGCACCTTAAATCAAATAATTTTTACTTTGCTCATTAAAGACGTGTTTGCCTGCTGGCAACATGATTCATTCAAAAATCGTGCGCACGTATCGCGAATATTTACACCTCTGCGCATCTGTACAAGCCGATTAGAAATGTATTACGTAACATTAGAAATCAATAGCATATAGAAAAAAGTAGTCTTAAATTATAAAGTTTTAAACAAGAAAATTATAAATATTCAAAAAAAAAAAAAAAAAGGATAACCGTATCATTTAGCAAAAATCCATTGGTAGTTTAAGTTCGAATCATATTTTTAGCTATCACATTTCCGCACGATCACTATCATAATTGATACATTTTTTTAAATCGATTCTCAAACTTTCTTAATGCATTACATAATATCGTGTTATATTTGGTCACTCTACGAAATTATTTTTTATTTATTTATTTATTTTTTTTTTTGTTATCATTTCACAGGGCACTAAAGTCATTAAAACGCATGTGGGTTACTGAGTGTGTGTGAATATGAGAAAAAACATTAAGGAGAGAGAACCGAAAAAACAGTCAGTCAGTTAAGTGCTACACGCTTTGGGCGATCATGTATCGAAAGAGACATGACTGACTGGGCAGAAGATTATCCCGCAGTAGGTTGCCATTGCTTTCTGCGGTAGACTGGTTGCTAGCCAAGGCTATAGAACCCAATCTGTCCTGCTATTTAACCCATAACTGGAAGGAAGAGACGGATTAATACCTTTCCCAAGGGTATCTGCGCGTAAGTGAATGCAATGAATTCAGCTGGAATTCGAACTCGACTCCCCGATTTCTCGTCCGGAGCCGATATCCAATGCACCACAACGCACAGTAAAACAACAGGAATTAAAAAAGCAGAAAGATAACGGTTGACTTTGAATTTAGATTTTTGAAGATAGTTGAGAATTCCGGGAATAGGAACCACACAAACTAAAGGAACAACAAACAGAATTTGAGATAGAAAAATAAGTATATTAAACGTAAAAAATACAAAGTTGAACGAGGGTTAGTGATCCAGGAATATGAAGGGTATATACAAGTCTCTGAATTGACGCCTTAGTATAATTAGTATGTCCACGTCGGAAGCTGTCGGGCGCTGCGTAATACTATTCTGCTGAGTAGAGCTCAGGGCTACTATAAACTAAGGACGCTGTATCTCTCGGTATCTCTCGGTATCTCTCGGTATCGGTATCTCTCGGTATCTCACGGATCTGACGTTATCTCGCGGATCTCTCGATGTCCGTCGGATCTGACGATGTCTTGCTTCTATGCAGAAGTATATGTTTTTTTTTAATCGTTTCACCCCGCGCAAGGCGGAAACGCCACTGATGTGCAGGGGGCTACATTAATGTAAAAAGATTAATTAGAAAAGAGTGAGGAGTACAAACTAGTTAGAAAGGAACAATAGAAAGCTGAGAAAGCAGGTGCGATGACAGATACATAGGTGGAGAGAAAGGGAGGGTTATACAGGGGTGGGGAGAGAGCTAGAGTCCAGTGGTTAGTAGATGAGTATTGACTTTGCATTTAAATTTCTGGAGGTTGTTGCCGTCAGGAAAGCAAGAATACGGGAGTGAGTTCCACAGGCGGGAAGTGCGAGAGAATATGTATACTCTAAACGAGTCTATTATCCTGGAAAAGAGGGAGACCCCACAACAAAGATCAAAACTGGCTGGAAAGCAAGAATCCAGGAGAGATTTCCACAAGTGAAAAGAGCGAAAACAGAAACTATTAGCACGGAAGTTACGGTTAGATTTCAAACATAAATTGATGAGATCTTTCCAATCGTCTAGTTCGGTGATTAAATTCATAAAGTCTAAGAAGCAAAGAGAAAAGTTTATCAAACAATTACCGCGAAAATATTTGTAGAAAAAGCACAGTGAACCTATTTAAAGACGGTGAGAATGTGGCTAAAACCGAAATGACACCTCAGGATCTATAAGAAGCAAAGAGAAAAGTTTATCAAACAATTACCGCGAAAGTATTTGTAGAAAAAGCACAGGGAAGCCACTTAAAGACGGTGAGAATGTGGCTAAAACCAAAAAGTCACCTCAAGATCAATAACATTGCATTCCAGAAGCTGACACGACCAAATCTATCACACAAGGAAAACACCGTTGTGCTCTTCTCGAGAAAGATTGAAGTCTTCTATATAATTTGTTTCAGTTCAGCTTAAGCAACACTGTTTTCTCAACCACGTTAACACCAACAACAATCAGATTTTTCTACCTCTCCTTGTCTGATGCAAGATGTTCCTAGATGTTAATATATTTTTTTTTTATAAGCGTTTCACCCCGAGCAAGGCATGTCACTGCCACTACTGTGCAGGGGGCTACGTAGAGTGGAGAAAGGCTGATTAAATATAGGAAATGACAGAGGGTGGGTGATAGGCGGGTGAGGATACCGAGAATGAGGGTTGGGTAGATGAGAGTGTTGTGAGAATAGTTGGGAGTTAGTGTGATAGGAGGTATCTATTGACCCTACATTTAAACACCTGGAGATTGTAACTGTCGGGAAAGCAGAGTTGTGGAAGGGAGTTCCACAGGCGGGAAGCGCGAGAAAAGAAGCTGTTGGAGTAGAATTTACGGTTACATCTTATTTGTTTAACTGTAAAAGGGTGGGACCTAGTTGCTAATCTAGTATCTCGTGTAAATTCGTGCTTAGGCCGCACCAGTGATCTAAGCTCATCGGAGCAGAAGCCATGAAAGTACTTGTAGAAGAGGCACAGGGAAGCCACATCACGCCGGTGTGAGAGCAGCTGCAGCCGGTCTGCCAAGTCAGTATCAACCACGTTACAGATCCTCCTTTGTATTTTGTCAAGAAGCCCAAGGAGAGCAGCAGGGGCACCCGACCAGATATGGCAGCAATATTCAATACACGGGCGGATGGTAGATTTGTATATGTACAGAATAGTTTCAGGTGGGAAAAATTTCCGGGCCCTGCACAGGGAGCCCACTTTCATAGCAGCAGATTTGGCAATGGATTCAATATAGTCATTCCATTTGGGTCCGCTGAGAGTGTAAGGCCAAGGAGGCGTAGTATTTTACTCTCTGGGAGGCTAGCCTTTCCCATGCTAATGGGAGGTAGATGCGATTGTCTATGGTGGTTAGTTGATAACAGCTTTGTTTTGGAGGCATTGAAATTTACCAACCATTCCCTACCCCAGGTCACTACGGATTGGAGGTCCCTTTCAAGTGGGGCAGCGAGGTTCACTTTGTCGTCCAGACCTGGTTTCTGATCGATGCGGGAGTAGATTGTTGTGTCGTCGGCATACATGCCAACTTGGGATCTAATGGTGTCGGGGAGATCATTAATGTAGATCAGAAAAAGCGTGGGACCTAGGATAGAATCTTGAGGGACGCCCGCGTTCGTCTGGTAGTTTTGGGAGGCATGCCCATTTAATACCACCTTTAATGTGCGGTTAGAGAGGAAAGACTGGATGAGGTCAAACAGATGTCCAGTTATCCCATAGCTCCGCAGTTTGCACAAGAGGCCAGCATGCCAGACCCTGTCGAATGCTTTGGAGATATCCAAGGCAACGGTTCGGGCTTCACCATTATTGTCGAGTGCCTGGTATATGTACTCGGTAATGGTCGTTAGCATATCAGCAGTAGACCTGGTGAAGCGAAACCCATACTGTTTGTCAGAGAGAAGCCCGTTGGCCATAAGATGCTGAATCACCTCGGCGTTGATAATGGCTTCGAAAACTTTGCCAAAGATTGGAAGGAGACTAATAGGACGGTAATTGGCGGGGTCTGAGGGTTCGCCAGAATTCTTAAATATAGGTACTACGCAGGAGGACTTCTAACAGGCAGGAAAGCAGGAAGCAGATAGGCAGAGGTTATAGAGTTTAGAGAGGACAGAGGAGAGTTCTGGGGCACATTTCTTCAGTACTATGACTGGGATTCCGTCACCGCCGCTCGCTTTGTGTGGGTCAAGTTGCGCAATTATCTTGGCGACCAGTGAGGGTGAAATGTGGACGTTATTTAGTTGAGCCTTAGTTCTGGGTGGGAAGTCTGGTGTAGGTATTCCTGACGAGTCCAGTGTCGGATTGGTTGAGAATCTACGGGCAAAGCATTCAGCCTTGTCGGCTGGGGAGGTGAGAACTTCAAATTCATTCATTAGTGGGGGTATTGAAGTCTTGTTCCTGCTGAGCACGCTTTTGAAACGCCAGTAATCTTTGGAGCCAAACTTAGAGGATGCTATGCGTTGCCTAATTCTGGTAGCAAACGCCCTCTTGGCTTCGTTCAGTACTTTTTTACACTTGTTCCGTGCTGAGGTGAAAAGGCGCCTGTTTTGGTTCGACGAGCAGCTTCGATAGAGCCGGAAGAAATGGTTCCGGTGGGCAATAGCGGCCGAGCAAGCGGGTGAGAACCAGGGGGACGAATTTGGTTTTAGTTGGAATTTTCTGGCAGGGATAAAAGCATCGATGCCAGCCTTAACCCAAGAGGAGACTTCGGAGGCACAGTCTTCGACAGGAAGATCAAAGACGTTGTTCCAGGGGACGTCGCAGAGGAAGTCCCTGAACGAGTCCCAGTCGGCTCTTTGGTAGCAGTATGATATTCTGCTGGTCTGGTTTTCTTGGGTAGAGTTAGTGCAGATTGATATGTTTACGGAGACTACGGCGTGGTCAGAGTTTCCGAGGGGGCAGAGTTGCCTGGTAGTGCAGGAGTCTGGGATGGAGGTAAAACAAAGGTCGAGTAAAGAGTCCCTTCCGTTAGGGTTTTTAGAGAAACGCGTGGGGAAGTCCACCACTTGCGTTAGAGCTTGGGCTATTGAAAAGTGCATGATGCGGATCCCAGCAAGGTCGGTGGCTGAGTTTTCAAGCCACTTGGTGTGGTGGGCGTTAAAATCGCCAAACACAAATATATGGGCAGATGGGTGAGAAGAAATGGCCCTGTCGATGTTATTCGAGATGCAATCAAGTAACGTACAGTCAGAGGAGGAGGGGGAGCGGTAGAGGAAGAAGAGATAGCTAACCGAGCTTAGAAGTGAGAGACGGAAGCACATGAAGGAATGATCAAGGGATTCAAGAGATGTGACCCTGGCTAGGGGGAGTTGTTCGCTGACATATACACCAAGCCCATGCATATGGACATTGGAGTCCTTCCTGAAGAGAGGAAGGTAACCAGGAACGAACAGCTCTGAAGAGGGGCTAGAAGGGTCAAGGTTAGTCTCACATATAGCTAAGATATCGGGTGAGTTAGTTAGAAGGAAAGACTCTACACTATTAAAGTTACTGCGAATACCTCGTATATTTGTGAAGGTAACGCAGATAGATTTGGGCGATTTTCGACTAGCTGGTTTAGGCTTGCTATTTTGTTTGTTTAATTTCATGCTGGTTATAGTTGTGGATAGAGAGAGGTCGTTAATTGCAGCAGGTGAAGGATGGAGAATGGCGCCGCCTGCAGCATAATGTGGCCTCGGGGTTGCCCATCGGAAATTCATGCAGGGACGCCCGCCCATGCGCGAAATGGCACTACAGGAACCCCGATATTATTCAACTGTTGATCAGAGCAGCCTCTCGAGACGCTACGCAAGAGTTCGGGCTCCTAACTACCAGTCGGAAGCAGCAACCAGGAAACTGCCAACCCGGTACCCTCAGAATGAAGAGACATTGCCACCATACTCACCAACTGCAAAAAGCTTCCAGCCGAACCGACATAAAGACCGAAAAAGAGAGAGATGAACCGGGAACCCCTTCCTAAACAAGAAACAAGGCGATCACCTCTACTCCTGTCCAAAAGAAGGGTGTGGAGTGTGAGACCGGGCGATAGAAGGTACTATCTACTCCAATTAAAAAAAAGAATAAATGTGTGACTGAAGTTAATTAAGTTTTAACTTAGTATAAGTCAAACCTAAATTTGATAATTAAGAACAATTTACACAAAAATTAGGCAGAAAAGATAAGAACCGAAAAAAAATAAAATAAAATAAAAAATACAAATAAAAAAATAAATAATTCAAAAAAATAATAAAAAATAAGATCACACTGGCTAAACTCACCAAGTTGCAGGCTGGCTGACAGAAAAAAGTTAAGAAAATTTCAAAAAGTATCTTCATTTTGTTTCTTCTATACAGTTCTGGAGAGTTTAAGTTACCTTAAATAAGCAGTAACAGGCAGTAGTGTGATGGGGGGGGGGGATCACCTCAAAGCCATGTGTCCAGTTAGCAAGGGAATGACAGAGAACAATAAAATAAAAAAACAAACATGGCCGGTCTTAGAATTCCTACATATAACCAAAACCCTAATATACCAAACCTAAATTTGATAATTAAGAACAATTTACACAAAAATTAGGCAGAAAAGATAAGAACCGAAAAAAAAATAAAATAAAATAAAAAATACAAATACAAATAAAAAAATAAATAATTAAAAAAAATAATAAAAAATAAGATCACACTGGCTAAACTCACCAAGTTGCAGGCTGGCTGACAGAAAAAAGTTAGGAAAATTTCACATTTTAAATACATATACTACCGGCCATAATATTAGGCCAACCCAGTTTTTTTTTAAAAAAACGATGTATTTCATAATATTTGTAGTATTTATTGCCAAGTGGATAATTCTAAATGAAAACAGAAAATTTATTTTTTTATTATTACTTTGCAAAATTTTACAAGGCAAGGAAGCAATGCTGCACTCGTCCGAATCACCCTAAATTGTCTTTCTTCTTTCATTGATGAAACTATAATATAGGTAATAATTAAATATTTATAAATTCATTTGATGCACACGTTATTGTGCAGTATTAACAAAAGAACCATTTTCTTTTCATTTACAATTATTCACTTGGCAATAAATACTAAAAAATAGTATGAAATTAATACATGATTTTTTTAAACACTGGGTGGCCTAATAATTATGGCTAGTAGTGTACATAAACACATACATACATACATACATAATGTGCTGCTACTCTGTTTTATAAGCACTCACGTCTGCTAAGGTGGCTAGCCAGTCCCTAATACGCAAACGCCCCTCTCAGGCACTTTTCTTTTATGCAACACCAAGAGCACCTACCTTTGGTTTATATAACAACTATGCTGGGCAGACATAAGTTACAGTTTCTGAAAGAGCGTTCATAATCTACTAGTACAACCTATCGATGCCTCTCATGAGGCCTGGGTCAACAAATAATTTTTAGACACTTTCCAAAGATGTTGCACGCCAAAGATGCTTAGGCCAATAATATGAAGAATTTACTTTCCTAACACGTCGATCATGTGATGAGACCGGAAGCCGGGACTCATAATCAGAAAGCGAACGTTTTAACCAATCGGCCACATGCTCATCTAAACTTATTTATAAATGGAACTTTGTCTGTGTGTGTGTGTCCGTTACCTATAGACTCCGAAACGGCTGAACCGATTTTCTTGAAAATTTACACAGTTGTACTATAAGCGTCTGCGAGTGTTCTTAGCTCGGTTTTATGTCAAGGTACCACCGATAAATATCGAAAATCGATAATCGAAAAAATAGGAGTGGTCCGATTTTAAACAAATGTGATACACTCATAGACAAAGACATAAGAAACGATATTCAGAAGTTTCAAGGTTGCAGTTCTTACAATAGTGCAGAAAATCGATTATATATATATATATAAGGCAAGATGTTCGTGTGTGTGTCTGTTTATCTGTCTGTATGTCCTTTATACAAATCCAGAATTTTTATCCGATTCTCACCAAACTTCACACAAATATATTTTAGGCTGAGTCTGAGCTCCAGGATCATGGATTAGTTTTAAAGCTTTCATTACACCCGAGCAACGCCGGGCTATACTGCTAGTTATATATGTAGGCGAATATGCATGTAGAAGCGATGAAGTAAGATCATCTTCAAACATGGATCAACAAATTTAAAGAATTTGTATTTATTTGAGTTTCAGTTTTCTTTCAAATTTTAGTAAATGAATTACAAAGATTCCTTACGAGCAACTTCGCACAAAATATTTTTGTGATTCTATTTCTTTTTCTTTTACAGTAGAATTGAATGAATTGTGTTAGTATAGGATAAATAGATAATTCGTCTATTTTTTTATTTTTTTATTTTTATTTTTTTTTTAATTGGAGTAGATAGACCAAACTATCACCCGGTTCACACTACACCCACGTCTATTGAATAGGTGTAGAGGCTTATCCCTTGTTCCCCATTTAGGATGTGGTTTCCGGTTTTCTCTTTCCAATCTTTTACCCTTTTCCATTCTTTTACTTTTATTTTTCAATTGGAGTAGATAGACTAAACTATCGCCCGGTTCGCACTCCACCCACGTATATTGAACAGTGTAGAGGCTCATCCCTTGTTTGCTGTTTAGTATGTGGTTTCCGGTTTTCTTTTTCCAGTCTTTTACTCTTTTCCATTCTTTTAATATTTTTTTTCAATTGGAGTAGATAGACTAAACTATCGCCCGGTTCACACTCCACCCGCGTCTATTGAACAGGTGTAGAGGCTCATCCCTTGTTCCCTGTTTAGGATGTGGTTTCCGGTTTTCTTTTTTCCAATCTTACTCTTACGTAGCCCCCTGCTTGGGGTGATATGATTAAAAAACAAAGATGTCCAGGAATAAATGTGACACAGATTATCTGTGTCACATTTATTCACTGTGTCATATATTATTCACTGTGTCGCATTGTAGTTGTCGACTTCATGGAAAAGGCAGGGAAACCGACCTGATACTGTTCTCGCATGTAAACAAATTTAACCAGCACGTTTTCTTTTACATGTCAATATCGCTAAGCACGTTTTGTAATATTCTTCTTCTTTTATGTGCCCTGTCCTTTCAGGACGTAGGCGATCATGGCTTTCCACATCTCCCTATTCCTGGTGGCTCTTAGCACACTTTCTCCTGTTGCACCTTGCAACCCTCGTTCCGTCATCCACCTGATTAGGTCCTTCAAATATGTTATCTGCTGCTTTCCCCTGTCTCTTTTTCCCTCTATCTGACCTGTTAGTATCAGGTTCTCCAAGCCCTTTTTTTTCATTGCATGTCCCAGAAACTTTAGTTGTCTTTTCCTGATGCTCAGTATTAATTTCCTTTTCGCTTCCATCCTTTCCAAAACCTCATCATTGCTCACATGCTCGATCTATGATATTCGTAGCATCATTCTGTAGAACCACATTTCAGCTGCTTCAAGTTTTTCCTTCATCTTCGAAGATATTGTCCAACATTCACTGCCATATTGAAGAACTAACAACACAGAGCAATCCAGTACTTTCTTCTTTGTTTCTAGCGAAATTGTCTTGTTTCTTAATAATTTACTCAACTTCTGGAATGCTTCCTTCGCCATGCCAATTCACCTTCAGTCTCAGTGTCGCACTTTCCGTCTTCTGTTAGAACACTTCCCATGTATTTAATTTTTTGTACCTGCTTGATTTTAGTGTTCCTCGCCTGTATTTGTTATATTATATATCAGAATAAATATGCGAAAATGGGAGTAATTAATTAATTGTGAAAATTTCAGTTCTGTTTGTATAACAACAAAATATCGAACAAACACTTTGGTCAAAGATTCACTGAAAGACTAGAAACGTACAAGTATTGATCCTATTTATTATAAAATCACATTCTAGATTTTATTTATTCCTAGCTTATTAGTTTAAAATAGTTTCACAAGTTTTAAATATCTTTTTTAAGGAGGAAAATATTGCTGATCATATTCTGAAATGAGCCTCCAAAATTTAATTCTAAGATTTTTTTCTCGCCTACCAATTCAATGATACCCCTCTCGTCGCTTATTGGTTAATATATATCAATTCAAAAATTCAAATATTTAGAGCCTGTCGTTGTACAAAAATTGGTTTACTTTCTGTGTGAGCAGGGTTTTTTTTTACAAAAATTAGTTTCAGTAACAGTACTTAAATCTATAGCATTTTTGCTACAAATCTGAAACGGGGTTCCATTCATACATACATACACTCCCGGCCATAATTATCAGGCTTCCCTAGTTTTTTAAAATAAATTATGTATTTCATACTATTTTTAGTATTTATTGCCAAGTGGATAATTCTAAATGAAAATAGAATGGTTCTTTTGTTATTATTACTTTGCAAAAATTTTACAAGGCAAATAGCGACAATTTACCCATCGCACCCTGTAGATTGAAACTATGTATTTCATACTATTTTTAGTATTTATTGCCAAGTGGATAATTCTAAATGAAAATATAATGTTTTTTTTAATACTGCACAATAACATGTGCATCAAATGAACTGTTATAGTGTCCAGTTTTTGTGCTCTCTTATTATTATTGGCTGGCGCTTCCTGGCTGCCTTGTAAAAATTTGCAAAGTACTAATAACAAAAGAATAATTCTATTTTGATTTAGAATTATCCACGTGGCAATAAATACTAAGAATAGTAGAAAATAAATGGTTTTATTTTAAAAACTGGAGTGGCCTAATAATTATGGGCGATAGTGTACATATAGCGTATTCAACAGATATATGTGTGTGCGTGTATGCATATATATATATATATATATATATATATATATATATATATACCAAAGTCTACCATTCTTCCAGAGTGCTCAATCAGTCAGGGTTTGAGAGCACAAATAGTCATATATATATATATATATATATATATATATATATATATATATATATAAAACAATCGAAGTCTAACCGTACTACTGATGAGCTGTGATACAGCGAAACAGATCTGTCTGCGGATGACTAAATATATATATATATATATATATATATATGTGTGTGTGTATCGTAATCAACAGGTGTGTGTGTATATATATATATATATATATTGCATAATCAACATATATATGTGTATATACACTATATATGTATGTAGCATAATCAACATACATATGTCTATATACACTACCGGCCACAATTATTAGGCCACCCCAGGTTTTTAGAATAAATTAAAATTTTGCAAAGTAATAGCGACAAAAGAACAATTCTATTTTCATTTAGAATTATCCACTTGGCAACAAATACTATGAAATACATTTTTTTTAAAACTGGGGTGGCCTAATAATTATGGCCGATAGTGTACATACATACATACGTACATATATACATACATACATAGATACATACATAGAAAATACGTAACCAGAATGAAAAGTATGGAATAACTTAAAATGAAAGAAATGCTTCAATTGATTTCTTACTTGTGGACTCTGGCAAGTGAGAAGAAACAATACTATTGGTTCAAAATCATGATCATATCAATCATAAGCCTCGCCTAAACTCTGAACGCTCATCATCAGAGTATCTATTTTGAACGGAGAAGAAGAGATTACAAAAACGCACTGATTGGTTGACAGTTGGAATAAATCAATAACTATCTGTGAGATTCCGAGTTAAGTTGTTGGTAATATTTTTTAGACTCTACTCGTCAATTTTTACACTTGCCAAATTTTCTAGCGATAAGGGAAAAAAACGGGACCAATTCCAAAATATCTACAGAGCCTGCAGTAAAATATCGCAATTCAAAAAAGCGGAACAACACACTACACCCTCGATACCTTACAAGAACTCAGTTGAAAAAGACGGAAAATATACCGTTTAAAAAGTAGCAAATAAAAGAACGAACTGAGAAAAAATATATATAATTATCTGAATCTTCAAAATAAGTGAATCTTGAACAGAAATCATTAAATAAAAGAAACACATTAAATATTTACCTGAACACATAAACTATTAACCAGAGTCCATTAAACATAAACTTCAACCCGTAGAATATTAATCAAATCTCACTGAATAAAATAAACAACCTGCTGAAAATTAACAAATCTATTTCACCGGACGACATTTTTATTTTCGACTCAAATGTTGTTGGGTAATGGGCATATGTTTATGTGCTATTTTTCTCACTGAATCTGAAAATCAAGTCCATTTTTCCCATCACGTCATGTTTTCCCAGCACAGATAATTTGTATTTTGCTTAGAATAGGCCAAAATACCCATTTAACAGTGATATGCCAGGGTTAAGTAGAACCTTAAACGTTTTGAGTTTAGAATAACTTAACATAAAAGACATGGTATCCCAATAACTTAAAGAATGCATTTACGACATTTTCAGTTCAGAAAAAGTTTTCAGAAAAATCTCACACAAAAATTAAATTATGACAAACATGTGTCATTAATTGTTTAATCAAAACAAAGAAGATAAAAAGGAATGAAAAATACATTTTTGTCCATCCAAAGGTGTAAATATTCTCTTCTTGGAAACTCTACGGTGATTTAGAAAATATTGATTTCATTTGATGCTCTCTGGTGCCCACTAGATGTGAATTTGCACGGGATACTATATTGGCATCTACGTCCCACCCTTTTACAGTGAAACCGATGAAATGTAACCGCAATTTCTACTCCAACTGCTTCTTTCCTCGCACTTCCCGCCTGTGGAATTCCCTACCGCATGCTTGCTTCCCCGACGTCTACAACCGCCAGGAGTTTAAATGTAAGATCAATAGACACCTCCTAACACACTAACTCACACCCACTCTTTCCAACTCTCTCCCTATGTACATCCTAAGTCGTCTATCACCCTCCTTCTGACATTTCCTATACCCAATCGCTCTATGTAACACCCTGCGCTATAGTGGCAGTGGAATGCCTTGCTTGGGGTGACACGATTAAAAAAAAAAAAAGCCATCATGTTAACATGGATCACTGGTGTATCATCATTAGAATACCCGTTAAATTTTATAAACATAAAGTAATAAGTTACAGAAACACCTAATGGTATACGAAAAAGCGAACAAATCGCTTTTCAATTGTGTTATTAATAAGCACCACTATGTCAAACTACCCTGTATAATATTATAGTCGAACAAGATGCCGGCAGTGTTTGAGGATGGGTAGGAACATAGTTGGCTATGCCTATCTGGTGTTTGATGGCTATTTTAAACACTGGTAAAGAAAATTCTAATCTTGCTAGTCACAAATACACGCGCCAAGCACCCTAACAAACCTCATTTATCAATATTACTATGCGGAGAATCTGTAATGTGATTGATCTCGACTTGGCAGCTCAGATACAGTCACTTTCTCACCGGCGCAATGTGGCTTCCCTTTGTCTCTTCTACAAATACTTTCACGGGCTCTGCTCCGATGAACTTAGCTCTGCTCCGTCCTTCTTTAAACAATTTAGCCCACTTGTAGACATGTTTTGACTGAAATATGTGGCACCATATATATGAATTTACTCGAGCTATAAAATTAGCAAATAGGTCCCACTCTTTTACTGTGAAACCAAATTGTAAATTTTAAACGCAAAATCTATTCCACCAGCTTATTTATTTGCTTACCCGAAAGCTACAATCTCCCAGAATTTAAATGTAAAGTCAATAGCCATCTCCTGTTTCACTAACCTGCATCCTCTCTCTCTCTCTCTCTCTCTCACGCTCCTTTCTCCTCCCACTTCACTCTCATCTGTATTACCATCCTTCTCTTACCCACTTCCAGACACCCCCTTATAACCTGTCACTCTTTCTCATAACTTTCCTCCTATGTAACCCCCTACAAACAATGACAGTAAAATGCCTTGCTTGGAACGATATGGTTATAAAAAAAAATCCTATTCTATTATAATGTGGATATAAAGTGTGAGATAGTTCTACGTTACAATCAATATATAAACTGATCCGTCACTTTTTGACCACAGTCATCCTTCTCTTACCCACTTCCAGACACCCCCTATAACATGTCACTTCTTCTCAGAACTTTCTTCCAATGTAACTCCCTGCAAGCAATGGTAGTAAAATGTCTTGCTTTGAGCGATATGATTATAAAAAATGTTAGACAGAGAGTGCATCAAACCTTCATAAATTCATGTGATATGATAAAATCTTATGACGTTTTCAGGCTTAAAGTGCAAACTATTAATAAAAACTAAAATTTCTGTTCGGGAATGACTTCTAAAAAGGTTCTTCTATGGAGAGTAGAGAACAACACAACTAAGAACATTGAGAGCACAAGAACAGTTTCCAGTGACATCAGTCATTTAAGTGCCATACGTAATACATACTTTGGGCAATCATGTCTCAAAAGAGACATGACTGACTGGGCAGAGGATTATCCCACAGTAGATTGTCATTGCTTTCTGCGGTAGACTGGTTGGCAACCAAGGCTATAGAACCCAATCTGTTCTGCCATTCAACCTATAGTTGAAGGGATAAGAGGTGGATTATATTATTATATTAATAAGTACGAATTAGTGGGGGATCAGTTTACTACTTCATGATAATAGAAAACCAATCCCCCACATTATGAGCAGTAGAAACTTTGAGTAAGCTTCCAACTATTATATTCAGTCAGTTAAGTGCCATACGTGATACACGCTTTGGGCGATCATGTATCGAAAGAGACATGACTGACTTGGCAGAGGATTATCCCGCAGTAGATTGCCATTGCTTTCTACGGTAGACTGGTTGGCAGCCAAGGCTATAGAACCCAATCTGTCCTGTTATTTAACCCATAACTGGAGGGACGAGGAGGATTAATACCTTTGTATTTGTGCGTAAGTGAATGCGATTTGTCGTTCCGAGTCGATATCCACTGCACCATAACGCACATCCTAGCATTTTCATATCAGCTTATCTGAACTGAAATAGCTTAGAATCCATTTTGAAAGTTATTTGGATACTTTTTCTTGAATGATAAATCATTTTAACATGAAACGAAATGTTCCAACTATGTCATTGGCATATTTAAGCCGTGGCATATCTCTGTGAATTAGGCAATTTGGCTTCTTCTAAGCAAAATAATAATTATCTGTACTGAGAAAACATGATGTGATGGGAAAAAATTGACTTAATTTTCAGATTCAGAGCGAAAAAATTGCTCAGAAACATTTGCCCATTTCTCAACAAATTTTGGGTCGAAAAAATGTCAACCGGTGTTATAAATTAATGACTATGAACTCGAAAGGACAGAATATTAACAGAAATCATTGAATAAAAAGAATACATTTAATATGAAACTGAACACAGAATACGAGGATTATTCAATAAATAAAGTTAATTTTTTGGTAAAAGGATATCTACGAGGGTCATTCAAAAATAAGGTGAATTTTATCTGTATAAGAACTTCTACGAGGCTCATTCAATAAATAAGGTGAATGTTTTTATATAAGGACTTCTACGAGGGTCATTCAATAAATAAGGTGAATTTTTCGGTATAAAGACATCTACGAGGGTCATTCAATAAATAAGGTGAATTTTTCGATATAAGGATTTCTACGAGGGTCATTCAATAAATAAAGTGATTTTTTTGTATAAGGACATCTACGAGGGTCATTCAATAAATAAGGTGAATTTGAGTCACTTTGTCGTGCCTTTGCCAACTTTTTCCCAGACGAGACTCTGTCTTTCAGCATAGCCTCGTCTGGATTCCTCTCCACCTAAAGTCAGAGAGTCCGAAAAGGATAGAGTTTTGATGACCTCGGTATTTACTCGAACTTCTCCACAATTTTTTTTTTTTTAATCAGCTCACCCCAAGCAAGGCATTCCACTGCCACTATTGCGTATGAGGCTACATAGGGGAAGGTAAAGAGAAGGAGTGGTTAGACATAGGGAATGTCAGGAGGAAGGTGACAGATGAGTAAGGATAGCGAGGATGAGTGTCGGGCAGATGTGAAGAGTGTTTGATAGAATGGGAGCAGGTTAGTGTGTTAGGACGTGTCTATTGACCTTACATTTAAACTCCTGGAGATTGTAGCCGTCGGGGAAGCAAATAGAGATGTAGAGTTTACAGTTTCGAACTCTAAGCGCGTACACTTAGGCAAAATTTCTCTGTAGACCCTCGCATTGAAACTACTGAATTTAGCCTGAACTCACTGAGTATGAAATATTTTTATTCAGTACAAAACTGTATTTTTCTGCTCCCCATTTAAAAAAATTTTTTATAAGTTTAGTTACCGTATTTTTGCCATTTCTTGTTAGCCTTAGTATTCATCTTAATCGGCACTGTAAAAACAGGCCCAATCACGTCATTTATATTTTCCCATCCTTTAAAATATTATCCTACGGCTATATCGTGTTGAATACACCGGTTCCCGTCCGATCACCGAAGTTAAGCAACATCGAGCCTGGTCAGTACTTAAATGGGTTGACCATTTGGGAATACCAGGTGCTGCAAACGTAAGGACCAAGAATGGTCCACCGGTCCTTGAGGTTTGATGGTTGGTGCAGGGCTAACAACCCTGCCGCGTAAAAAGCAGTTTGTTACAGAAACAAAAAGTTGCTATCCTATGCACCGTTGGGTGTGATGGATAAATGATGATAATGATGAAAATATTACCCACAACGATAGCACCGCCTGTATGTAAACCTTTAAAACTATTTCTCTTTAAATTGGTCTCCTTTAAGGTAATGTGATTTTTTGAACATTGTCTAATGTAACTACCTTTTAACATATTTTGCATTTGTATCTCTGATGAATAGAATAAAGAACTAGTAGAAAAAATGTCTTTAATCTAACGTTTCACTGTTTAGCTGTATATGCCAACGTGTTCTTTTTAAATACAATAAGAGAAAACAATAATAAGTGTATGTGTTGAGATAAATCAAATGATGGAACGATTTTCATTTTAAATAACATACAGTTAAACAAACACAAGTTTTATCTTCTACATTTAATACTCATCCGTTGCTGTACCTCACGTGACACGTATTTGACCTCTGAAACTATACCTCATTCAAAAATACTGTCTCTCAGATTTTTAAATCATTTGTTCTTAATAAATCTCTGAAGAAACTTGTTATAAATGAAACATGTTAGATTAAGTACACTTTTTTCTACTTTTTTGTTACTTATTCCATTCATCTTGTCGGATTGCTATCCATATATTCAACTCATTTGTATCTCTCTGGTATCATTTCGTGGCGTGATCCCCGCTTCCAAACTTTTCTCAAATATAACTTTTTTGTAACTTTCTTCTTTTCTGGGAAGTTATCTGATATAGACCCGATATGGGGCCATAAAAGAATAAGTCAACAAGGTGGTAGGTTCAAGAACATATATTACGTCAAGAAAAAATACAAACAAATACAAAGACATAAAAAGGAAAGTAATAATAGCTTGCGCTGAACTGAAGTCGTACTGGGAACCAGAGTCTCTATCACCCTAGCTCACTCCACACGAGAGTACTCACGAGAGTCTCTCTCACTCCTGCACACGACCTCGAGAGTAATTAACTCTCAGTTAATATAGGCAAAGAAGTGTCCATTATTAAGTGGGTAACTCCCCCACAATATTATCCAAGCAATTTTATACATGTTCATATAAGCAATGTATTCGATACCTTCCTTTACCCATTTAGACAAATGGTCTTGCTTCTATCTTCAAGAATCCGGTTACTTTTTTTCATATTTCTTTTTAACGTTTTATTTGTTTGTTATTCTAACTGAAATTGTCTTATATTTACACTTATTTCTTTTTCTCGTTTTACCCTTTTGTCTTTTAATAAATCTGCTGATGAACAGGACTTCCTCTTCAGAGTCTTGACTGCCGTAAGGCGTTTGTCTGGCTGATTCGAGGTGCGCACACATACGGGAGGGACGTGTACTGGGGTAGTGTTATGGTGCTCCTACAGTGGAATGGACCCTTTCTCCATCAATATAATAATAATCTGCGTGACTTCCGGGACGCAGCTGTAAGCCAGTCAGGAGACAGTCGTAAGACAGTCAAAACGCAGCGTAACTATACCGTTCGGTCTTCTATTTGCTGATTACTAACACTTATTATTGTATATATGTTCTTTTATTCTAATACCCTGCTTTTAACCTACCTTCTTATTTCCGTGTCTTTCCTCCTGGCCCAAACAGGTAGCAAAACTATTTTTTAGGTTCATCTAAACTTATTTATAAATGGAACTTTGTCTGTGTGTGTGTGTGTGTCTGTGTGTGAGTTTGTCTGTTACTTATAGACTCCGAAACGGCTGAACCGATTTTCTTGAAAATTTACACAGTTGTACTATAAGCGTCTGCGAGTGTTCTTGGCTAGGTTTTGTGTCGAGGTACCCCCGATAAATATCGAAAATCGATAATCGCAAAAATCGGGTTATAGAAGGAGTGGCCCGATTTTAATAAAATTTGATACACTCGTAGACAAAGACATAAGAAACGATATTCAGAAGTTTCAAGGTTGCAGTTCTTACAATAGTGCAGAAAATAGATAATCTAAACTATCGCCCGGTTCACACTCCACCCACGTCTGTTGTACAGGTGTAGACGCTCATCCCTTGTTCCCTGTTCAGGATGTGGTTTCCGGCTTTCTCTTTTCCAATCTTTTCACTTTTCTTTTTTTTCTTTTTCATTTTTTTTTCTCAATTAGAGTAGATAGACTAAACTATCGCCCGGTTCACACTCCACCCACGTCTATTGTACAGGTGTAGACGCTCATCCCTTGTTCCCTGTTCAGGATGTGGTTTCGGCTTTCTCTTTTCCAATCTTTTCACTTTTCACTTTTCATTTTTTTTCTTTTTCATTTTTTTCTCAATTGGAGTAGATAGACTAAATTATCGCCCGGTTCACATTCCACCTACGTCTATTGTACAAGTGTAGAGGCTCATCCCTTGTTCCCTGTTCAGGATGTGGTTTCCGGCTTTCTCTTTTCCAATCTTTTCACTTTTTTTTTTTTTCATTTTTTTTTTCTCGATTGGAGTAGATAGACTAAATTATCGCCCGGTTCACACTCCACCCACGTCTATTGTGCAGGTGTGGTTTCCGACTTTCTTTTTTCAAATCTTTTCACTCTTACGTAGCCCCCTGCATATCAATGGCGTTACCGCCTTGCTCGGGGTGATATTATTAATAAAAAATATATATAAAAGGCAAGATGTTTGTGTGTGTGTCTGTTTATTTGCCTGTATGTCTGTGTTTTTTTCAGCCCTTTTATTTTAGTTTTTGCTTCGGGTTTGGCTCTAAGTAGGTATAATTGTAGTTCTTAGTTTCAGCCATGATACCATTTACTAAGAGGACTTATTTAGCCTTCAAAATTCAGTTTACGGCGAAAAAAACTAATTTGATATCGATATCAGGAAATCAAAATTTGACTTACATCCATTCATTTTTCTTTCAGTCTACGGTTTCGCTTTACTGGAAACAACTATTGCCTTTTAGTCTTTCGTGCCAACGTCCAAAGAGTGTAAGCTCCAAGACCATGGATTAGTTTTAAAGCTTTCATTACACCAGAGCTACGCCCGGCTATTCTGCTAGTTGAATAATAAACTGAATCTCAAAAAAAAATCTGCTGGGGTTGACAACGCAAACCTCACTACCGTGTTTGAGAAGGACCTCTAATCCCGGGTAAAGAAATGGCTCGTAAATTTTAATGCTTCCAAAACGAAGCTGCTATCTATTAACCATCATAGACAATCGCTCCTTTAGCATGGAACAGGCTAGCCTCCCTGAGATTTAAACACTACGCCTCCTTGGCCTCACACTCTCAGCGGACCTCAAGTGGAATGACTATATCAAATCCATTTCTAAATCCGCTGCCAAGAAGGTCGGTTCACTGTGCAGAGCCAGGAAGTTTTTCCCGTCTGAGCTCATTGTACACATATACAAATCTGCCATCCGTCCGTGCATTGAATACTGCTGCCACATCTGGTCGAGTGCCACTACTATTCACGTCGGAGTTCTTAACAAAATCCAACAGAGAATCTGCAATGTGATCGATACCGACTTAGCAGCTCGGCTGCAGTCGCTCTCTCACCGGCGCGACGTGGCTTCCCTGTGCCTCTTCTATAAATACTTTCACGGCTTCTGCTCCGATGAACTTAGATTACTGGTGCCTCCTAGGTATGAATTTACACGAGCTACTAGATTAGCAACTAGGTCCCACCCTTTTATAGTGAAACCGATAAAGTGTACCTGCAATTTCTACTCTAACAGCTACTTTTCACGCACTTCCCCCCTGTGGAATTCCCTTCCATATACTTGGTTCCCCGACAGCTACAATCTCCAGGAATTTAAATGTAAGGTCAATAGACATTTCTTATCACACTAACTCGCATCCATTCTCACAAGCTCTTTTCCATCTACTCCACCCACATCCACGGTATCCTTATCCGCCTTTACCCTCCTCCTGACATTTCCCATGACTAATCCTCCTTTCTGATCACTATTCCCTATATAACCCCCTGCGCAACAGTGGCAGTAGAATGCCTTGCTTGGGGTGAGATGATTAAAAGAAAAAATAAGCACCGGACTGATTTGAGAGCGGCGATCAGGGAATCAGGACAGTAGCCTCAAATTGGCGTCTTATAAGCACAAGAAGAAAATAAACCACTAAGAGCTGAACACCTTGAAGCGAACTATCTTGCGTTATTGCGTATTCTGTTGTAATCAGGCATGGCGAAAATATTAATCAGGGCTCACATCCCAATTAACTGAGCCCAATGATTAATAATCTGAACACATATCAGACGAAACTTACAGAATATTTAACTGAACGAATTTAAAACACGCTGTCTTCCAAGCCTCATTTCCCCTGTTGCTCCAGGGTCTCCTGTTATGGAAAAATTAGGAAAACAATGAATGAAAAGGAAGCTGATAAAAATATAAATATATTCTGCACTGAATTTGACGGAATCCTTTCCTTTGACTTGAGAGTTTTAATAAGAGACATAAAATAAGACCTCCTACAGAAGGTAGCTGTGGAGAGTGACAAAAAAAAAGACTACAAATAAACTGTAAGAAAACCGAATGTATGGTCATCAGCAAAAAGAGCAACCCAAAATGCCAAATACAGGTAGGGGATACTAGAATCAAGCAAGTACAAACATTTAAATACCTAGGAAGTGTTCTAACAGGAGATGGAAAGTGCGACACAGATCCGAAGGCGAATTGGCATTTCGAAGGATGCGTCCCAGAAGCTGAGTAAAATATTAAAACGCAGGAAAACTTCCCTCGAAACAAAGAAGAGAGTGCTAGATTGCTATGTGATGTCAGTTTTTCAATATGGCAGGGAATGTTGGACAATATCATCGAAGATCAAAACTTGAAGCAGCGGAAATGTAGTTCTACAGAAGAATGCTGCGGATATCGTGGACTGAGCATGTTAACAATGATGAGGTGTTGGAAATAATGGCAACAAAAAGAAAATTAATAGTGAGCATCAGGAAGAGACAACTGAAGTTCCTGTGACATGCAATGAGAAAGGAGGGCTTGGAGAACCTGATACTAACAGGCCATATAGAAGGAAAAAGAGACAGAGGAAGGTAGCCGATAACATATTTGAAGGGCTTGATCTGGTGGATGACAGAATGGGGTTTGCGTCGCTTTACAGGAGAAAGTGTGCTCAGAGGAATAGAGAGACGTGGAAGGCTATGATCGTTTACGTCTTGAAAGGACAAGGCACATAGAAGAAGAAGAAGAAGTATCGTGTTCTGGTCTTATTCATTATTATGCCTGACTTAATAGACTAACTTAGAATTAACATTGGGGAAAGCGTCTCTTTGCATGGAATGAATAAGGAAGAAACAGGTGCACAATTGTAGAAAATAGAGACATGGGGAGAGTGTCTCTTTTGATATTTTAAATTTTGTATTAGTTTTATTTGCATGTATTGCCCTGTGTAATTGGTTGATCAGGTGGATGACGGAACAGGGGTGTAACAGGAACAAACATACTAAGAGCCACCAAAGATAGAGAGACGTGGAAAGCCATGATCGCTTACGTCCTGAAAGGACAGGGCACATAGAAGAAGAAGTGGTGTAGCATATGAAGCTTATATTCTGTTCTTTTATATCTTTTTAATGAATCAGAAATTAGGAATATGATGTTTTTATTTATTTATTATGAATTTGATTTCTATTAGATTACAATTCTTCTGTTTATTTTTCTGGTCGTCTGAATTATTTTGGTTGTGGTAGCAGTGGATATCGGCTCGGAACGAGAAATTAGAGAGCAGTATTCGAATTCCAACTGAATTCATTGCATTCACCTACGCGCAAATACTCTCCGGAAAGGTATTAATACGTCGCATATCCCTCTTGCTATAGGTTAAATATCAGGACAGATTGAGTTCTGTAGCAACCAGTCTACCTCAAGAAAGAAATGGCAAGCTACTGCTAGAAAATCATCTGCCCATTCAGCCATGTCTCTTTCGAGATAAGATCCCCCAAGCGTGTATCACATATAGCACTTACCTGACGGACTGAAAAGCTTCAAAGTTATTAATTTTGGTGGGTGGGGGTGTAGTGCTGCAGTGGATATCGGTTCGGAACGAGAAATCCGTGGGCTGAGTTCTAATTCCAGTTGAATTCGTTGCATTTACCTACGTGCAAATGCCTTTTGGAAAGGTGTCAATCCGTCTCTTCTCCCTCTAGCGATGGATTAAATAGCGGGACAGCTTGGGTTCTGTAGTCTTGTTTGGCGACCAGAGTACCACAGAAAGCAATGACAACCTACATCTGTCTAGTCAGTCATGTCTCTTTGGAGACATGATCTCCCAAGCTTGTATCACGAAAATTACATGTCGTGTTCATTCAATCTTTGGGTTTAGCTGAATACATGGTATAGATGGGTATATATAAAAATAGAAAAATGGCCGAAAAAATAACTGTAGAACATCCAAGAGAAAAATGAATAAATCTACTGTCCTTCTGATGATTCTTTCCTCTTTCCGCTCATTGTTAAAGTTTCTGTTCGTAATTCGCCAAAACTCTGTAACCCTTCATCCTTAGTAGCTTCACTGCCTTGCATGATACCGACTTAAAAAATAAAAACGACAAAAAAATATTTAAATGTTTTAGTCCTGCTGTACCATAATCTCATAATTAATCAATGACTAGCAGTATAGCTCGGCGTTGCTCGGGTGTGATGAAAGCTTTAAAACTACTCCATGGTCCTGGAGCTCAGACTCAGCCTAAAGAATATTTGTGTGAAGTTTGGTGAGAATCGGATAAAAATTGTGGATTTGTATAAAAAACATACAGACAGATAAACAGACACACACACAAACATCTTGGCTTTTTCATAAATCTAATTTCGTCGTTAGACATTTGAGCTTGTATATCTACAACACACTTGTATATCGCTATAATGAGGCCTCACATTAGTGAGGGGGTCGGTGTGTAAGTGAAACCGTTGAGAGGAAGGCCCCGAAACGGTGCACATTATCTCCTGATGACCCCAGTTTAAATATAAATTCGAGAGGAACACATTAATTTTTAAAAAATTAAATGAAGTCATATGCTGTAGAGAAGCTCGGTCAATATGTCATTGGCATGAGGGGCATTACACATTCAGCTCGCTTCAGGTGAGTTTCAATTACTTTTCAGTAATTTACTTCTTCGGTCACGAAATAAATGTTTCTCTCGCACTTCCCGCCTGTGGAACTCACTCCCGTATTCTTACTTTCCTGACGGCTACAACCTCCAGAAATTCAAATGCAAAGTCAATATCCATCTACTAACCACAGGCCTCTAGCTCTCTCCCCTCCCCTGTATAACCTTCCCTTTCTCTCCACCTATGTATCTGTCATCGCACCTGCTTTCTCAGCTTTCTATTGTTCCTTTCTAACTAGTTTGAGCTCCTCACTCTTTTCTAACTAATCTTGTTACATTTATGTAACCCCCTGCACATCAGTGGCGTTTCCGCCTTGCTTGGGGTGAAATGATTAAAAAATAAAAAATAAAATAAAATAAAAGTTCAAATGGTGCCATTTAGAATTGGATAACAAGAAGTTGAATGTTTTAATCATTATCGTAATACTGTTGCTTTAATTTGTATCGATTCTTTCATGGCTCTAAGATAATCGATCCATAGTTAATCAGTCATGACAAGAAATTTCTAAATATATTACACATGTTTGAATTAAAAACTTTTTATTTGGTAATAATCTCTTCCTTGTTAATGGAAAAAAACTCGTCGAAATTTTTCAAATGATTTTATTTACGCTGATCTTTAAGAAAAGAATAGTTCATTTTAAACCCCATGATTCAAATTTTAAAAAATCAAGCGATTTGAATGTTTTAAATATTTAAAGGTTTCATAAAGACATACACATTTTTAACACAGCTTGCGAATATCATATTTCTGATTTTTAAAAACCTTTTTTTCTGAAAAGCTTTTCTTATTTGTTTATTCGTGAAATCTAAAAAAGAAATGTCGTTTATTTTTCTTCTAAATCTTTATAATAATATTTTTATGAGAGACATATTTTTAAACTATCAACAAACTAGCAGTATAACCCGGCGTTGCTCGAGTGTAATGAAAGCTTTAAAACTAATCCATGGTCCTGGAGTTCAGACTCAGCCTAAAGAATATTTGTGTGAAGTTTGGTGAGAATCGGATAAAAATTGTGGATTTGTATAAAAGACATATAGACAGATAAACAGACACACACAAACATCTTGCCTTTTATATATATATATATATTATCGATTTTCTGCACTATTGTAAGAACTGCAACCTTGAAACTTATGAATATCTTTTCTTATGTCTTCGTCTATGAGTGTATCAAATTTGATTCAAATCGGACCACTTCTTCTACAACCCGATTTTTTCGATTATCAATTTTCGATATTTATCGGGGGTATCTCGACACAAAACCTAGCTAAGAACACTCGCAGACGCTTATAGTACAACTCTGTAAATTTTCAAGAAAATCGGTTCAGCCGTTTCGGAGTCTATAAGTAACGGACACACACACAGAGACACACAGAGACACACACACACACACACACACACAAACACACACACAGACATACACACACAGAGACAAAGTTCCATTTATAAATAGGTTTAGATAGCATCCCACTCCTAATAATCTTCATAGAAAAGAAATTGAAAAATGACCCACCGGAGGATTGTGTTCGTCTTGCAGACAGATCACCACGACACTCCGGTTGGTCGTTTAAGAGACAATGTGTTAAATCCGTAGTGAAATCGTGTTGCTCAGGTGTAATCTTAGGATTAGCATAAAAATATTTTAACCCTCTAGTAATATTAAGGGGCATTGTCACTGGATTAATACTGTATGGTTTTCAAACACCCCTTTTTAAATATTATAACTGTATTATTTATTATATTATAACTATATATTGATATATTATAACTATATATTGATATATTATAACTATATATTGATATATTATAACTATATTAAGCTTCTTTTTATAGATCATCTCGGTTGCGCTACGTAGATTTTATCGGATAAATAAAAAAGAGAAAAACAAAATGTTTTATATTGACAATCGAATTAAAAGAACAGTATTAACAAGTTTCAAAAGCTCAAATATGTAAAAACAGGTTCGATTTTATTGTCACTAAATAAATACAATTGCTTAGAATTCATAGAAATTCTTCTATATGCCCTGTCCCTTCAGGACGTAGGCGATCATGGCTTTCCACGTCCCTCTATCCCTGGTGGCTCTTAGCACGCCTTCTCCTGTTACACCATACAATCCTCGTTCCATCCTCCACATGATTAGGTCCTTCAAATATGTTATCCTTTGCTTTCCCCGTCTCTTTTTCCGTGTATCTGGCCTGTTAGTATCAGGTTTTCCAAGCCTTCCTTCCTTTCTTATTGCATGTTCCATGAACTACAGCTGTCTCTTTCTGATGCTCAGTATTAATTTCCTTTTTGTTTCCATCATTTCTAAAACTTGATCATTTCTCACATGCTTGATCCATGATATTCGCAGCATCCTTCCGTAGAACCACAGAAGGTAGCTGAAGAGAGTGATAAGAAAGGACTACAAATATAAAATACAAATCCTGTTTCAACCAACAGTTAACTAAAACACACAAAGTAAAATTGCCCACCCGCAAAATCGGATCCGAACGACTAAAAGCATTTTGGAAAAACACCCAGACCAAGTTAAATTTTACAAGTCAGTGTGAAAAGTGAAATTCTGGATCCTAATTGGATAGGAAATTGAAAATTGATCTATGACGTTTTTTCCTACTTAAAGATGAAAATGCCTGCTGGAGCAGGTCACATGATAAATTCCCCTACTTAAACCACGTTCGGTGACCAGTCAGAAAGGGAGCGGTGTCGGATAGCATCCCACAATGTAAGGGAAAAAAAACTTCAAGCTGACTCGGTCACGTCGCACCTTTACTTCCAATTTTCTTTTCTTCATTTTCACTTTACGCCGCCAAAAAAACAAAAAAACAAAAAAAAACAGCACTGTCTGCGATAAGTACAATTTCTTTCTATCGCCAACTTACCAAAAAAGGGAAAGGAACATAAGATTTTACATTCTGCTACTATCAACCATGAACTTTAAACTTCTGTGGGACATTTTAAATACTTACTTTTCTCTTTGAACAATTTTAATTACAAAACTACGTGCATTTTCTCAATAAACACTTTTCTTTTCACAAATATGTTGTTGTGTTCAGTTAACAAAATTTCACTTATATCTTTCTTCTTACAATTTTGTTCTTCGATTAATAAATCTTTACTTTAATGTACAAACGAAATATTTATCCTTCCACATTTCAACATCCAGCTTTCAACCTTCTGATATTTAAATTGTGGGGACTTTGAATGTGTTTGGCACAAAGCCAATTTACCAAGCATCACCGAGGCCCCTACAGTAGACTTGTGCTGTGAAGTACTAGTTGCTGCAAACTTAGATGCGCGCGTGATATAATGGATAATAGCCCGGAATTGTTAATCCAAAAGCCGAGATCGGGCTTCTCATTTGGTTCATCACATTCACTTACGTGCAAATACGCCTCGGAAAAGAGTCCACCTCTCTTCTTTCCAGTTATGTCAATTAGTAAGACTTGTATCGCTAAATCATTATTATCTAAAAAATAAAGTTGTTGCAATCTAAAAAATATTTTCTGGCTTTAAATAACCTGCAAACTGTTGATAAGTTGTATAAAATGAATGAATCAATCAAATACTGTTAAGCTGCATAGCCATGTCTTTTCGATTTATTTAGTCTCTAGAATATAATTGTATAAAACCTACTGTGACTTCAAAGTGAGGAATCATTTTAGTTTGATTTTTATATGAAATTGATCCCCCATTTTATATTCACTTAATTTCGTTATCAAATACAGATTAAGGTTGAATCCACCTTTTCTCCCGTAGCTATGAGTTAATTAGTAAGATTTGTATCAGCGATTCGTTATTATTTCCACATAAAAAATTCTTACAATCTAAAAATTATTTTCTGGCTTTAAATAACCTGCAAAGTGTTGATAAGCCGGCGAAAACGATTAAATCAATTAAACTAAAACACATCTTGATACTGACCAGACTCGATCTTACTTAATTTCGCTCCTTGTACAAGAACCAGTTTTTTAACGTAATACATTAAGCCGTATTTTATGTTAATGTAAAGTCACAAGGAAATGTACAACATTACTAGGTATCTTTGCTAGCAGTTTGCATGAAGTCTACGAAAATCAATGAGTTTGCAGAAACGTTGCGCCAACGTCCATTATTTAATCCTAAAACGCCATGACGTTTTGTTGAAAAACAAAGTTGCACTAATCTCTAGATTACTGATTTAACAAATTTTTTTGACATTGACGTTCACCCTCTACAAGGCCCAAGACCCATTCGAGGTAGAGTTTACAGAGTATGAGACACATTTGATGGGGATATGCAGAGAAGATAACTGTTAAACGTAGACTTGAAAAGATTAAGATTTTAATGATCGGTTAACAGAGTTACTTTCCACAAAGCAGTGGTGAGTGGGAAGAAACTGCTCTAATGAAATTTAGATCTCAATAATGAAATAGGAATGGAATTAGTTGTTCGTTACATTGTGTGTGACATGGCAGATCTTAGCTATAAACGTTAGAACTGTTGGAACTAGGGAATGTCATTGGAACCTGTTCAAGTCTAGAGTCAACCGTTATCTTCTCTTCCTATCCATATAAACTGGTCCGTATCATAACTCTCTACCTCGAGTGGCCCCCCAGGCCTTGTACAGGGTAAACCATACAGTCAAAAAAAAATTAGAACACTTTCCATGGAAATAGCGACAAAGTAGTGAAGCTTGCAACATTTTGTCTGTGGGGAAGGGGTTGCAGAGTAGAAAATAATTTATCATCCACAAGGACGCAGATGCGCTTATGGACACCATCGAGACTGAAAAGTGAAGAATGGGGGCAGCCCCTGCTCATATATGACAGCAATATTTCTGACCTGACCCGGCTCTTGTAAAACTATAGGATGACTGGAGTCATGTACATACCGGAGCAGCACAGAGAATCTTTTCTAGTATCTTTAGCGATAGATAATATGTACAAGTTACACTTGAGGTAGTATGGGTTGAATTTAAGTCCCAATAAGCGCTCAAGGCACGGGCTACACCTCTGAAAACGCCAGTTCTTCGCGATAGGTGAAACTTCATAGCCCGCTGGATAATGATGAAACGTCACTATTTTGGTTTCCGAAGCATTGAATGTTACAAACTAACCCCCATCCACCCAAATGATCTATTAAAACACAGTCAGAAAGGAGATCTGATTATCTAGAATGTTATAAGTGCACCTATACACCGTTATATCATCAGTACAGATTTTTACAAAAGATCTTAGGCAGATCATTTATTTAAAGTAGAAAGAGTGTTGATCGCTTGGACCTCGGAAGACTGACCGTTAACAACGAGGACAGACCATTAACAACGAGGACTGACCGTTAACAAGAGGACGAGCCGTTATCAACAGGACTGGCCGTTAACAATTGGAATGTTCATTAACAACGAGGATCTACTGTTAACAACGAGGACTGGCCGTTAACAACGAGATCTGACCGTTAAAAAGAGAACTGGTCGTTAACATCGAGGACTGACCGTTAACAAGAGGACTGGCCGTTAGCAACGAGGACTGGCCTTAGCAACGAGGACTGACCGTTAACAAGAGGACAGGACGTAAACAACGAGCACTGACCGTTAACAATTGGACTGGTTATTAACAACGAGAACCTACCGTTAACAATGAGGTGTGGCCGTTAAGCACGAGGACTGACCGTTAACAAGAGAACAGGTCGCGGATCTATGAAATGATTTTTTAAAAATGCTTAAGTCATGCGACTATGAAAAATTAGCATTATAATTATATTTCTTCATTAGCAATTTTATTATCATATATATTTTTCTATGTATCTTTCTGTCTCCTGTATACTGATCTAACATCTGCTTTGTGTATTTGAGAACATTTGGTTTCGATATTGATCTCGAGTTGTACTAGACAAATGAACATACATTGACCAATATTAATTGGCACCAAGTAGTCCAGGAAAGACAATTTCAAATAATGATTCGATCAAGGAACATGCAACTGGATCATAACGGAAATATTTTTTTAAAACTTCTGTTAAGCAAATAGAACAAATAGCTTTCTTGTCCAATCTTCTCATTTATTTGATCGAAGAGTCTATGTATATTTAATAATTGGTCGATGCTCAGATAGGGTTGAGTTTGGTCTGTCTGCGGCATTTTTTTCAAACTAATATATGGTCTGGAACGAAACTTGTGCGAAATAAGCGTTCTTTGCAGAGAGCGAATTTTTCTGGTGTGTTTCATAAAGTTTGAGGCGTGGTTTAGATGGGGGTCTGTATAGTTTGCGTGATTAGATAATTTGTTAAGTTGAGCGCTTATGTGCAGTGAAATACGAAGTTTACTGTGTTTAAATCAATAATCTGTAGTCTTGAATTATTTAAAAGCAAGATATGTTCTCCTTGCAAGGAGAAATATAATTTTAAAATTACATCACGTTCGTAAAAAGTAGAAATTTATTAGTTAACATTTGTATTTTCTGGTAATAGAATAAATTTTAAATGAATAAAATTAAATTATTGTTGAAATGAAATAACGCTCATGTGAAATTTCTGAGGTATTAACAAAGTAATCTTTTTTATTCTAAATTTAATTTTTATTGTTTTTACCTATTATAAAAGTTAAAAATAGCTAAATAACCATATATTTTTCAGATAACAGGTAGACATTTTGATTGAATAGTTATGTATTTTTCTATTAATGGTGGCGTTTATCACTCTATTTGGGATGAAATTATTAAGAAATAAAAATCTATTAAAATTTTAATTTCATCATTATATATTTTTCTAGCTATATGATAGACAGAATCGTAATTTTATAATCATGTATGTATTTTGATTTTGTTGCATTCACATATGTGCAATTAACTTTGGGAAAGGTATGAATCCGTCGTTTCTCTCTCTAGCTATGGGTTAAATGGCAGATTGGGTTCTATAGCCTTGGTTTGCAACCATTCTAACGCAGAAAGTAATGGTAGCCTACTGATGGAAATTCTTTTGCCCAGTAAGTCATGTCTCATTCTAGACATGACCGCCCAAGCGTGTATCACGTATGGTACTTAACTGATTTATATTTTAAATATATGAAATAAAGTGTTGGGGAGCACCCCTTTTTGCACATAAGAATGGACTCACCTGATGTGTATATATAAAAATGGAAATAAATAAATAAAAAGCGTGACGACGGAAACTTCAGAATTGAAAAAAAGAGGTATTCTCAAGTAGCAAAACATTCATAACAGAAATCGCGCAAAATATCTATTTATTACACCGATAATTATGGGAAAGACTTGTAAACCAGGCGAACAGGTGAGACACACCAACCAACAAAGAAGGAATCAAGAGCCAAGCTCGTCATTCTCAAAAAACGTTGTCGCGATGAAAAAAAGTAATATTTTGGAAACTCTTGAGAATATTAGATCACAAGCAAAACAAAAACACTAGCTCCTCTCAAAAAAGAATCTAGGGAGAATAGTGGTGGGGAGCACTTCTTTTTGCACTTAAGAATGGACTCACCTGATGTGTACATATAATCCTGCCTATACAGGGTACGGCAAGGGGTTCAGTGGTTGAAAGAGACTTAGTAAGGATATAAACATATTACCCGGACATATTACTTCACTACAAGATTGTATATATTGATGCCTACTAAGAGTATTTCAATTATTCCTGAATTTACTAACCAGTGTTCTAGTTTGTATATTTTTGTTCAATATAACTGACATTTTCTATCGCAACAGGAATCCACAATAACTTTGCGACGCAGGAACCGAACAAGTTCACGCGGAGAGAATAATACATTTTCAAGTCACTCGCCACAACAAATTGGCGAAATAGGATTCGAAAAGTTCAAGCGGAGGAGAAAATACGTTTTCCACATCAGTCGCCACAACAATTGGCGAAAAAGGATTCGAAAGAGTTCAAGCGAAGGAAAAAATAGGTTTTCCACATAAGACATCAACAATAAATTGGCGAAATAGGATTCGAAATAGTTCAAACGGAGGAAAAAATACGTTTTCCACATCAGTTATTGACAACAAATTGGGAAAATAGGATTCGAACAAGTTCACGCGGAGGAAAAAATATGTTATCCACATCGATCGTCAACAACAAATTAGCGAAATAGGATTCGAAAAAGTTCAAGCGGAGGAAAAAATACATTTTCCACATCGATCGTCAACAGCAAATTGGCGAAATAGGATTCGAAAAAGTTCAAGCGGAGAAAAAAATACGATTTCCACATCAGTCGTCAACAAAAAAAATGTCGAAATTGGATTCGAACAATTACACGCGGAGGAAAAATACGTTTTCCACATGAGTCGTCAACAACAAATTAGAGAAATAGGATTCGAAAAAGTTCAAGCGGAGGAAAAATAACTTTTCCACATCAGTCGTCAACAACAATTCGGCGAAATAGGATTCGAACAATTTCACGCGGAAAAAAAATTTTTGCACATCAGTCGTCAACAATAAATTGGTGAAATAGGATTCGAACAAGTTCAGACGGAGGAAAAATATGTTTTCCACATCAGTCGCTACAACAATTGGCGAAATAGGATTCGAACAAGTTCACGCGGAAGAAAAAATATGTTTTCCACATCAGTCGTCCACAACAAATGGGCGAAATAGGATTCGAAAAAGTTCAACCGGAGGAAAAAATACGTTTTTCACATCAGTCGTCAAGAACAAATTGCGAAATAGGATTCGAAAATATTCAGGCGGAGGAAAAAATGTTTTCCACATCAGTCGCCACAAATTTTGACAAAATAGGATTCGAACAGTTTCACGCGGAGGAAAAAATACGTTTTCCACATCGATCGTCAACAGCAAATTGGCGAAATAGGATTCGAACAAGTTCACCTGGAAGAAAAAATACGTTTTCCACATCAGTCCCCACAACAATGGGGGAAATAGGATTCGAACAATTTCACGGGGGAAAAAAAAGTTTTGCACATCAGTCGTCAACAATAAATTGGTGAAATAGGATTCGAACAATTTCACGCGAAGGAAAAATACGTTTTCCACAACAGCCGTTACAACAATTGGCGAAATAGGATACGAAAAATTTTTCGCAGAGGTAAAACACGTTTTCCACATCAGTCGTCACCAACAATTTGGCGAAATAGGATTGAAACATGTCCACGCGGTGGAAAAAATCCGTTTTCCACATCAGTCTCGACAACAATTGGCGAAATAGGATTCGAATAAGTTCACGCGGACGAAAAAATACGTTTTCCACATCAGTCGTCAATAACAAATTGGCGACGAAGGAATTCGAACAAGTTAACACGGAGTAAAAATGCGTTTTCCACGTCAGTCGTCAAAAACAAATTGGCGCAATAGGATTCGAAAAAGTTCAAGCGGATGAAAAAATACGTTTTCCACATCAGTCGTCAACAACAAATTGGCGACGAAGGAATTCGAACAAGTTCACACGGTGTAAAAATGTGTTTTCCACGTCAGTCGCCACAACAAATTGGCGACAAAAGAACGCGAATTTACGTATAACCCCATGGAACAACAAATTATCCTCGAGTATCTCGAAACTCACATAATATGAGTCACAAATATCAAATTGTCGAAGTAGATTCGGGCACAAGTCGCACAACAAATTTGCGACGAACTTACCCTGAATCACTTTAACGAAGTTCGTTACGTGGAGTAGAACAACAAGTCAACCACAAATAATTTTGCGACACTATCACAGAGAGACAGAAGAAAAAACGGTCGAAATTAATTACTAGAAAGCAATAGCTAAAAAATAAAACCCCTCACGGAATCGAAACAGCAAATCACGGAGGACATTCAGAATGGAATAATGGAAATCATTAAGAGGAGTGAAGAAAGACAATATAAACGAGAAGAAAGACATATGGAAATACAAAAAAGCAAATGAAGAAAGACATATGGAAATACAAAAGCAAATGAAGAAAGACAAATGAAATACAAAAAGCAAATGAAGAAAGACATGGAAATACAAAAAGCCAAAAAATGAAGAAAGACACAAGGAAATACAAAAAGCAAATGAAGAAAGACATATGGAAAATACAAAAAAGCAAATGAAGACAGACACATATGGAAATACAAAAAAGCAAATGAAGACAGACATATGGAAATACAAAAAGCAAATGAAGAAAGACATGAAATACAAAAGCAAATGAAGAAAGACACATGGAAACATAAAAAGTAAACAAGAAAGACATATAGCTACAAAAGCAAATGAAGAAAGACATAGAAATACAAAGCAAATGAAGAAAGACATATGGAAATACAAAAGTAAATGAAGAAAGACATATGGAAATACATAAAGTAAATGAAGAAAGACATATGGAAATACAAAAGGCAAATGAAGAAAGACATATGGAAATACAAAAGGCAAATGAAGAAAGACATACAAATACAAAAGGCAATGAAGAAAGACATGGATGGAAATAAAAAGCAAATGAAGAAAGACACAGTGAAAATACAAAAAGCAAATGAAGAAAGACATGGAAATACAAAAGCAAATGAAGAAAGACACAAGGAAATACAAAAGCAAATGAAGAAAGACATGGAAATACAAAAGCAAATGAAGAAAGATACATAGAAATACAAAAAAGCAAATGAAGAAAGACATATGGAAATACAAAAAGCAAATGAAGAAAGACACAGAAATACATAAAGCAATGAAGAAAGACATATGGAAATACAAAACAAAATGAAGAAAGACATATGGAAATACATAAAGCAAATGAAGAAAGACATATGGAAATACAAAAAAGCAAATGAAGAAAGACATGGAAACAAGCAAAAAGCAAATGAAGAAAGATATGGAAATACATAAAGTAAATGAAGAAAGACATGGAAATACAAAAAGCAAATGAAGAAAGACATATGGAAATACATAAAGCAAATGAAGAAAGACATATGGAAATACAAAAAGCAAATGAAGAAAGACAGTGAACACAAAAGCAAAACAAGAAAGACATATGGAAATACATAAAGCAAATGAAGAAAGACATAAGGAAATACAAAAAGTAAACATGAAAGACATATGGAAAATACAAAAGCAAATGAAGAAAGACATATGAACACAAAAAGCAAATGAAGAAAGACATATGGAAATACAAAAGTAAATGAAGAAAGACATATGAAAATACATAAAGCAAATGAAGAAAGACATATGGAAATACAAAAAGTAAATAAGAAAGACATGGAAACAAAAGCAAATGAAGAAAGACATATGAAAATACATACATAAATGAAGAAAGACACAGTGGAAATACAAAAGTAAATGAAGAAAGACATATGAAACATACATAAAGCAAATGAAGAAAAGACATATGTAGCTACAAAAAATAAATGAAGAAAGACATATGGAAATACATAAAGTAAATGAAGAAAGACATGGAAATACAAAAAGGGTAAATGAAGAAAGACATGTTGAAAATACATAAAGCAAATGAAGAAAATAGAGACAAAAAGAAATACAAAAGGCAAATGAAGAAAGACATACATAAATACATACAAAGCAAAAATGAAGAAAGACATATGGAAATACAAAAGAATGAAGAAAGACATATGGAAATACAAAAGGCAAATGAAGAAAGACATGGAAATACAAAAGGCAAAAATAAGAAAGAGTATATGTAGCTACAAAAGGCAAATGAAGAAAGACATATGGAAATACATAAAGTAAATGAAGAAAGACATATGGAAATACAAAAGGCAAATGAAGAAAGACATACATAGAAATACATACATAAATGAAGAAAGACATATGGAAATACAAAAGGTAAATGAAGGAAAGACATACATACAAAGGCAAATGAAGAAAGACATATGGAAATACATACATAAATGAAGAAGGCACATATGGAAATACAAAAAGCAAATGAAGAAAGACATATGGAAATACAAAAAGCAAATGAAGAAAGACATACAAAAATACAAAAAGCAAATGAAGAAAGACATATGTGGAAATACATACAAAATGAAGACATATGGAAATACAAAAGGCAAATGAAGAAAGACATATGGAAATACAAAAGGCAAATGAAGAAAGACATATAGTCATATAAAGTAAATGAAGAAAGACATATGGAATACAAAAGGCAAATGAAGAAAGACATATGGAAATACAAAAGGCAAATGAAGAAAGACATATGGAAATACAAAGGCAAATGAAGAAAGACATATGGAAATACAAAAAGCAAATGAAGAAAGACACATGGAAATACAAAGCAAATGAAGAAAGACATATGGAAATACAAAAAGCAAATGAAGAAAGACATATGGAAATACATAAAGCAAATGAAGAAAGACAGCAGGAAGGCAGGCAATGAAGAAAGACATAAATACAAAAGGCAAATGAAGAAAGACATGGAAATACATAAAGTAAATGAAGAAAGACATATGGAAATACAAAAGGCAATGAAGAAAGACATATGGAAATACAAAAGGCAAATGAAGAAAGATATATGGAAATACAAAAGGCAAATGAAGAAAGACATATGGAAATACAAAAGTAAATGAAGAAAGACATACATACATAAAAGTAAAAATGAAGAAAGACATATGGAAATACAAAAGGCAAAAAATGTGAAGAAAGACATATGTAAATACATAAAGCAAATGAAGAAAGACATGGAAATACAAAAGGCAAATGAAGAAAAGACATATGGGAAATACAAAAGGCAAATGAAGAAAGACATATGGAAATAAAAGTAAATGAAGAAAGACATATGGAAATACATAAATGAAGAAAGACATGGAAATACAAAAGCAAATGAAGAAAGACATATGGAACAAGCAAGCAAATGAAGAAAGACATATGAAATACAAAAGGCAAATGAAGAAAGACATATGAAAATACAAAGGGTAAATGAAGAAAGACATATGGAAATACAAAAGGCAAATGAAGAAAGACATATGAAATACAAAGCAAGCAAATGAAGAAAGACATATGTGAAATACAAAAAGCAAATGAAGAAAGACATATGGAAACACAAAAAGCAAATGAAGAAAGACATATGAAATACAAAAAAAAAACAAACAGAAATACAAAAGGAAAATGATGAAAAACAAATGGAAATGCAATACAAAATACAAGAATCCGCAACATAAAGAAGAAATAACAAAAACCTAAAATTTATTACGAGCTACAAAGGATAGGATATTGTGGAGAGTCATGATCGTCAACGTTCAAAATTGAAACTACACCTGGAAAATAATACATAGAAATCCTAATTTATTGACTTACATAGATTTCTACCTATGTAATAGGTAGAAATATTATTTACAATTGGACGAGTGTCCTCGCTTTTCTTGTTGCTGTATTGTTTCGACGGTCGTGCACCACGTGTACATCGTCACGGGTAACGTACAGAAAATTCTGGAATTAACGCTTTGTTTAATCCACTGTTCATGTCTGGAGATATTTTCTCTAGTTCTTATTGCTCACTGTGTTTCTACAGTATTTACATTATTCAGACAATTGTCTTCATCTTTGCTGCCATTTGTACGACGTTTCGGCCGTTGTACTCGCCGGCCTTCTTCAGGTGCTAGGAATTTCGACCCGAACCGTTTATTACAATCACTCGGGTATATCATCCTCATTCCTTGTGTAGAGTCTCGATTGGAAGTCATGAGTTCTTTCCCTCTAATCCTGCCAGTTACTTGTTCACCACTGCTGTAGCCTGGTATTGAGCTGACAACTCTTTGTGTCAAGTCACAGGAACTAACCAACATATATATCCACCGGGCCATGAAGAAGGCCGGAGCGTACAATGGCTGAAACGTCATACAAATGGCAACAAAGATGAGGACAATGGTCCGAATAATGTAAATACTCTAAAAATACAGCGAAGAATCTGTAATGTGATTGATACCGACTTGGCTGACCGCCTGCAGTATCTCTGTCACCGGCGTGATGTGGCTTCCCTGTGCCTCTTCTATAAATACTTTCATGGCTTCTGCTCTGACGAACTTAAATCACTGGTGCCCCCTAGATGTGAATTTGCACGAGATACTAGATTGGCAACTGGGTCCCACCCTTTTACAGTGAAACCGATTAAATGTAACCGCAATTTCTACTCCAACAACTTCTTTCCTCCCACTTCACGCCTATGGAATTCCCTACTGCATGCTTGCTTCCCCGACGGCTACAACCTCCAGGAGTTTAAATGTAAGGTCAATAGACACCTCCTAACACACTAACTCACACCCACTCTCTCCCTATGTACATCCTAAGTCTTCTATTACCCTCCTTCTGACATTTCCTATACCCAATCCCTCTATGTAGCCCCCTGCGCTATAGTGGCAGTGGAATGCCTTGCTTGGGGTGACACGATTAAAAAAGATACTACTTCATCTCAGAAATATAGACAATCGCTTTGTTTTTGTTGATTAAAATTACCTACTGTCTCGCCCAGGGTTTGAACTCACAATATCATCAAATTCATTAACAAACGGTTTAATAGACTAGGCTATTGATCCGCAGAGGACGTAACGTGCGTAAAGCTTATATATCATATATGACTAAATATTGCAGTATTAGCTCATGCCTTGTACAGTGCTTTGAAATCTACTAAGCATAGATGATTTTTTGAATAAATACGTTTACCATCCGCCCTTGCATTGAATACTGCTGCCATATCTGGTCGGGTGCCTCTGCTATCTACCTAGGGGTCCTTGAAAAATCCAACGGAGAATCTGTAATGAGATCGATCCCGACCTAGCATCCGCCCTTGCATTGAATACTGCTGCCATATCTGGTCGGGTGCCTCTGCTATCCACCTAGGGGTCCTTGAAAAATCCAACGGAGAATCTGTAATATAATCGATCCCGACCTAGCATCCGCCTTTGCATTGAATACTGCTGTCATATATTGTCGGGTGTCCCTGCTATCCACCTAGAGGTATTTGACAAAACGGAGAATCTGTAATGTGATCGATCACGACCTGGCAGCTCATATACAGTCACTTTCTCACCGGCGCAGTGTGGTTTCTCTGTGTCTCTTCTACAAGTACTTTCACGGCTTCTGATTCGATGAACTTAGCTGTCTGGTTCCCCTATGCATGAATTTGCTCGATCCACAAGATTAGCAACTACGTCCCACCCTTTTAATATGAAACCAATAAAATGTAAACACAAATTCTACTCCACAGCTTCGTTTCTCGCAATTCCCGCCTGAGAAATTCCCTTCCGTTTACTTGCTTCCCCGACGGCTGCAATCTCTAGGAGTTTACGTGTAAAGTCAATAGTCATCGCCTATCTTGTTAACTTGCATCCTCTCTCTCATGCTCCTTTCTCCGTCCACTCCACTCCCAGTATCTTAACCCTTCTTTTATCCACTTCCTGACACGCTCTGTAACCTGTCACTCTCTCTCATAACTTTCCTTCTATGTAACCCCCTGCGCACCAATGTAAGTAGACTGCCTTGCTTGGAGAGATATGATTATATATATATATATAATAAAAAGTGTGGGAAGCCGTGAACATTTTCTTTAAAATATATATTTATTGTTTGGTATTCATACAAGTTATGGAGTATTAATTTGTCATGGTTTGCGCTACACGTGTTTCGAGTCTAAAATTGACTCTTCAGGCGAACAAATTCGTTGTTTTACGTTTGGGTTTCTCTGGTTATCTGATTATTCTGTTTAAAGTTAATAGGAAGTATGTGAAAAATAAGAACAGTAAAAAAATATATACAAAAATAAGAACAGTATGAAAATAAAAAAGTATATAATAAAATAAATTAAATTAGTATAATGTGAGTTCAATGCTGTTTGAATCGTCTCTTTTCTCTGTCAGCAAGTGTCCTAATGGGTTGACCAGTTAAATAATATATATATATATATATATATATATATATATAAATAGATACCCTATAAATCCTTTTTAACAAGGTTTATATTTTATTTACACTATTTATAATTCAAGTTAGTTAAAGTGTCATACGTGATGCACGCTTAGGCGATCATGTCTCTTTCAAGACATAACTGACAAGACAAAAGATGATTACGCATTTGTTTCTTCAGTAGACTGGTTGCCAGCCAAGGCTATAGACCCCGATATAACCTGTTATTTAACCCGTAGCTGGATGAAAAAGAGATGGATTTATACCTTTACCAAGGATATTTGTGAATGCGACACGGCATGTCAAATACCACAGTCTGACAGTGATTGTTTTGTTTCTAGGGGACCTGCGTGGGTGTCCCGCAAAAGTACAGGATCCAGCAGAAATACTCTCGCATATACCACCCAGAAATACTTACCACGTAATGGTAAGATAGTAATGACAACGGTGTCTTCATTTAGCCAATACCGTACCGTTATGTGGGAGGTACACTACCGGCCATAATTATTAGGCCATCCCAGTTTTTTTCAAAGAAATGTTGTATTTCATACTATTTTTAGTATTTATTGCCAAATGAAAATAGAATGGTTCTTTTGTGATTATTACTTTGCAAAATTTTACAAGGCATGGAAGCAAAGATGAACTCGTCCAAAACACCCTAAATTTTATTCATTTTTTCATTGATGAAACTTCAATTTAGGTAATTATTAAATATTTATAAATTCTTTTGATGCACATGTTATTGTGCAGTATTAACAAAAAATATTCTATTTTCATTTACAATTATTCACTTGGCAATAAATACTAAAAAAATAGTATGAAATACATCATTTTTTTAAAAACTGGGGTGTCCTAATAATTATAACCAGTGGTGTATATCTTAGAGGTGTTTTTGCTGTACATTGTATGAGCTATAAGTATTCATTTTTGTTTAGTGTGTAGATGCGTTTGTGTCTGTGCGTGTGTTGGGCTCAGCTCGTGCGTGTATGGTTATTTTCTAAGAGTAGCTAAGATGTGAGACAAAGCTGAAAATATGGGCTGCCCAGTGAGGATCGAACTCACTACTCGGTCGTAATTGTTCTATCAGGACACACCTTCTAAGCATTATATCATGTTTAGGTTACAATAAAGATAGTGATTTTCTAAGCTTAGCGTAGATGCGGTCAACCAGTTAGTTAAGTGCCATACGTGATATGGACAGATTTTTTTTTCCCAGAGTAGGTTGCCATTGCTTTCTGCGGTAGACTGGTTGCCGACCAAGGTTATAGAACCTAATCTGTCCTGTTATTTACCTATAAATAGAGGGAAGAGGCGGATTAATACCTTTCCCAAGGAAAGTTTCCGAGTAAGTAAATTAGCTGTATCAATTGAAGAAATAGAAATTGTTTTTACTTTAAATACTGCGTGCTGCATATAGATTGAACCATTATTCATTTTATTACAAATTGATTGATTCGTTTTTTATGGTTAGTTCTGGGTATGAAAAAAAAACTACACCCGGCAGCAAGGTTTCTGATCGGGAGACTAGGTGTTTTGAGAATCGGGAAACCACCCCAGTTTGTTAAGTGCCATATGTGATACACTCTTGGGCGATCATGTCTTGAAAGAGGTATCACTGAGTGGGCAGAAGATTATCGCGCATTAGGTTGTCATTACTTTTTGCGGTAAACTGCCTTTCTAAGCAAGGCTATAGAACTGTTATCTGTCCTGTTATTACCCCCATAACTGGAGGGAAGCGACGGATTAATACCCTTCCCAAGGAGATTTGTGCGTAAGTGAATGCAATGAATCCAACTGGAATTCGAACTTGGCAAAATGCCGAAAATAATGAGCACCCAACTCACTACCCAGTTGCAATTTAAATAAATTTTCTCGAGCCACAAGATTAGCAACTGGGTCCCACCCTTTTACTGTGAAACCAATAAATTGTAAACGCAAATTCTACTCCATCAGCTTTTTTTTTCTCGCACTTCCCGCCTGTGGAATTCCTCTCTATTGACTTGCAACAATCTCCAAGAATTTAAATGTAAAGTCAATAGTCATCTTCTATCTCACTAAGTTGCATCCTCTCTCATGCTCTTTTCTACGCCCACTCCACTCTCATCAGTATTCTCGTCCTACTCTTATCCACTTCCTGACACCCCCTATAACCTATCACTCTTTCTCATAACTTTCCTCCTATGTAATCCCCTGCAAAACAGTGGCAGTAAAATAAATTCCTTGCTTTGGGCGATATGATTATATATATATATATATATATATATATATATATATATTATTTGCACTTTGTTAATAACAACCAATTGTAAATAATGAAAAACCCGTTCAAATCTCGTTAAGAACAGTGTAAGATTGTATGTATTAATATATTTTATTTATTTTTTTCTTATCATTGTTTACTCGACTACATTTTTACTACAGTTGTAAATAAACAATCCATTTTCACCTCCCTCAAGAGTAGGGTAATCCTTCATAATTTTATTTTATATCTTTTTAATTTTTTTTTTTTTTTTTTTTTTTGCGAGGGGTAGGTTCACCTTGAAAGTTAGTTTATAGATAGATAATAGATAAGATAGATAGATAGATAAGATAGATAAGATAGATAGATAGATGGATAGATAAGATAGATAGATAAGATAGATAGGATAGATAATAGATTAGATAGATAATAAATAAGATAGATTAGATAATAGATAATAGATAAGATAGATAGATAGTTGAAAGGGAGAGAGAATGGAAAATAAGGACTTATGTAAATGAATACACGGGTTGACAGATTCTATCTTTTCCACCGTGTGGTGTTCTTTCGACCGATCATAATAGCTAAGAGTGGTCATCTGACTAGCGCTTGAACTCCTCCGCTAGAATAAATAACACGTTTTACTGAGCGTAGTATTTTGCGTCTTGATGTGGACCGAATGCTGATCACATTACGGTCGGGTCACCCATCAAAGGATTATTTTGCCTAGACCCGAAATTCTAAAGACTTGAGAGTAAGAACACTGATGACATATCCGGTGGTAGCACTTGAAGGTGTATGACAACGATACCACTTTATTAAATATATAGCTACAATGGTTTCTTTATCGCAAGTCAACGATCATGGCACAAGAGTTGAGCGGAAAATAACACCGCCTTTATAAAGTATGGATTACCACGCAGATCTCGCAACCTATTGTCTATGACTTTGGTCAGTCATTTACTATGGCTGCAGCCTTATTTTTTCAGATTAAATATTTTTTGACATTTTTCACTTGTGAGTGTTAAATTTTCCAAGCTTTCTTTCCTCATAATATGTCCCATAAATTTCAAGTGTCTCTCTTTAATTTTACATATTCTTCTAGTTTCAATTTTCTTTAAAACTTTTGTCGGACCTGAAGGAGACCTAAACTCTCTGACTGACAAAAGAAAATTGGAAAAAATTTCAATATTTAAACAATTTTAGCGGGGGAGGGGGCAAAGTTTTTCATACGTTATAGTAAATCGATCCTCCATTGTGGAATCACTCGCCGGTACGACATAATCAACAAATTTACAGGTGGTGGTTATCAATTTTGTTTTTTACTTTTTTCAGTACAATCTTATCAATTAAACCGTAAACTTTGTGATTGACAAAGAAAATTTGGAAAAAATTCAATATTTAAACACTTTGGTGGGCGGGGGGGGGGCAAGTTTTTTATCCAACCTTTTAGTAAATCGATCCTGCGCAATTAACGTTTTTGTTTGCGCATATTCAACAACTAAATCCTTTGTGAAATTTTTGAATAAAGCCATTCTTAGACTTTCCGAAGAAAATGCCATCGTAAGAACTGAAGAAAACTTGAGAAAGACAAAAAACAAGAGCAACAACTCACCCAAAACAAAACAAAGCGACCTCAAAGCGAACGGTTCCAAAATGGAGGATCAATTTACTATAATGTTGTATGAGAAACTGAGCCCCCCACCTAAAATTGTTTAAATGTTGAAATTTTTCCAAATTTCTTTTTTGATAATCGGAAACTTGATGTAATAATCGACAAGACTGCGCTGAAAAAGATAAAAGAATATGAAAAACAACAAATTTAAAGATGGTGGTTATCTCCTTTAGGTCCGCCAAATTTTCTTATTTCTTTCCGTTAATCGTGTTCCGTAGAACTGCGTCTCTAACACCTCGAGTTACTTCTTCATCTCTGCGAAATTTTTCCAGCATCCTCTGCCGTATAGGAGGATAGATATGACATAGCAGTTTAGCAGTCTTTACTTTTAATACTTGCTTAGTTTCTGGAAAACATTCTTCGCTATTACGAGGATCCTTCATAATTATCAAGGCTGCAAACAATACAAAAATACTTCCATGATCGCATGTTATTTTCATATAAATCGTGTCCTAAATAACGACTCCAGTTTTGATTCAATGAATTCTTCAAAGTCTTTTGATAATCAGAATAGATGCCCTGACAAAGTTACGGTGAGAGAAAAGACTGGGTACAGAGGGTATTAAAGAAAGGGTAAAGAATGAACGGGATTCAAGAAGATAAAAGATGGTAATTGACGTTGCATTTAAATTTTAGGAGATTGTATTATCAGGAAAGCAAGTAAACAGAAGGGAGTTTCACAGGCAAGATTCGTGAGAAAAGAAACTGTTCGAGTAAAAAAGTCGGTTATATTTAGCCATTTTGGCGGTAAAAGGGTGAGAGCTAGATGCCAATCAAGTAGCACGCGTAAATATATGTGGTCGGGGAATCATGGAACAATTTCGTCAGAGCCGTTGCTATGAAAATATTTATAAAAAAAGACGGAGGGAAGCCACATCACGTCTGTGAGAAAGTGACTGAAGTTGAGATGCCAAGTCAGGATTGATTATATTGCAGATCCTTCTTTGGATTTTGTCGAGAACATTGAGATGAATAGCAGGAGTAACCGATCAGATAAGGCAACAGTATTTAATGCAAGGACGAAGGATAGATTTATAAATGTACAAGATGGATTCTGACGAGAAAAAAACTTTCTGACCTGACACAGAGAACCAACCTTCCTAGCCGTAGATGCAGTTATAGATCCGATATATTCGTTCCACTTCGGGTCGGTTGAAAAAGTGACACCAAGGAGTCAAACTAGTAATTGAGTTTCGCGAGGAGGCGGCAGCACCACTCGATATGTTTTTAACAGGAAGAAAGCAAAACATAAGACATTCATTCCAAAGAAATTATATAAGGATTTGACTTGGGAGTCACATATTAAATATTAGATTTTTACAAAACTTGACATATTATTTTATCATTTCAATCCTAGCAAGGCCTTAATGTCCCTCTGACGCAACGGGGCTACAGGAGATGAAAGAGAATTAAAAGACTTTAGAAAGAATTGGAAATCCAATCCTAAACAACAAACGAGCGCTAAACCTCTACTCCTGTTCAAAATACCGAGAAGGAGTATGAACTTGGTGATATGCAAATCTATCTACTCCTATTATTTTTATGATGTGTTTTTCTTGCAAGATTTAAAACTCTGACTGTCTAACAGTTTCTCTGAATGGAATTAATTTTCCTTTCTTAGATCCAAATTGTCAACATCATTACTTGTGCGCTTTAAGAAAATTATTAAGTTAAACTTGTTAATTTTTTTCTCTAAGTGTAACAGAAGCCACGGAAAGCAAAATTGTAGATAATAGGGATATCTATATATCTCGTTTCCACAGTCAGAACTTGAAAGTATAATATACTAGCAGTATAGCCCGGCGTTGCCCGAGTGTAATAAAAGCTTTAAAACTAATCCATGGTCCCGGAGCTCAGGCACTTTGGACGTTGGCACGAAAGACTATAAAGCAATAGTTGTTTCCAATTAAAGCGAAACCGTAGACTGAAAGAAAAATGAATGAATGTAAGTCAAATTTTGATTTCCTGGTATCGATATCAAATAAGTTTTTTTTTTTGTCGTAAACTGAATTTTGAAGGCTAAATAAGTTCTCTGAGTAAATGGTATCATGGCTGAGACTAAGGACTACAATTATACCTAATTAGAGCCAAACCTGAAGCAAAAACTAAAATTAAAGGGGCTGAAAAAAATACAGACATACAGGCAGTTAAGCAGACGCACACAAACATCTTGCCTTTTATATATATATATATATATATATATATATATATATATATTATCGATTTTCTGCACTATTATAAGAACTGCAAACTTGAAACGTCTGAATATCGTTTCTTATGTCTTTGTCTATGAGTGTATCAGATTTTATTAAAATCGGACTACTCCTTCTATAACCCGATTTTTTCGATTATCGATTTTCGATATGTATCAGGGGTACCTCAGCACAAAACCTAGCTAAGAACACTCGCAGACGCTTATCGTACCACTGTGTAAATTTTGAAGAAAATCGGTTCAGCCGTTTTGGAGTCTATAGGTAACGGACACACACACACACACACACACACACACACACACACACACAAAGTTCCATTTATAAATAACTTTAGATTAGATATAAGCAGCTACATACCATCCTATTCATTTTATACTTCTTATTTCAAATCCGTATAGCCTGAATTTTAATCTTCTGAGACTAAAAATGCTATGCTCATTCGGGAGTAGTTTTGATTTTACAAGTATTTTTTGTTTGGATATTAAGCCTTTTAAATTAATGTTATTAACTATCACGAATTTCACGTCGTTAAAGAGTGTAGGTGTAAAGTCATTTCTTGCTTTTATGGAGAAATCCAATTAAACATTGGTCTTTTGTCGCTCTAAAATAAGTGAAGGGATTTGTTTCTTGTCTTGCGAGGAGATATCAGTTCTACTCAATATGCTATCGACAAAATAATACATGATGAAAACAAAATACAAAACAGGCAAAATTCTAAGAAAAACATCTGTCGCACAGTAAAAGAAAATAATAAGTCTCGTTGTAGAAAGGAATGATTTTCGTTGACCGGAGAGTCCACGTGCTCACAATTGCGAAAAGTATTACATACATGGCCGATAGTAGGTGTGTACAATGCGAAGGATACTTTGTTGGTCGTATCCTTTTTATGTTGATACCCGTTGGTTACTATTGTTACTAGCTAGTTTAACTATTCTACAGCCAATTGTCTATGTCAGAAGGCCTAACGCACAGCAAAACCATAGCCTAATAGTGATAGATATAGAGATAATATTCCGATCTGTGTAGCATAATCCTATTACAATCTTCTTCTTCTTCTATGTGCCTTGTCCTTTCAGGACGTAGGCGATTATGGCTTTCCACGCCTCCCTACTTTTGGTGGCTCTAAGCACGCTTTCTCCTGTTACAACTCCTGTTTCGTCAACCACCTGCTCAGGCTTTTCAAATATGTTTATCCGCGGTTTCACCTTTCTATTTTTCCCTATATCTGGCCTGTTAGTATCAGGTTCTCCAAGCCCTCCTTCCTCATTGCATGCCCCAGGAACTTTAGCTGTCTTTTCCTGATGCTCAGTATTAATTTATTTTTCGTTTCAATCATTTCCTAAACCACATCATTGCTCGCATGCTCGATCCATGATGTCCGCAGCATCCTTCTGTAGAACCACATTTCAGCTGCTTCAAGTTTTTCTTTCATCTTTGTTGATATAGTCCAGCATTCATTGCCAAAGAGGTTAGTTTTACAACATTAACAAGAAATATATTCTGTGAATAATAGAACAACGCTAAATCAATCACTATCAATGAATCATACTTCTCAAACGATTTGCCAGCACTTTATTTGTTTCCTTCTGTAGAACCACATTTCAGCTGCTTCAAGTTTTTCTTTCATCTTCTATGATATTGTCCAGCATTCACTGCCATATTGAAGAACTAACTTCACATAGCAATCCAGTACTCTCTTCTTTGTTACTAGTAAAAATTTACTGTCTTTTAGTTTTTACTCAGCTTCTGGAACGCGTCTTTTGCCATGCCAATTCACCTTCGGATCTTTGTGTCGCACTTTCCGTCTTCTGTTAGAATACTTCTCAGGTATTTAAATTTTTGTACCTACTTGATTTTATTATCCCCCACCTGGCATTTTGAGCTGCTCTTTTTGCTGATGACCATGCATTCGGTTTCCTTGCCGTTTATTTGTAGTCCTTTCTTGTCACTATCTTCAGCTCTAGGATGTCTTGTAGTTTCCTTTCCGTGTCTGCTATCAGCACTGTGTCATATGCGCACCTTATATTCTTCCAATTCTGGCCTCCGGTGACGAATCCTGGCATTACAATGCATATGCAAATTTAAAACCGACGTTCACATACAGAAGAATAACTTGTCGAATTCTCAATCCAAAAAATATTCTATTCCAAAGCTTCGTTCAACAGATCGATTGATTCCAATGGTTTTTCTTGTTTTGTATGTTTTTTATATGAGCTGTGGTGCAGTGGATATCGGCTCGGAACGAGAAATCGGGGAGCCGAATTTTAATTCCAGTTGAATTCCTTGCATTCACTTACGCGCAAATACCCTTTGGAAGAGTATTAATCCGTCTCTTCCCTCCAGTTATGGGTTAAACAGCAGAACAGATTGCGTTCTATAGCCTTGGTTGGTAACCAGTCTACCGCAGAAAGTAATGACAACCTGCTGCGGGATAATCAGTCATGTCTGCGGGATAATCAGTCAGTCATGTCTCTTTCGAGATATGATTGCCCAAGCGTGTATCACATATGGCTTTTAAATGAGTGGCTGATATTTTTTTTAAATTTTCCCCAATTCATTCAAATTATATAATCTTCTAAATAGACTTCCGCTAACTTGTCTTGTGTTTGCGTTGGGTTATAATGGATAGCGGCTCGAAATGAGATAATCAGAAAGTCGAGTTCGAATACCAGTTGAGTTTCATTCACTTTAGGTTCGGGACTCGTGAATTTTTTTTCTTTTTTTGCTTCTTCACATACCACATACTCATGCCGAGAGTCGGGAATCAAACATTTATTACGGTTTTGTGTTCTGAACTCTCTTTTCCTTAGGCAGATTGCCAACCACAGCTAAAGATTCAGTTCTGAACTGTCATTTAACCCATAGCTAATAGAGTAGAATAAATAGATACATACTTTTTCTTAAGATATTTGCACGTAAGCGAGTGCAGTGAACTTGACTGGAATTTGAACTCTGCTCTCCTATTTCATATTCTCTAAAATAAGACGAGGTGCCTTCATTACGTATTTTGAATATACGATTTTTTAAAACTAAAATTACATTATCTAAAATGAATCGATTTTTATCTCAGACTAGCATCATATCCCGGCGTTGCCCGTGCAACTCAGAACATTTTAGTAGTAGAAGATGCCTTTTTTTTTTTACATATTTTTTTTTTTGTTTGAAAAAAAGCACTGTTTTTTTAATGTTTTTTTGTTTCAAAATTCCGGGGAAAAATATTCACATGTTTTGTGAAAAAATTTTTAAAACGTCGGAATAAAAATTAAATATAAAGGCTTAATTTTTTTTTTTTTTTGATAAAAAATATTTGAGTTGCGTTTGACACTTGTGATTTGATTTCTGTGACATAACTCATCAACCATCTTAGATCTTACATGTTTTACGGAGCAAATGTATGCAATCTGCACTATTGGCCAAAAAGTGCGAAAGGGAAAATTGCTGAACTTAAACTCAAAAAGTATGTGTTGACCTGGCTTCCCTGTAGATATGTGTCCCTAGAAAGTTTGAATGGCGTAACGTAAAAAATGTAGGCGTGCATAGGGAACAGTCACACACAGACTCACATATTGCCTTATATATATATAGATAATTATGCGTGTGAGAAGTTAGCATGGGATTGGATGATTCCCTTCCAGCTATTATTACACCGTAGATAACTGCTAACAACAAAAATAGTCATTCCTCCGTTAGTAGGATAATTGACGCACGTTCTCGGAAAGTGCAAGTCACCGAAAACAAGACTACAGTCGAACGCAAAAATGACATTCGTCTGAAATATGCAAATAAAAGTACCACGTATGCCAGTCGAATATGCCACGGCCTGAAAACAAACCGGGAAAAATTAGCGTTTAATATTGTACAATCTGCTTCCAGTGAGCCAGTCTATTTTAACAGAAGCCGATTGCATACTGGAAATTTTTTTTTACCGTTATATAGTTCGGTTTTCCCGACTTAGAGGAACGCTGAGGAAATCATCGTTATGCGTGAGTTTCCTAGAATAAAGCTTTTATCATGTGCTTCTGTAAAATATTCTATTTTTAATAATAATAATAATAATAATAATAAGATCATGATGATGATGAAGATGATGAAGGCTACTCATTTTGTCGGTAAACTCTGACTGTAAAAAATAATTCAATTAATAGATGTACATACACTTCATAAAAACATGTATATATATATATATATATAGTCATCCGTAGACAGATCTGTTTCGCTCTATCACAGCTCATCAGTACTGTTAGACTGTTTATAATCAAACAGTATTATATATTTATTTCTACCGGATTATTTTTACAGATTATTTACGATAAATTTTTGTTACGAAAATAACAAAAATTGTTGGTAGAAATAAATATATAATATTGTATTACTGATGACCTTTCGGTTTTCTTACAGTTTATTTCAAGTCCTTTCTTGTTACTTTCTTCAGCTACCTTCTGTAGGAGGTCTTGTAGTTTCCTTTCTGTGTCTGCTATCAGCACTGTATCATCTGCGTACCTTAGGTTGTTTAAATTGTGGCCTCCGATTACGAATCCAGTGTCATTATTTAAACCAGAAGGTTATACTCTCAGGGCGTTAGTTCCGGGAGCAGCCCGGCAGGTAGGCGTGGCTTACTGCCATTCTTGTAGTTATATTGATTTCTTGTTCGTTGTGGCGCAGTGGATATCGGCTCGGAACGAGAAATCGGAGGGCCGAGTTCGAATTCCAGTTGAATTCCTTGCATTCACTTACGCGCAAATACCCTTGGGAAAGGTATTAATCCGTCTATTCCTTCCAGTTATGGGTTAAATAATAGGACAGATTGGGTTCTATAGCCTTGGTTTGGCCAACCAGTCTACCGCAGAAAGCAATGGCAACCTACTGCGGGATAATCTTCTGCCCAGTCAGTCATGTCTGTTTCGAGACATGATCGCCCAAGCATGTATCACGTATGGCACTTAACTGACTGAATATCCGTCGTCTGAGTTATTTTTGCGTGGCCCCACTATCGGATCCACATCAGTTACTATCTAATCATTTGCCATACATCATTGGTGCCATATTTCTGTGTTCATTATGGGTTCCTAAACCAAATTTGCCAAATATTTCACCATCCTTCTCATTTCTTACTGACATTCATCGTTTCATCCTTAGATTTTATGTTGATGGGCGTGTTTTTTGTCTTGTTAGTTCTTTTATCTTTTATGCATATCTTCTTTATTAATCTTTTTTTCTGAAAATATTTCATTGTCATTCCTTTTTAGCCTGCTTGCATTTGTTTCTAATTTCTTTGTAGAGTACTATTTCTGTTGCCGTTATCTTGGCACTTTTTTGTCTCCTTTTCATGTCGAGCATTGATATCCATTTTTATTTATTTGTTTATTTTTTGTATATTTTTCTTCTGAATTTTCTCAATTGCTGATGTCACTAACGCTTCTTTTAATGTGTCCCGTTTCGAGTTTTCTCTTCTCATTTTTTCTATTATATCTACTTATAAATCTGGCCATATATTTCTCCTTGTATTATGGTGAAACACACCTCTTCCTCAGATAATGAACTCTCCCTCCTATATTAATAAGAGTTAACAGGAAGTACCTAGTTAATTGGAATTAATGTGATTCCTAGCCTGTCCCCGGCATTGTCTTTTGTTATGACCCAGATCGAGATTCCTACTTTCCCGAGTTTTTAATTTGGTCCCGTTTTACCTCGTGTGGGTCAGGATTATATTTTCCCCTTCCATTTTATTTTTGTCTCTCCCATCCCTGTAGAAAGAGCGCCTCTTGATTTTGTCCTATGGGCAGAATACAGCGACCTCTTTGTTTTGTGGGTTGTTTAGGTCCAATTAACATAATGATTTCTGTTTGTATTTATTTATTTTTTTAGGTCCCTGGTATGTTTGAGTTCTTTTGGTATATGAAGGATTGAATGCTGATGAACATGTTTTTGTGATGGATGAGAAAATTGTAAAGTATGTTTGGGTCGTGAGTCAGATTAGCTAGGTATAGGATAGGTACTGAAGACCAACCTGAGTTTTTTACCCCCTCCCAAATCGGCCTCGTGCCACAATTGTATTTATTACAATAAATAAAGTGAAGTTCTTGGGAAGTTCTTAGAAGTTCTAGAGAGTTCTTTAGAGTTCTATTGGAGTTCAGTAGAACTATTAGTTAGTTCCAGTTTGGACATCGTTGGATTAAGGCAGTTGATATTAGTCAGCAGTTAGCCGAATACAGAGGAGTCAGTGGAGTATTACCAAGTTCCTAACATTTTGGGTACGTTAAGTCGATTAGCAACTGACATAGCACGATTATAACTTTCAGTGCGAAAACTACTCCACAACACCTTGACATCCGAATCAATCAGAAGCCTGTCATATTGCAATTTGGGTGCTATCTTGGCCCTCTTTATTTTCCGTAGTTTCACTGTAAGGTTGCATAAAACTGGAAGGCGCTCACTTCTGCAAAAGGCGCTTAGTTAAGCTTTGCAGTGCATGGCTGCATTTCTGAATCTTTTATTGATAGTTATATGCACGATTTGTTTCCTAGTTTCTCCTCCTAGGCATCTCCGTGTTCTTGTAACCAATTGGTGACTACTGTCTAACCATTCACCGTGTACCACTGAACCCATCATTCTCCGAGTTCATTTCCTTGGGGCATGTTCCACAATATTATTGTTAACTGTGTAGTACTGACAGTTTATTACCGATAATGTCGTTTTTCCCTGTTCGTAATATTACACAGTTATTAATAACGTAAATTTATCATTTGCAAATATAAACGAACTACAGATAACGCTAAAGGATCGATTCACATTGTATTCATATTATTATGAACAGAACCTTCTAAAATGGTTTAAAAAATGACAAATGAAGTGGCTTGCTGAAGGTCTAATGAATAATAACGTGCAAAAATTAGTCAGTATTTGTCTATAATTCTTAGATTTTGTAGTATTTAGACTATTTACATTATTCGGACTGTTGTACTTATTTTTGCTGCCATGTTTACGACGTTTCAGCTGTTGTACGCTCCGGCCTTCTTCAGATGCAAGGAATGTCGATCCGAACCAATGAATATAGACGTCGGTTGGTTCTAGTGACTAGACCCAAAGAGTTGTGAGTTCAATACCAAGCTACAGCAGTGGCAAACAAATAACTTAGAAGATTTACGTGAAAAGGAAATAAGTCATGGCTATTGCTATATTCACGAAGTTTCAAAAGAAGATAATTACATGGCATTCGGAAGTGGCATCGCACGTGGAATGAGAATGATATACCCCAGTGATCGAAATAAAGGTTTCGTTTCGAAATTTCTGAAGAAGGCCGGAGGGTACAACGACCGAAACGTCATAAACATGGCAATAAAAATGAGGACAATAGTCAGAACAATATAAATAATAACAGTGATTCTCAACCGTGAGTCGCTTAATGTTGTGTTTGTGGAAGTAGTAATGTTCGAGTGTAAATATTTCAATAAATGAATGAGTATTAGATTTTTCATCCTACATTATCTAAAAAGGCTTTATCATTTTTTTATTTCGATTTTCTACTTCTTATTTAAGTTCATTAGTCTACGCTCAAATGAAGAAGAAATAAGGGCCTGTTTATCTTATATTCGACCAAACATTGAAAATATCGCAAAAATACACCAAGCACAGATTTCACACTAAATAAGCTACACAAATAGTTGAATAGACGCACTGAAATAAGATAAATTTATATTTGTGTGTGTATTTTTTAATCTGTTTACGTTGATGTCATTTAAATATACTGTTTCCTCATCTTTATTGCTATATTCACGAAGTTTCAAAAGGAGATAATTACATGGCATCCGGAAGTGGCATCGCACGTAGAATGAGAATGATATACCCCAGTGATCGAAATAAAGGTTTCGTTTCGAAATTTCCGAAGAAGGCTGGAGGGTAAAACGACCGAAACGTCATAAACATGGCAATAAAAATGAGGACAATAGTCCGAACAATATAAATAATGTAAAAAAAGGATCATTCTAGTTTTTATTATTATTATTATTATTATTATGTAATTTTTAAAAAGTTGGCTAAGTGTGCCCTGATAGTTTCATTTGCTCTTGGGTGTGCCGTTGCTTAAAAAGGTTGAGAAATGCCGCATTAGAATCATAACCATGATTATTAATTTCCAGTGATTTTTATAATTGGATTATGAATCTGTTATTGCTGAAAAATCAGAGTTAAATATATTCCCCTTTCAGTCTTGATAAGTATTAACATCAATTTTTATTTTTACAGATAGATAAATATGAACAAAAATATAAATTGAGATAGATAGATAGATAGATAGATAGATAGATAGATAGATAGATAGATAGATAGATAGATATGAGTAATCAAAGATGGAGTAAAAATTTCCCTCGAAAAAAGATTTAGGAAATAAGATTATAATACCGTTCCTTTCAGGCCACAAATATATCCATAACAAGCACAGCATTTTGTCTGTTCACCTAGTGTGAATTCTCCGCTCTCTGAAAATATCGAGAAAGGAAAAGATACAAATAGAATTATAACAACGGAGAAAACAATATATATTTTCTTGTACTGAATTTAGAACAACAATAACTAAAATGTAGTACTTTATTGTAAAAGGTCAAATCGGTCAAAAGTTAAAAAAAAAAACGCTAGAAAAATGCAAAACAAACAAGACTCCAATATTTGTCTATACTTCCGAGATGAGTTAGTACTTACATTATTAACATTGTTCGGACTGTTTTCCTCATTTTTATTGCTATATTCACAAAGTTTCAAATGGAGATAATTACATGGCTACCAGAAGTGGCATCACACATGGAATAAGAATGATATTCCCCGGTGATCGTAATAAAGGGCCTGGTTCGAAATTCCTAGCACCTGAAGAAGACCAGAGCACACAACGGCCGAATCTTCGTAAACATGGCAGCAAAGATGAGCACAATAGTCCGAATAATGTAAAAAGTGTAAAAATTATTCACAAAATAAATGTTCCCTTTTTTTTTTACGAGCGGACCTCTCAATTTGAATAGTGTCCCCTTTTTATTAAAAAAATATTTTTCTATTTGCAAAAATGAGCTATTATTAGTTATTTTGAACTATGTGTAGGTCTTAGTGAGAACTATACTTTTTCAGACCTAGTGGGCTGTCCTACAGAAAATAACTACAGAAAACAACTTTCAAATAAACCACTGAACTTGAGGACTTTAAACAACAGCATCAACTAAAATAGAAAATGCATGTTTCTCAAAGAGGAAATAATGACACAATCAATATATTGATGCTTCATGCTACTTCTAACAAAAGGTTAAAAGCAAGCCCTCATCGGAAATGGACAAAGCAATATCAGTTAGTGGACATGCGAATCATATTTTCCTGATAAAACTTTTTTGAGAGATTTCATAAATTTCAACCAACAGTAACACTGAATGTTTGGTCATTGCATGTAGAATATTTCCTTATAAGGAAATAACTAAAATGTTGTGGGGTTCTCCCTTTTCATAAAGATGGACTCGTGCAGAGTATACTTATATTACTACTATAGAAGCGAGACTGGAAGATACCGAGGTTTCACAGAGAATTAACCGGAGAATACGAGAGTCCAGAGAAAGATTAACAGTCCGTACACAGTAGCTCATAGTAGCTCCGTGCTCCACTTATCAGGGAGATTATTACGCCGCACCCGTCAGTTTCCGACGCGTACATACTCCATGTACTACGGCTTCACTTCCAGAGACTTGTACATATACTTTTTACTAACCCGCATTCCTGAACTACTATTCTTCATTCAAGTCTGTTTCCTTACGTTAATACACTTATTTTCTATCTCAATCACTGGTCGCTGTTCATTTATTTTCGCGGGCCCCATTACCTGGATCCACAAAATAATATTACCGTCCCGATTACCGTAACCTATTTTTCTCTGTATTTTTGTTATTTTTTTTGTTTTGTTTTTAGTCGGGGGGGGGGGGTGAAATAATGATCATTTTAGAAAGTTTACCATGTTTTTGTTTTTTTAATATTTCTTCATTGTTCAATTTTATAAATCTATCACCGATCATCTTTGACCAAAACAATTGATCAAAACAATGTCCACTTAAAAGAAGTTACACCACCGTTTTTCTTTCTTGAAAATAATTTTCAACATGTCTATAGTTCTTATGCTACTTAAGTTTAGCACAACCAAGAATTTGTTAAAAAATATTGTCTATCCTATCACCATCGATCATTAAACAATTTTAACCAATTTTTTAGCAGACATTTTCCCCGTTTCTTCTATCTATACGTTATTGATCGTCTTCTAGTGAACTATTTCATGTGTTTAGTCAAATACTGGGAACAATGCAGACGACATCTTAAAGAAAGACAAATCAATCGTAAAAAGTTTAATCGTTCTGGCTTCTATCGACAAATTTTTTCTTTCACATTCCTCTTGTGAAGAACAATCTTCAATTGACAGTCAAAGAGAATCTTTCCACACAATCTTTTTCCCGTCTACCCGACTTCTCCTCTATAACTGAATGAAGATTTATAAGTGACATAAAACACCTTACGTCAGCATTTGATGACTCCAGGGCGGACCATGTTTCTGGGTTGAATTAATGTGCCAATCATTAATACATGTCACGGCATTTAATGGTATGGCTGTCGTAATATGAATATAACGATGACATACAGGTAAGGCTAAAAAAAAGAAAAGAAATATGACAAAATGAATTAACGTCGGTAAAGTGATGTGACCCTGAAATTCTAAGACGCATTTTTTATGGGAATCGTATTTTAACTGTTTCCCTATAAGGAAACCTTTAGCATTCATTGACAGAGCATCCAAGACTGCTTTCAGTTGGGTAACACCAAATAAACCTTGAAAAGTGGTATTAACAATGATAATTATTAGTTCATTCATGATGATTTATTACCGATAATGTCGTTTTTCCCTGTTCGTAATATTACGCAGTTATCAATAACAAATTCGCCATTTGCAAATATAAACGAACTACAGATAACGCTATGTGAAGTAAAGGATCGATTTCACATTGTATTCATATTATTAACAGAAGTACTTGGGAATGTCGAGAATGAATAATAAAATCATCTGTTAAAGTTACATTTCATTTCTTATATCTTTCAATTATAATACGGGAAAGATTATCCGTGATTATGAAAGGATTTTATCAAAAATAAGCTGACACAATGTCTGCAATTTATTTAATCTGGCATGCCTAAAAGAAAATTTGCTACCTAAACACACACACACACACACACACACACACGCGCGCGCGCGCGCATACACACAGAGAGTTGTAAAAGCAGCTAGATCGACCTCAGCTTTTAGCCCGAGTGGAGTTCCTTACAGAATTTATAAACACTGCTCGAGTCTTGTCCGGATCCTTTTGAAGATACTCAAGGTAATATGACGTAGAGGTAGATTTGCAGACCAATGAAGATTTCCAGAGGGTGTATGGATTCCCAAGGAAAAAAGCTCCTGAAATTTAGCCCAATTCAGGAGCGTCTCTTTATTATGCACCGAAAGTAAGATTTTTCTTATTATTGTTTTGCGGCGACTGGCAAGATTTTTTTGGTCAATAATTATATTGAATATTCAGGGAAGAAAGGGGAAATTCTAAGTTTTAATGGATACCTTGAAAATATTGAAGTCACACAGATATTGAGTGAAACTAAAGAAAGCAGGAGTGACTTCGCTGCATTGTCTATTCCTCATAAATTAGTAGAAGAAGCCCTAACGAGATATCATGTACCCGGTAAAATCAACTCATTAATCCTGGAGTCAGTCAGTTAAGTGCCATACGTGATACACGCTTGGGCGATCATGTCTCTTTCGATACATGACTGACTGGGCAGAAGATTATCCCGCAGTAGGTTGCCATTGCTTTCTGCGGTAGACTGGTTGCCGACCAAGGCTATAGAACCCAATCTGTCCTATTATTTAACCCATAACTGGAAGGAGGAGACGGATTAATACCTTTCCCAAGGGTATTTGCGCGTAAGTGAATGCAGTGAATTCGGGGAGTTAAACTAAAATGAAAAATGGGGACAGAAATAAAAGGAGCCAATGAGCAACCAAATTCTAGCTAAGAATAAATTATAAAAGACAACTCAAGACAAAAATCAACCCTAAACTAGTCTACATGAGGGCAGGGGTGCTTAGGTTCAAAGTGGTCGGAACAAAATCCTCATGCCTAACCGGCATCAATATGCCACTCCAAATCAGCTCCTCTTACTCGACACAATCGCGCAAGATGTACCCACCTTTTGCCAAACTCTGATTGAGGGAGCCGCCACCTTTCCGTCCAAATCTTGACTTTAAGCTGATGCTTAAAGAACAAGATTAGTTGGGAAGAGGTGAACTTCTCGTCCCCATAGAGCTCCTTCTGACGCGTCCTCCATATCACGACTCTCATAACTCCTAGCAAGCAAAAGGACACATAGTGCTCAGCCTTCGTCCGTGGCGGCAACACATTGCTGCAGACAGAACTGGCCTCGAGGACAAAGAACTTTCCGCGCAGTATGCGAACCATGATGTCTTCAACAAACTTGCACAGCGGTACTACGACTCTGCACTGAAAGAAGGCGTGGTCCACGGACTCCACCTCCCCAGTGCATCGCACGCACTTTGGAGACTTCTCCAAGCCCGCTGAACAAAGCCTCTTGCCGACCCAGAGAGCCCTACGTATCACCAGCCAGGTGAGTGATGCCTCATCATTAGTGAGACATTTCAACCCGGGCGCCCACGGCCATAATGAGCGAGCCTCCTGCTTCGTAAGAACGAGCTCGCCAATCAAATCATCCTGAACGGCTTCCCGAACTAAAATTTGATATAATGCCTTACGCGACAACGCCTGGACGTCGGAGAGACCACCCGTCGCCCGTTGGAGTCGTTTCAGAGCTAACCGACATTCACGATAGAAGGCGCACTCGCCACGTGGTAAACGGCTGGCCTCATATTCAGACGAGTGCACACTTCTAAGGGATGGTAAATTCTTATGGGCATCTTCCTTCCAGAAGTTGCCTTCCCCATCCGATTGCTGACACATTCGGTCTAGGAACGCGATGCGAAGCGTATATTGACGAATCTCAACGCTAGGCATGCCTAGACCGCCTTCAGAAGGGTGCAGGTAACAGATCTCGCGAGACACCTTAGGGGACTTGCTCTCCCACAAAAAGGAGAACAACACCCTAACTAAATCCATTAGCATGGCGCACGGGAGTGGCAGCACAGAAAGATGGTAAAGGAGAATGGGCTAGATGTGCGAGGCACATACTTCCGCCCTCCCCTTTAAGGAAATATTCCTCCGAGACCACAATGAAATTGCGGCCTCGGCCTTCTCCTGCACCGCCGACCAATTCATTTCCAACTGGAGATCAGGACCGAAAAAGACGCCGAGTATCTTAATCGGCCCGTCCGTCCAGAGGAAAGGCCCGGGAAGAGAAACTCCTTTCCACGCACCCAACCGCAAGCCAACAGACTTATCACGGTTGATATTGGCCCCTGTCACCGTTTCGTACCCTCTGATTTCTTTGCCGACTTCGTCAATCTCGGCCTTACTCGACACCAGAACCGAAACGTCGTCAGCATAGGCGGAATACCTGGCCGAGGTGGTAGCACCAGGTAGTGAAATTCCCCGCAGGACCGAATTCGTCTTCAACTTACGAAGGAACGGTTCCAACGCAAGCACGTAGAGTAAAGGCGATAACGGACAACCCTGACGAATGGAGCGAGACAATACGAAAGGCTTCGATCTTACCCCATTCACTTCCACCAGCGCACCGGGAGTTGCATACAAGAGGCGAATCCAGGAGCGAAAGTACGGCCCGAAACCAGCGGCTGAAAGGACAGACTCGAGGAATCGATGGTCAACCCTATCGAATGCCTTGGACTGATCTAAATTGATCAGCGCGGCTTCACTGTCGACTTGCTCAATGATCAAGCGTACCATATGAAGGTTGTCCTGGATAGTCCTGCCCTTCACAGCACAAGTCTGTTCCGAGCCAATCAGACTAGGCAGGACAAACTGCAAACGGCGTGCTAGGATCCTGGCCAAAATCTTTAACTCTGTGTTTAACATAGTTAAGGACCGAAAATTACCTATGCCATCCCCACCGTTCTTATCCTTGCGTAGTAACTTGATTACACCCTTGGTGCAGCGTTGAGGTATAGACCCCTGCTTCATCCAGTTGTTGAAAATCAGTTCCAGCAGAGGGACAAGCACAGGCGACTGCCTCAAGTACAGTTAGTAGGGAAGACCATCTAATCCCGGAGACTTGTCCCGGCCAACTAGTTTCAGCGCTTCCCAGATTTAATCCTCTGTTATGGGCCCCTCGCACCCAGCCGCTTCAGCCGCCTCAAAGCGGGGAAAATCGGCCAAATAGGTGGCGAACTGAGCAGAGCTCAGACCGGGGCTCCCTGGTGAAAAGATCCTGAAAGTAATCACGAAAAGCCTCACATATGCCCGCGTTTGTAGTCACGGTCCGATTATCCGGCAATGTGACGCTCGCGATATGTCGTTGGAAAGCTTTCCTGGCTTCCTCAAGACATTCTTTTTAACCTAGCCCTAACTACCTGAGCTTGGTCCTTCCTGATAAGCAGAGAGGCCAGCTCGGCCTTAGCTATGGCTACGTCCCCACTAACACGGGATTTAACAGTCCGATCAACTTTTTCTTCTACTGTCTTTTGCTCTGCTAAACTAGCTAGATTGAGCCGACGACTATAGTCAGCAGCAAAAGACCTAATTTTCGATTTAAGTTTATCCCACCACCTGTTCCCAATGACAGCCCCCGTCAATTCCCGCTGAATCATTAGTTTCAGCTGGTGCTGGAAATCTTTGTCGTAAAACAATGATGCGTTCAATTTCCAGTAACCAGCCAACCTAGGCTTAGGCTTATCTAAGTTTACCCGGACCCGGACGAGCCTATGATCCGAATAAACTATCGAATGAAAACTTGGACATTCTAAGAGCCCTACTTCGACTCTCTTAACTAAAACTCGGTCGAGGTAACTGGAACGTACCACCGAAACCGAGCCGCCACTATTTGTCCAAGTCCACACTATTTCCCGCGGATGCTCGTTACGATACTTATCGACAAGATCGAACTTGTCGATAAAGTCCCGAAACGGCCTCACTTCAGGATTGTTAGTACCCGTATTTGAACCTATACGATCTAAATCGGGGTCAAAGACGGCGTTCCAATCCCCCACTAACACTACCGAACGAGATGTCGTCAAAAACGGCTCGATCTGCTGAAACAAAGCAGGCCGCTCAGCATGGACATTGGGCGCATAAACCCCAATGAAACGTAAGTCCCTACCTTTTATGGTAACATCCAGGACGCAAAGTCTGCCCGCCGGATCTGCGAAAATAAGGGCACACGTCGCATCCAAAGACTTGCTTACCAGCCAGGAAACACCTCTCGAACGTCCATCAAAACATGCTGAAAAAAGATGGAAATCTTTAGACAGAATCCTCTCATGATCGTGAGCAAAAAACCGGGTCTCCTGCAAACAGCATACATTCACCCCGAGACTCTGAAGATCACGAACGAGTCTCGCTCTGCGAGACTGATCTCAGGCCCCGGGCATTCAAACTAGCTAACCAGAGTGTCATAATTGAACCGATTAAGGTTGCACCTCCACATTGAACATAGCCGTGGCGAGAACACCCACGGCCTGTCCCATTGGTCCTGTGCCCATTTCACTCTTAATGGTTCCGTCATGGGACAGGCCAAGGGAAAATTGGCGTCCAAGGGAAATGTTAGCTTCATAGCTCTATACAGGGAGGGGTGAACAAAAAAGGGGAGCCTCCCCGCACAGAACTGTCTTAAATTGGCCACCTCCTCATCTTTGCAGAAAGACATAGGTGGGTCCATCGCGAAGGCGCTATTTGCCTCCTCCATCATTTGCCACACATTCGAAGTTCCAGGGCCAGCTCTAACAACAGTGAGAACTCTTTTGGCCCTGGGAAAATTTGCTGGGTTTTCTATGTATTTCCCGTATAATTTGCGGAAATTCATAAGGGCTTTCAGTTCTTTATGTCTTTTGGCCAGCTCCAATGCTTTTTCAGCCTGATCTTCCGTTACTTTGCAAACGTCTTTCCTTTGCTGTAGATTGTACGAGGTTTCCTTTTCTTGTCGGACTTCTTTTCTGTGTCAGTAGACGACGAGGGACTTCTATGACGCTTCTCCTTCTTTTTGGGAGAAGATTTAGGTGTTTGGCAAGGGGAGGGAGTGGGTGTGGACATAGGAGTGTTAAGAGTAGGACCCCTTTTCGAGGCACTCCTTAGGACGGTTAATTTAGATGGGGTGGGGTTTAGCGATCTCGTCATTGGTGGTGGCGCCATGATTTTTTTGGTGGATGAACTGGACGGGACTGAGGATGAAGGACATTTAGACCCCCCGGAATTGTTTTTAACCTGCCTGTCTTTTTTAAGTTGTTCCTTCAGTTTTCTTAACTGCTCAATTTTTTGCCAGGAAGGCTCATTTAGCTTTTGAATCTCAGAAGCTGTTTCAGCGTAAGACGCTGGGGCGTCACCCTCAGAGCTGATGGAGGGAAGGGGGCTGTAGGTGTCTTTCGTCCTTGGGTCTTCAGGGGACTGAGGCCCCGCTGTTCGGACCTTCCCTCTGCCCCTAGCAACGACTTGCCACTCCCCTTCATCCTTCTCCTGGGCCACATTTGCCGAAGGCGTTGGAGTCTGGGAGAGTGGGGGATTTGCTCCAACCGGAGGTTTGACCACACCGGTCCGAGCCGCTGCTAGGCCCATTACAGGCGCTGCGGATTTTACATTTTCGGCCAGAGGGATATTTTGATCGCCAGTGGCCGGAAGTCCAGAGGCCTTCATCCCGAGACGAGGTGACCAGTCTCGCAACACTTCCAGCATTTTGGTTTTCTACCAGTAACAATGACCGGTATCTTCCGGCCACAAAAGTCCAAATAGTTGGGGATGGAGTCGAAGTCTTCCTTATCGATCATCATTTCAAAACTCCATCCCCCGTTCAGATTGTCAGAGGAGGCCCACAGGATTTGGCCATAGCGGCAGAAATAGGCGGCCAAATGTTCTCCGACAATCTAAGGAGGGACCTCGTATACCGATAACCTGGTCCTTCGGCGTCCTTTGTACTCTGTTCTTAGAATTAGGTCTTTTGTGATTAATTCTTTCCGCGCCATCTCCAGGCAGTCTTCTGCCGTGGGTAACAGCACGTCCCACATGAAGTATCTGGTGCCCTTAATTACACGTTGGGGTTTGATCCCCAAGGACAGCAGTGATCGGATGACTGTGTCTTTTGTAGAACGACAAATTTTGCGTGTCCGCTTGTCGACTACAAAGACTGACACCATTTTATGTTCGAACCTTTGTAATTCTTTGGGGTCAGCCAAAAGCCCGTCCTCTTTCAAAAGGTGTTCGTAACCTTTGGCCTTCTCCAAGAACTCCGCTAGGTTAATTATACAACTTGGCGGAGACTTCCAGCATGAGGGCAATTCCCCAGCCGTCTTCTGTTCAGATGCTTCTTGTATCTTTTCATTTGTCTTTTTTGTAGCAGGGCTACTTTTCTCATTTCGTTGGTCATTTTGGGGGTTATTATTTTTCTTTCTATCAGGTGGGTCTGCTTTGGGAGAAGACCCAAACAGGTCTCTTTTCACTGACCGACCACCGTCGGCCATTTTAGCGATTTACTACTACACTAATATAATTTTTATTTTTCCCGCTAAAAATAGTACTGGGAAGGGGCGGGGGTAAGGAATGGGGAACTGTTGTTAAATACAAAATAGATTGCCGTAGCAAAGTTCAAAAAATTAACAGTGGCAAATAAAGCACAATGGGGTGGGGCACAATTATATACGTCCAAATATAAAATACAAAAATAAGACTTTTAGCCCGAGGGCTTTAAATAAACCGTCCGAAGACAAAACAGGAAATTATAAACTCACAAACAAGTATGAAATTATAAATTTACGTAAAAAATTGACGTATCGCCCGAAAGCGAGAATAAAATTAAATAACTTTTTCACACGCAGAAAATAAAGTCAGGATTAATCTTTTGCTTGGCCGAACAGAAATTCAAGTACGTCAAAATATTACAGTTTAACGACGCACACACAAAAAGGGAAAGACAATTAACAGTTTTACCAAAACGCACAAATTAACAGTCAATCAAGAATACAGTAAAAATTAAAAAGGGAAAAAAGGACAAACAAAAAAAATAAGCGGTTAACAAAATAAATAAAGTCGGCCTGCGACCGAGAAAAGAAAGTCAAACGGGAAAAATAAATAAAAATAAAACAGTCAACTGGTACTGTCTTTTTTCTTTCTTTAAACAAAAGTTCACTTTTTTTTTTAATTTTTTTTTTTTGCCTTTTTTGGAATGTGCTCAAACAAAATATTAACAATTATTAACAATTAAACAAAAAAGAAAAAGGGGTCAAAAATAAAACGTAAGACTTTACGAAAGAAAAGAAATAATATGGCGGCCGAAGCCGACCAAATAAAAAAAATAAAAATAAAAAACTGAAACGAAAAACGAAAATTAAAACAACCAAATATCAAATAATATATAAAACAAAAGAAAAAATTCCAACTTATGTAAAAAAAATGAGGTTCTGTTTTTGGCACTCAGGTAAGTCCAATGTAGGTCTTGGCTGAAAAAAAAAAATACAACCCGGTCAAACTCGGTCAAAAAAAATAACGAGCAGCCAGTCTCTAACACACGTCAGACAAAAGTGACTCGGAAGGACTCTAGAAGTCTTATGAACTTCCTGTTAACTCTTATTAATATAGGAGGGAGAGTCCATTATCTGAGGAATAGGTGTTTCTCCCCATAACAATATTTTAAGCGTATGTCCCAGTGCCCGTGGGGAATTTTCTAGCAAAATCTTCCTCGCCAAATTGCTGCTTGGGCCAGAAAGAAAGACACTCAAAACAAGATGGTAGGTTCAAACAGTGTGTTAGAATAACAGAACATAAATCCAATAATAATGTTAATAATCAGCAGAATAGAAGTGTAATGCGGTATAGTGACGGATGTGCGTTGTGGTGCAGTGGATGTCGGCTTAGAAAGAGAAATCGGTGAGCCGAGTTCGAATGCCAGTTGAGTACCCTGCATTCAGTTAAGCACTGGTACCCTTAGGAGAGGTATTAATCCGTCACTTCCCTCTAGTTATGGGTTAAATAACAGGATGGGGCTGAAGTAGTGACCGCAGCAATCAACAGTTGTGGTTGCAAGCCTGAAACGAAGGCTGGTGAAAACTCCTCTCTCGGTGCATAAATCGCCAGCCTGCATACTTTATTCTACCCGACATTGGCAACTGAGAGTAGACCTCGGGAACTAATTGAAATTCCTGGAGCAGATAGCGATAACATCCCTACGTTCGGATTTAGTAATCTGGTCATTGAGCTTCAGACAGGTTATTATGATTGAACTCAAGGTACCTTGGAAGGAGAATCTGGAGGAAGCATTTGAAAGAAAACTTGGAAAATACCAGGATTTGGTTGAGAAACGCAGATCTAACCAATGGCGGCCTATCTGTCTTACGATTGAAGTTGGGTGCCATAGTTTTTGTAGGAAGATCTTTATGCAGAACTTAAGCCGGTTTGGGGTCAGTGGAAGGAAAAAAGAGAAAGGCCATTAGGACTGATTCAGAATATGCAGAGAAGAACCTCTGAAGATCTGGGGCAGAGATCGTTGCTTGATGGGAATTTCAAGGAAGACAAAGGAAAAGAATGTGTATGAGTTTTTCAGTAAGGAGGGATGAAATAGGTTAACTTCTGAAATTACTTAACAGTTAAGTCTGGAGGAGATCATTCGGAGTGTGAGTCATTTCACGTGTTGTTCCAAGAACGGAAAGACGAGTATTCATTTTGTTCTTTTTGGTCTCGTCTTGGCTGAGGCGGAAGTGACGTATGGCGTATCTGGAAAGACAAGTATTCAGTTTTGTCTTGTTTTTGTTTTTTTGTTTTCTGTTTTTTTGTTGTTTTTTTTGCTGCTTTTTGTTTTGTTTTTTTCTTTTTTGTGTAGTCTTGCCCGAGACAGAAGTGACGTACGGCGATTCTGATTGTACGCTTGATATTTCATAAGAGGCAGTTAGCTATAAATCAATTGTTGTGCGCTTGACGATTACAGGATCGCCTGCTAGAATAGCTTTGTTCCGGTAGGATCTCTTTAGGCGAACAGGTAAGATGTTGAAAGACCAGAAACTTATCATGATCCCAAAGCATCATAACATCACCGATAAGGCGATCCTATGCTCTCGTAGAGGTGTAGTCATGACAGATAAGGTAGATATTAGGAGAGAAATGCTTAATATAGTGCTTCTCGAATATCAAGATGTTTCTGATATTGTTGTTTTATATAGAATTCTTGTGTTTTTGATAAGAAAGCTGTTTGTAAATTACGGGTTAATAAATGTTTGCTTCGGGTTTAACAAGTGAAATGTAAGGCATCAATCAAGAAGTTGGTAGTGTATCCAATGTAGTTAAATTGGCCGAAAGCTTTTGGGACTATAAAAATTATGGACAATTTTTTTATTCCTTATCATCAACAAAACAAACGTTAAGATGCTGAAAAACCTAATAAAAAGTTATTTAAATCTTTCTTGTTGGCTGTATTTAATCTAAGATGTTTGAAAGAAAGGTTGCTTCAGAAGTATACATTAATATGTGTGTGTGTGTGTGTGTGTGTGTTATTGATCTAATCTGATTCTTGTAAAAGCTGAAAAAATCTATGGAGTAGGTTGATAGATGTATTTCGAAAATACGAATGAAAATTATTTTTTTTAATTCGTTAAAATCTTGTCTTGGTATAAAAGTATGGTAAGCATAAATATCTTGCATCTGTCAACTGGAATTTTAAGTATATCTATCAACGACTGGAATTCAATAATACGCAAATACCCTTGAGAAAGGTATTAATCCGTTTCTTCCTTCCAGTTATGGGTTAACTAACAGGAAAGATTGGGTTTTATAGCCTTGGCTGGCAACCAGTCTACCGCAGAAAGCAATGGCAACCCACTGCGAGATAATCTTCTGCCCAGTCAGTCATGTCTCTTTCGAGACATGATCACCCAAGTGTGTATCATGTATAGCACTTAACTGACTGACTGAATATAATAAATGGAAATATAATTAAAACTTCTACTAGGCATAAAGTGGGGGATCGGTTTTATGCTGTTATGAAGTAATAAACTGATCCCCCACTAATTATGCTTAATATAATAATGTAATAAAATATATCTCTTCTCCCTCCAGCTATGAATTAAATGGTAGAACAGACTGGATTCTATAGCCTTGACTGGCAACTAGTCTATCGCAGAAAGCAATGGCAACCTACTGCGGGATAATTTTCTGCTCAGTCAGTTATGTCACTTTCGAGACATGATCGCATGAAACGTGTATTACGTATGGCACTTAACTAACTAACTGATCAACGACTAGATTCCAAATTAATTTTGCATTTTTGTCACCTCGTAATGGATATCTTCATAACGCACAAACCCTATAACAACGAGGCTAAATGGAATGTAAAAAAATGAAATAACATTTATAGATTTTCCATGATCTCGATAATGCCTTGATGCTTAATCGAAAGCGGTAGATCGTAAGTGTTAGCAAAATTCTTTACATTCATTCGATCCAGGGAGGCCCACAATTACCCATTAAAAAAATTAACAAAAATGATAGCTATAAAGAAAAAGACTAACATAGATAGATAGATAGATAGATAGATAGATAGATAGATAGATAGATAGATAGATATGAAGAAACTGAAGAGATAGATAGATAGATAGATAGATAGATAGATAGATAGATAGATATGAACAGAATGAGATAGATAGATAGATAGATAGATAGATAGATAGATAGATAGATAGATATGAACAGAATGAGAATAGATAGATAGATAGATAGATAGATAGATAGATAGATAGATAGATAGATAGATATGAACAGAATGAGACAGGTAGATAGATAGATAGATAGATAGAAATGAACAGAATGAGATAGATAGATAGATAGATAGATAGATAGATATGAACAGAATGAGATAGAATAGAATAGATAGATAGATAGAATAGAATAGATAGAATAGAATAGATAGATAGATAGATAGATAGATAGATAGATAGATAGATAGATACGAAGAAACTGAAGAAATAGATAGATAGATAGATAGATAGATAGATACGAAGAAACTGAAGAAATAGATAGATAGATAGATAGATAGATAGATAGATAGATAGATAGATAGATAGAAACGGTCTGAATGAGTAAGAATTCAAGAAAGATATGATAAATCGATAAATACAAAGAAATACAGAAAATGTGAAAAATTTTTCGTGAGTATTTTACCTTTCATGAAACCTTCAGAAGCTAGTAGCCGCACTAAGCACTGGCAAAAATATTTAAGATAAAGGACCACATACACACCCCCTCACACACCCACCCACCCACCCACACACACACACACACACACACACACTAACGGTCATAATTATTAGGCGACCTGAGTTTTTTAATAGAAATGATGTATTTCATACGATTTTTAGTATTTATTGCCAAGTGAATAATTGTAAATAAAAATAGAATTGTTCTTTGTTAGTACTGCACAATAACATAGACATCAAATGACTTTATAAATATTTAATAATTGCCTGTATTACAGTTTCATCAATGAAAGAATGAAGAAAATTTAGGGTGATTCGGACGAGTTCATCTTTGCTACCCTGCCTTGTAAAATTTCCCGAAATAATAATGACAAAAGAACCATTCTATTTTCATTTAGAATTATCCACTAGGCAATAAATATTAAAAATAGTATAAAATACATTTTTTTTATATAAAACTGGCGTTCCATAATAATTATGGCCGGTAGTCTATATATATATATGTATATATATATATATATATACATATATATATATATATATATATTATTTATATATATATTTATATATATATATATATATATATATATATATATATATATATATAATGTGTTTGTGTGTTTGTATGTAATTATTCGAAAGTGAGGTACGTTAAGAACACGCCAAGCAAAGAATTTCATATAGGTCTATTATTTTTTTGCTTGCGGTCGTGCACTAAATCCAATTATTTCCATAAGTTGGACCGCGGTAATTTTACACTTGTGCCTAATCATAGAATAAACTAGCACGTTTTGAAGACTTAGTCCATTTTTTTTTTTTTTGTCCCGATGCGCTACGCAGTCGTTTCTTTGAGAAATTCGCATCTTCGGTCAAATGGCATGAGATATGTTGTCTTATTTAAATCAGTCCAATAGTCTAAAAGTATTTGCCAACAGTTTATTTCATATACGATATGTTAAAAATATGTTATAATCTTTTTTAAAAATATTTTTAAAAATATCTTTTACAGTTTCAACATAAATTATTAAAAATATCAACCTTTCTTACACCTATCTATACATTTTTCCGGTCTATATGAACCTAAGCTGTGATCTAAATACTCAGGTGATTACAGTTTTCAAATCAGAAAATAGATTTATTTGGATAACCAGGCAGTTTATTCATAGAAGCCATCAAATAACTATTTTTGTTTTCATGGTAGCAATAAAGTCACTATACAATTACTTATAATGAAAAATCCAAGCAGAATAAGAAAAAAACTAAGCAATACACACAATACAGAAACGTGTTCATGACTGTAGCTTACAAATCATCAAAGTTGGTTTATTCGAAATGCATTTGCAGACTTAAGTCGTCATAAATATTTGTGTCGGGACATTTCTCTCACGTTGTAGAGAATACATTGAAACAGGTGGCTTGTGGTTTGAACAGTAACGGTGATTAATTTACCATTGTTTACCATAGCCTTTTATTGTTATTAACCAGAATTAGTCAATCAGTAAAGTGTCATAAATGATATACGAATGGACAATCATGTCTCGAAAGAGACATGACTGACTAGGAAGAATATTTGCCGCAGTAGGTTGGCATTACTTTGTGTGATAGACTAGTAGCCAACTGAGGCTATAGAATCCAATTTATCCTGCTATTTAACCTATCGCTAGAGGGAGAAGCGACGGATTAATTCCTTTTCCAATTATATTTGTGCGTACGTGAACGCAATGAATTCAAAATTCGAACTCGCCTCTCGTTCTGAACCGATAAGTACTGTACCACAAAACGCATTCAACCAGAACTAGCGCCATTTTAATAATAAATTGCTGGATTGTTGATTAATTGCTGTGTCTTAATTGTTATTGTATCTACGGCTATATCGTGTTGAATACATCGGTCCCCGTCCGATCACCGAAGTTAAGCAACATCGAGCCTGGTCAGTACTTAAATGTGTGACCATTTGGGAATACCAGGGGCTGTAAACTTAAGGACCAATAATGGTCCACCGGTCCTCCAGGTTTGGGGGTTGGGTGCAGGGCTAATAACCCTGTCCCATAAAAAACAGTTTGTAACAGAAACAGCAACAAAAGGTTGATGCCCTATGCACCATTGGGTGTTATGGATAAATGATGATGATGAATTGTCATTACGAGTAACTACGGGGCGTCTTTATGGACAGCCTGTATGCTAAAATGTCAGTTTTAAAGATAGATTGGCAATTTAGATGTCTCTTTTAAGCCATATCTGAAAAGTTGAACCAGATATTACGCACTGATATGACATAACATCCACACACACACAAACACATACACACACACCTGATAATTGCCACTCCTTTACAGAATAATGCCATCTCCTCACCTTTGAACTGAACAGCTATAAGGTCGACTAATGACTTTATAAATCAGTGCCTTTTTTTTATATACGAGAAACTCGAAAGACTTTTGGGGAATCTTCAAAGTAACTTTCTACTCGTATAATCTAATACACCGCATCAGCTCGTCTTCACTCCTACAGATTTTAGTACAAAGCTCACATACGTATCCTGCAGGTGTATCAGAAAGAACATTCATAAAGTCTGCATGAGACTGCCAATTTTATGAGATCTTCGGTGACTAGTAAATCCAGAAAGAGATAGAACATACCCTTAGATGTTACACACATGCTCAGAGTGAATATCTTCTGGGATCGCGTCTACATCATCTTTTTAGATCACACACACACACACACACACACACACACATATATATATATATATATGGGAGATAAATTTTTTTGTGACACATTTCGGCCATTAGAACTTTTTCCACTTTGTCATACATTTTTCCCTTATTTTATTTTCTTTATATACAAATACTTTTTTCTTTCTATACAAATACAAGCTGCTTGGTAGGAGATATCATTAGATACATTGAAGAAGCTCGTGATGTCAATGCCTGACAAAATGAAGGCTGTGATCAAGGCAAAAGGCTATTATACTGAATATTAAATTTATTTTCTAACAAGTAATTTTTTTGTTAAAGCATTAGTTGAGTAAATCAAATAAAATTAATTAAATTGTATATTTTCCGATAATATGCCTCATTAATGATAAAATAGTTTTTGTCCTAATACTTTTGCACAGTACTGTATATAAAAAATATATATCGTTATCCGATATATATATATATATATATATATATATATATATATATATATATATACAAACAAGTAGAGATCATATATATATATATATATATATATATATATATATATATATATACTAGCCTCATAGCGCGATTGCGCGGCTTTGCCCGTGCAACTCAGAACATTTTAGTAATCGGAGAAGATTCTAATGAGAGGAGTAGAGGGAAATCATTTATTAAAAGTTGGAAAGGAGAGCTGAGGCTGTTAGTAACCATTTTCAGCATCAAGAAGGAATTGAATGCATCTTGCTGTTGTATTCGAACGGAGTATAATATTTCTTTTGTTTCAGCTCCACTGGCCAAAAGTGCGAAAGGGAAAATTTGCTGAACTTAAACTCAAAAAGTATGTGTCAACTTGGCTTCCCTGTAGATATGTGTCCCTAGAACGTTTGAATGATATAACTTTAAAAAATCTAGGCGTGCATAGGGAACAGTCACACACAGACTCACAGATTGCTTTATATATATATATATATATATATATATATATATATATAATAAAAAGTGTGAGAAGCCGTGAACGTTTTCTTTAAAGTGTATGTTTATTGTTTTGGTATTTATACAAGTTATAAAGTATTAATTGTTCATGATGTGCTACACGTGTTTCGAGCCTAAAACGGACTCTCTTGAGGCGAATAGATTCGTGGTTTTATGTTTGGGTTTCTTCGAATATCTTATCATTCTCTTTAAAGTTAATAGGAAGAATGTGAAAATAAATAAATAAATAAAAATAATGTGAGTGGAATGCTGGCATGTTGAATGGTCTCTTTCCATATCAGCATGTGTCCTAATGGATAAACAAAAAAATAAATAAACAGATGAAACAGTCAAGTGTTTTGTTAAGGTATAATAGAAGGAAAATATTTCCAGTTCGAAAACGCAACTACATTCGAAATAAAATAGGATCTAAGCCGCAATTCGAAAAATTCAAAACTAAGCTACCCCACAACCTTCTCCTAACCAAAGCGGTATCTCTATGACTAAGAACTGACGACTAGATCATACTAAACTCCTAACCCAAATTCACTTACATCGTTTTCATTAACAGCGGCGCCACTCCAATCACACATAGATAGCAGTAAAATAAACCAAAATTGTCTACTCTTCCTAAAAAAAAAAACCATAAATCCCAATTTAAGTAGTACCCAGACCAAATAAATAAGGAACCTGTCTTAAACTAAGCTACCTCTCCTAACATTCACTTAAACATCATATCACCATAAATAAACCGTTTTCATCATGTAATTTTCATTTCGAATTATCACCCGATGAGAAGCGCACGTAGCAGCTACGAAACGCGAAGATTTTTGTGTAGTGATACTATGAATTTATAAACCATTGTAACAACCATTACAATATAATGTTCTACGTTGTATCGAGCACACTTTATAAAAGTAAATGCATGAACAGTAGGTAAAAAACCCTACACAGATAATGTCGAAACAAAATGGCTACTTTTGTAGAGATTTATAACATATTTACGTTATGAATTCTAAAGATAGATAGATAGATAGATAGATAGATAGATAGATAGATAGATAGATAGATATGAACGGACGGAGATAGATAGATAGATAGATAGATAGATAGATAGATAGATAGATAGATAGATAGATAGATAGATAGATATGAATGAATGAAATAGATAGATAGATAGATAGATAGATAGATAGATAGATAGATAGATATGAACAGACTGAAATAGATAGATAGATAGATAGAGAAAGAAACAGACTGAACAGAAGATAGATAGATAGATAGATATGAACAGACTGAAATAGATAGATAGATAGATAGATAGATAGATAGATAGATAGATATGAACAGACTGAAATAGATAGATAGATAGATAGATAGATAGATAGATAGATATGAACAGACTGAAATAGATAGATAGGATAGATAGATAGATAGATAGATAGATAGATAGATAAACAGACTGAAATAGATAGATAGATAGATAGATAGATAGATAGATAGATAGATAGATAGATATGAACAGACTGAAATAGATAGATAGATAGATAGATAGATAGATAGATAGATAGATAGATAGATAGATATGAACAGACTGAAATAGATAGATAGATAGATAGATAGATAGATAGATATGAACAGACTGAAATAGATAGATAGATAGATAGATAGATAGATAGATAGATAGATAGATAGATAGATAGATAGATATGAACAGACTGAAATAGATAGATAGATAGATAGATAGATAGATAGATAGATAGATAGATAGATAGATAGAAACAGACAGAAATAGATAGATAGATAGATAGATAGATAGATAGATAGATAGATATGAACAGACAGAAATAGATAGATAGATAGATAGATAGATAGATAGATATGAATGAAATAGATAGATAGATAGATAGATAGATAGATAGATAGATAGATAGATAGATAGAAACAGACTGAAATAGATAGATAGATAGATAGATAGATAGATAGATAGATATGAACAGACTGAAATAGATAGATAGATAGATAGATAGATAGATAGATAGATAGATAGATATGAACAGACTGAAATAGATAGATAGATAGATAGATAGATAGATAGATAGATAGATAGATAGATATGAACAGACTGAAATAGATAGATAGATAGATAGATAGATAGATAGATAGATAGATAGATATGAACAGACTGAGATAGATAGATAGATAGATAGATAGATAGATAGATAGATAGAGTGAACAGACTGAAATAGATAGATAGATAGATAGATAGATAGATAGATAGATAGATAGATATGAACAGACTGAAATAGATAGATAGATAGATAGATAGATAGATAGATAGATATAAATGAATTAAATAGATAGATAGATAGATAGATAGATCGTTTAAATCAACTATGTGTAGGCTCTGAGCAATTTATTGGGTGCGTAGGTTTTCTTTCAGCCTTTTTCTCTTTCTTTTTTCAGTATTGTCGCTTTTATTCGAAACTTTATCTGGACAAGAATTTTAGGTTTCAGCATGTTGTCCATTGGTTCCACCAACGGTTTTTTATGTAACATATATATATATATATATATGTATAGGTCTTATTTCTCTACTTTTCCTAAACTGTATCAGCAATACTTTTTGCTTCTTCTTTAAAGCATAAAATAAAAGTTATAAAAAATTAATATTATCACTACCTAATTCAATAATTCTAGTCCATTGAACGTAAGATGTTAATATTTTTCTATACTTCTGAGATGAAGTAGTATTTACACTATTTATATTGTTCGGACTATTGTCCTCGTTTTTACTGCCATTATTACAACGTTTCGGTCTTTATACGCTTCATCAAGTGCTAGGAATTTCGAACGGAACCCTTTATTATGATCACTGTGGTATATCATTCTCCTTCCATGTGCGATGCCACTTCTGGTGGCCAGGAGTTATATCCCTTTAACTTAACTCTCTACTTTATTTGTTCATTTGAAATTTAAACGTTGAAAATCTCTACATATTTCATATTTGACGTTTCGATATAAACTGTAACGAGTGTTTGTTGTATTTCTTTCCGCAACTTTCCTTCGACTTTATAGAAAAGATTCCATCAATAAAACTGTTAAGTTTCTTTCTCGGAACGAAACGTGTCACTAAGGGTTTTCTCAGTCATATACAGACTGTGATAACCACATAAATATGTTTATACTGAAGACAAAATACTAGTTTCAGTTGTTTCGTGCCAATTTTATAGTTGATTGATTTGTTTTTTTCGGCTTATCAACCTTTTGCAGGTTATTTTAATCCAGAAAATGTAGATAATAATAACTAACTGATACAATTTATACTAATTAACCCATAGCTAGAGGGAGAAGAGGTGGATTCATACCTTTCGAAAGGGTGTTTTTTGCGCAAGTGAATACTAACGAAGCCGACTGGAATTGAAACTCAGCTCTCCGATTAAAATTCTGAGCCGTTATCTATTTCACTACACACACATCTAAACTTACAGTCACCCATCTAGGTAATGACCAAGCTCAGCGTTGCTTAACTTAGGTCGTCGTACGAAAACCGATGTTTAAACGTGGTTTGGTTGTAAGCCTCAGTTATTTGACAGCGTGTAATGACAAGTTTTGTCATAATTTACGTGCCAATGTTTTTATTTCTAATTAACTCTGACAATGTTACTGCGACATCTGATTGTTTTCTTCTTGGAGACAATTTTTTGACTTGTTTGTTTGTTATGTAAGTCTATGCTCTAAGTTTTATTGTGAACTTTCTGAATTACACCTTAAATCTTGAGTACTGAGATAAACAGACATTTTATTTTGAACGAAGGTTTCGACGAAGGAGTGAATGCTTTGTCGAACAGGATTGACTCTTTGATTAAAATAAAGGTAATGGTTCATAGTTTTTCACGGTTTCTTCTGCAGTAGCTATCTTGGTATTTACCTGCAACTTTTCCCAACAGAGGTGGAATTTGACACAAGTCGTTGTTTGTGTTTCCGTTTAATTGAAGTCACATCAAACTTTTATCTAATACCCAACCAGCGCCTCTTGCATGGCGCATGTGTAAACATTGATAAGAGGTGAAGTTGTATAGGTTGGTGGTGGCTTCTTTTTCTTTCGCGACACATCAACCTTTATTGAAAAACCGTAATGTACATATTTTGAACAGAATTAATGTGCATTGTTGGTCATTTAGCGTTAAGTGTGTACTGGGTGCAATGAATTAATTGTCGTTTAAATTACATAAAAATGAAAGTAACACTGGCATCTGATTTTAACAGATCTACCAAAATTAGATATCTTGAAAAACTAACGTTAAAATCAATAATATATTCATTGGGTTCAACCACAGCCTCCAGGCAACTTCGGAATCTCAGATTTTAATGCCAAAGTAGGCAAGGAGAGGGAAGGTATGACAACTGGAAACTTTGGTCTAGGAATCCGCAACAAACGAGGAGAAAAATGAGTGCAATGGAGCATAGCAAATGACCAGGTAATAACTAACACCTGGTTTCAAGAACACCCACGATGTCTATGGACATGGAGAAGCCCAGGAGGTGACACAAAAACAAACGGACTACATAACCATAAACAGCAGATTCAGAACTGCAGTGGTTCAAAGCAAAGTCTATCCAGGTGCTGACTGTGGAAGCAACCACGTCCCAGTCATCTGCCAATTAAAAGTGAAACTCCGGAGATTGAAGAAGCCTAATGCAGCACCAAAACTGATATACAACGCACTCGTGGAGGACCTCAAACTACAGAAAGAATACACTAACAACATGAAAACCAAATACGAAGAACAAACTAGGAAAGGACACTCAAAATGGGACTCGCTAAAGGAAGCAATACTGACATCAGCAAGCAACATTTCCCCAAAGGAAATTAGGCGCAGAAAGAAAAACGAGTGGATGACTGAAGAGATTTTGGACATGATGCAAAGGAGGCAGAAAATGATATCAAGACATGGAATGGAATACAGGTAACTACACAAGGAAATAAGAAGAAAATGTAGACAGGCTAAAGAGAAATGGCTCAATGACAAATGTGCAGAAGTAGAGAGATTGAGCAGGAATAATAAAGCAGACATGCATAAGAAAATAAAAGAACTGACAGGACAAAAAACCTGATCTTGAACAGGGTGTATGAAATCTAAGGATGGAACAATCATTTTGGAGAAAGAGGAAATACTCCAACGATGGGAAGAATATATAAAAGATCTCTTCCACGGCAAGAGAGAGCAACCAATAATACACAAAGATGAGGACGGACCGGGAATATTAAAGTCTGAAGTGGAATCTGCAGTAGCTAAACTGAATAGAAACAAAGCAGCGGGAGTAGACGATATAGTCATAGAGCTGCTGATAGCCCTGGAAGAATTTGGTATATAAAAAATTACTGAAATAGTAAATGAAATTTATAATCGTAGGGTTATACCAGATGACCTCAGCATTACCTAAAAAGCCAGGAGCAAACGAAAGCGAACTCCACAGAACCATCGGTTTAATGAGCTATATAACAAAACTTATCGTCCGAATCCTGATGAACAGAGCGAGAAGCAGAATCAGGCCAGAGATAGGACAAGAACAGTGTGGTTTCTTTAAAGACACGGGAACAAGGAATGCCATATTTATGATTAGGATGCTCTCCGAAAGGGCAATACAAATGAAGAAGGACATATAACTGTGCTTTATGGGTTATGCGAAGGCGTTTGACAAAATACGCCACAAAGAACTGATGGAGATGCTCAGCAGCCTTCGCATATTTGGGAAAGACTTGAGAGTAATCAAGAATCTTTACTGGCAGCAAACCTCTTGCATAGGGAGAGGTAATGAATTGAGTAGATATACAAAGATAGAAAGGGGCGTAAGACAAGGATTTGCCTTTTCACCGGATCTGTTCAACTTGTACACCGAGTACATTTTGAGGGCCCTAGAAGATATGCCTGGATTCGTCATCGGAGGCCACAATTTAAACACCCTAAGGTACGCAGATGATACAGTGCTGATAGCAGACACAGAAAGGAAACTACAAAACTTCCTACAGAAAGTAGCTGAAGAAAGTAACAAGAAAGAACGAGAAATAAACTGCAAGAAAACCGAATGCATGGTTATCAGAAAAAAGCGTCCTGGCCTGACACAGTGACCCGAATTTTCTAAAAGTAGATGTAGATATTGATCTGATGTCGTCGTTCGAGTTGCAGTCGACTGAGAGATTGAGGCCGAGGAGGCTTTCTGGAAGCCTAGCGTAATCCATACTGATGGGAGGTAGGAGAGTTTGAGAGCAAATTAAATTTTACGATTTTCTTACCTCAGTCCACTACAGATTGAAAGTCCCTTTGAAGAGCTGCAGCAAAGTTTACTTTGTCAGCCTTAGCAAATTACTTATTGAAACGGGAGTAAATGACGGTGTCGTCAGTTTACATGCCTACTTGGGAACTAATTACATCAGGAAGATCATTGATGAAGATCAGGAAAAGCGTAGGACCTATGATAGAGTCTTGAGGGACACCTGCGTTCGTATTATAGTATCTAGAAGCATTTCCCTTCAATACAACCTTCATTATGTGATTTGCTAGGATCGATTGGATTAATTCGAACAAACGGCGAGTTATATCATATCCATTTAGCTTATGCAGAAGGCCAGCATGCCAAACCCTGTCAAATGCTTTCAAGATATCCGGGGCAACAGCTCCAGCTTCAGCGTCATTATTCAGAGCCTAATATGTGTGTTGGTCGTTAGCATATCAGCGGTAGAACTGACGAAGCGGAAGTCATACTCTTTGTGAGAGAATGGGTTTTAGAATGTGAGATGATCAACCACTTCTGCATTGATAATAGCCTTGAACACTTTTTCAAAAATCGGTAAGAGGCTGATAGAGCGACAATTAGAGGAATCGAAGGATTCTCTAGAGTTTTTAAAGACTGGAACTACAGAGGAGGACTTCCAACAATCAGGAAAGCAATAAGCAGAGAGGCAATAGTTGCAGAGTTTGGAGAGGACAGGTGAGAGTTCAGGGGCACATTCCGCGCGTGTTTACGGAGTCTCAGTCCATTTCAGAAAATTATATGTATGAATTGCTGCCAGAATCGAAATATGAAAGATATTTTAATTCCTCCCTCAAAGCGAGAAGGAAAAATGATTAGATGTACTCATTGGCACGGGTTTTCATGCCAACTACACCTTGGTGTGCTGAATGTAGGCTGAGCAATATTTTTTTTTCGGCGAGAAGTTGAAATCACTATCCTTCTATCCAATAAGACTAAGTCATTGTCAGTGCTTAGGCGGTGTCTTACCTCACAAAATTCACGAAGTATAGGTAATGTGAGATGGCGTGTTCTTGGGAATCCATGTTGTACTGCATTTATAGTTTTTTTTTTATTTTGGGGATCATTGCATCCTGCTCCTCGGATGAGGTCTGGTGAGGTGATAAATATATCGTCGGTGATTACAAATGCTGCTGTGAAAGCAGTAGATGTCATGACATGGTCTATTTTATTAAACTCTAGTTTGAGTGGGTTGGGTAGGAAGCATGCTCATGAGGGCATGTATCATTGCGACTGGCTTGCAAGAGATTGCATCTGAGCCTCTGTGCCATTTCCCAGGGCAGTGCTGGATGGTAAAACTGTACCTTAATGTTTCTATCTTTAATCAGAAAAGTTGGGGTTTTTGGATTTTGCTTAAATCCATGTCACCGAAAAACCCTTTTAATGGTTTGTGGTCCGTAACCACTAAAATATTTGGGCAACCCATGATAAACATCCGACATTTTTCCAGTCCCCATGAAATTGCTTCTGCTTTGCCTTCTATTGGTGCATATCTTCGTTCAGGGTCGGTGCAAAATCTGCTGCCGGCAAATATTAAGCACCATTCTTCTGGACAACAGATCGGGGCCTACTCGATTGTGCATGGGCAATATTTTTGTAGGAGCAGGAAACCCGTTCCTTCTTTACTCCAGTCGGGAGCAAGGCATGTCATTCGATTTTTGTCAAGTGTCGCGACGCCCTTCCGAACTAGGTTGACGATGACCTGTTTGAAGTGCTGGAATGCGTCTTCAAGGCTCTGGTTCCATGTAAAACAAAAAAAAAAGCTGTGTTGGACGCCGTCGGTGGTTACCACTCAATACCATTGAATAAAGACTCCCAGCCACTTACCACTTTCATTACTGAATGGGGAAGATTTACGTACATCAGGATGCCTCAAGGCTATCTTGCATCTGAAGACGCATACACACGCAGATATGACGATATAATAAAGGATATTCCTCGCAAAATCAAAATCGTCGACGACACACTATTATACGACTCCAACATCACCGAAGCATTTTATCATACCTTTGACTTTTTGCTCCACTGTGCCAAAAACGGAGTCGTTCTGAACACTGACAATTTCAATTATGTCAGGACACAGTAGAGTTTGGAGGCCTCCAACTAACATCCTCTGGAGTAACCCCTTCTGATTCCATACTACAAGCAATACTAAACTTCCAAACCCCTAAAACGACCACTGATGCAAGATCGTGGTTTGGCCTGGTCAATCAAGTAGCATGGGCATACTCATTAGATCCAATCATGCTACCTTTGCGAGATCGACGAACCAGATACAAGGGGTTTCAGAGAAAGGGCAAGAGAAGGATGGGAATACAGGTGTGATGACATTCGCAAATGTAGAGAGAAAGGAAAAGATATACAGGGTGTTGTAGAAAGAACTGGAGTCAAGTGGATAAGAGATGGGTATTGACATTGCATTTAAATTCTTGGAGGTTCTAGCCACCAGGGAAGCAAGTATACGGAAGGGAGTTCCACAGGCGGGAAGTGCGAGAAAAGAAGCTAATGGAGTAGAAGTGTCGGCTGCATTTGGTAGATTTAACTGTAAAAGTTGCCATTCTGGTTGCTCAAGTAAATTATTGTGAAGGAGGCCTCAGTCAGCTAAGCTCGTCGAAGCAGAATCCATGAACATATTTGTAGAAGAGACAGAGGGAAGCAACATCCCCCGGTGAGAAAGGTCGGGACCGATCATGTTACAGATTTTCCTTTGGAGCCTGTCGAGAACACTGAGATGAACATCGGGGGTGTCTGACCATATATGACAGCAGTATTCTATCATAATTTTTAATTAACTATACTTTAAGGTAAAAGGTAGACTGTATCGGAATGTCACTTAATTCACTTCTTTGATTTCACAAAGTACTTTTGCTAGAGAACTTTATTTGAATTTTTACCTGTAAACACAGGAAAAATAAATCATATAAAGATTTACAAGTTTCAATTTTTTTAAAAATTTCTGTTTTACCATAGGGATTTGTTAACGTTTTTTAAATACCAAAAATATTTAGAAAGGAATGTTCGTTTTCTGTACGCGTTGTTGTTGAAAGATTATATATTGATACCACCTAGCTTTAAAGGAATTCTTGGTGCTGCCGATATAAAATTTATTAACTGTTGGATTTTCTATAGTAGAAATAATACATAGGTAAAAAACGGAATCAGACACCTATTTTATAATTGACGCTTATTTGGATTTACATATGTTGGTATCATTATCTTTAGCTACTTTGGAAAAGTAATTATTAATTAGGCTTTTGTAATGATTTTAAATTTTATCATTACGCTTTCAAAAAAAAGATTATCAGTACAGCTTTTGCTTAATTTAAGTGTATTTCTATTAAGATTCTTTGTGGATTATTTCTAAGGCAGTGTTTATCAATCAAATACAAGCACTAATTTGCACTAACTTACTACGAACTATTTGGTTAAATGGGGGAGTATACCAAATGATTTTTCTGTTTCTATTTTTATTCTTAGTTTTCTTGTTAGGTTTAATACATTTAAATACATGGCGCTTATAGCTACTATTTTAAAAGCAGTATTATATAATTTAGTATGTTTGTAAAAGATATCTTCACTGGAGGAATTATTACTAATTATATATTCTATTGTAGAGGCTATGTGATTATGGATGCGGGTGACTAGAATATGAATGGATTGCATTGTAGTGCAGTGGATATCGACTAGGAACGACAAATCGGGGTGCAGAGTTCGAATTCTAGTTGAATTCATGGCATTCTCTTACGAACAAATTTCCTTGGGAAAGGTATTAATCCATCTCTTCCCTCCAGTTATGGGTTAAATAATAGGACAAATTGGGTTCTATAGTCTTGGTCGGCAACCAGTCTACCGTAGAAAGCAATGGTAACCTACTGCGGGATACTCTTCTACCCAGTCAGTCATGTCTCGAAAGAGACATGATCGCCCAAAGCGTGTATCATGTATGGCACTTAACTGACTGACTGATATATTGGATTTGCGCTTGTTTTTATGTAGGGTTGGTATATATTATTAACTAGGTCGAGTGTAACTCTAGTTTTTTTAAATTTGTGTTCATCTTAACTTTAAGAAATATCTTAGAACTGATGGATTTTACATTTTTGTTAGCTCTCCCTCTCTAAAACGTAATAGACGCCATGCACAAATGGATTAAATAGTTTAGGCATCCTAGCTTTATTAATTAAATCAAATAATGTATGAGACATAGTAATTGATAGAATGGCCTCAAATTCGGGTTAAAATTCATACATAATATGAGAAAAATTGATTGTTTTTTTTTTATTATTATTATCTTAAACAGAGAAATTAAAAGAAAATCTCTACTCATAACATAAACAATGGTAAGTAAAAAATAAAAGGTGTACATATCTAAACTTATTTATAAATGGAACTTTGTCTCTCTGTGTGTATCTGTGTGTGTGTGTTCGTTACCTATAGACTCCGAAACGGCTGAACCGATTTAATTGAAAATTTGCACAGTTGTACTATAAGCCTCTGCGAGTGTTCATAGCTACGTTTTGTGTCGAGGTACCCCCGATAAATATCGAAAATCGATAATCGAAAAAATCGGGTTATAGAAGGAGTGGTCCGATTTTAATCAAATTTGATACACTTATAGACAAAGACATAAGAAACGATATTCAGAAGTTTCAATTTTGCAGTTTTTACAATAGTGTAGAAAATCGATAATATATATAAAAGGCAAGATATTTGTGTGTGTGTCTGTTTATATGCCTGTATGTCTGTATTTTTTTCAGCCCTTTTATTTTAGTTTTTGCTTCGGGTTTGGCTCTAAGTAATTGTAGTTCTTAGTCTCAGCCAAGATACCATTTACTCAGAGGACTTATTTAGCCTTCAAAATTCAGTTTACGACGAAAAAACTTATTTGATATCGATACCATGAAATCAAAATTTCACTTACATCCATTCATTTTTCTTTCAGTCTACGGTTTCGCTTTAACTGGAAACAACTATTGCTTTTTAGTCTTTCGTTCCAAAGTCCAAAGAGTCTGAGCTCCAGGACCATGGATTAGTTTTAAAGCTTTCATTACACCCGAGAAACGCCGGGCGACATTGCTAGTGTTTTATAGATTATGCGAAGGTGTTCGACAAATTACGCTACAGCGTATTGATAGAAATGCTCAGCAACCTCAACAAAGACACTAGAGTAATCAAGAATCTCTACTGGCAGCAAACCGCCTGCATACGGAGAGCAAACGAATCCAGCAGATATACAAAATAGAAAGGGGCGTAAGACAAATATATGTATTTTCACTGGATCTATTCAATTTGTACAGCGAGACTATTCTGAAGACCCTAGAAGACCCTAATCAATTTCGAGGCTAAAAACATAAAAAAGGTTATTTAAAATTTATTTAAGTAATGCACATCTCAACTTAGGAATTCCACGAGCATATATCTGCTAGCTTCAATTTCGTATCCGAAAAATAAACAACTATTATTTGATTAATTTCAGCTAATGAGTAATACATATAATTAACATTCTTTTAACCTATTTATTATTTTAATATACCATAATATTCTTTATAAATTTCAAAACCATCAAATTAATCAATTTTAGTTATAAATCGATATCAGTCAGTTAAGTGCCATACGTGATAAGCGCTTTGGACGATCATGTCTGGAAAGAGACATTACTGACTGGGCAGAAGTTTATCCCGCAGTAGGTTGCCATTTCTTTCTGCGGTAGACTGGCTGCCAGCCAAGGATATAGAACATGCATTTGTCTTATTATTTAATCCATACTTAGAGGGAAAAGACGGATTAATACCTTTCCCAAGGGTATTTGTTTGTAAGTAAATGCAAGGGATTCAACTGGAATTCGAACTCGGCACCCCTATTTGTCGTTCCGAGTCGATATCCACTGCACTACAACTCACATCCGATATAACAAACCAATAAACAAACTAAATAAAAGCACAGGTTTTGTTTTGATGTGAAACCCCACATGAGTACTTCATGAATAAATAATTTCATATTTCCCACATGTGCCAGAAATCAAAACTCAAATAAAAACCAGATTTTTTTTAATGCTGATATTCAAGCTAACCCAACCTTCTTCATCTATTGTGAAAATCACATAAAAGGTTGTCTGTCTTCCTATGACTATTACATCCCCAACAAATTCTATACAACTTTTCATTGATATTTGTCTATATTTCTGAGATGAGGTCGTATTTATAGTATTTACATTATTCAGACTATTGTCCTCATCTTTGTTGCCATTTGTACGACGTTTCAGTCGTTGTACGCTCCGGCCTTCTTCAGATGCTAGGAATTATATCGTTCTCATTCCCTGCATAGTAATGTCTCAATTTGAAGTCATAACTCTGCAAGTTACTTGTTCACCACTACTGTAACCTGGTATTGAACTCACAACTCTTTGGGTCAAGTCACAGGAACTAACCAACGTCTATATTCACTGGGCCATGTGTCCTTAAGGACAAGAACAACTCCATGCGGATATAGACGTGTGTTCAATACCTGGCTGAATAATGTAAATACTGTAAATTTTTTATTGAGTTAGCCACTTTTGCACCGCTTTAGTCACCTCTTCCATTCATCTCAAAATTGGGGTTTATAGTGTCATTCAAGACAGAATAAAGCAACGATTCCCAAACGGGGGAAAATTTCAGATGGATTGTCTCATGTCTGAGAGAGAAAGAGAGAGAGAGGGAGCGGTGCCGTACCTACCAGTCAGTTCACGTTCAAACATGACCTCTGAAGAGAGGGCTAGAGTGGTACGGGAAGAATTCTGGGCTAATATGCGTGGAGCATACTCACAACTGAGCAACAACGCATTGAAAATCCTCATTCTGTTTTCCACAACCTACCTTTGTTAGTCAGAGTTTTCTACTTTACTCACAATCAAGCCCAAAGCACGAAACCGACTGGAGGTGGAATGTGACATACGTTGCGCGCTTGCCAAAACTAACCCTGATATTGATACACTGGCGCACAAGAAGCAGCATTACCCTTCTCACTAATTTAATTCTGAAGTAGAAGAGCAAACAAAGGTGCTTTTATTTGTTACTAACCGCTCTCTATGGCTATGCTTAGTTGTTACTAACTGCTCTCTATCCACTTTACTCTGTAACTATAAGTTTATCAGTATATTTGTACATTTGAAAAATAAATTAGTAAATAGTCTCAGTGTGTTTTAACTGCTCTTTCTCTCGTACACATGAAAGGGAAATATGGATGGTTGAACTGGGTGTAGGAGGAAATGACAGAAAAAGTTTGGGAACCACTGGTCAAAGGCTTCCAACATCTCTATTACAAAATGGCGTCTGGTCCAGCTGCTTTGTTTCTATTCAGGTTGGCCAGTGCAGCTTCCACTGTAAGTTTATCAGTATATTTGTACATTTGAAAAATAAATTAGTAAATAGTCTCAGTGTGTTTTAACTGCTCTTTCTCTCGTACACATGAAAGGGAAATATGGATGGTTGAACTGGGTGTAGGGGAAAATGACAGAAAAAAGATTAGAAACCACTGGAATAGAGCAATGACTTTCCTTTTCCTTTTGCACCAGTGATTCTGAGGTTATCTCGTCCCTCCTCACAGAATTTTTAAGAGGCAATACCTTCAGTAAGAAGCTAGATTAAATTCAGAGTTTTCCTTCCTCTAGACTAGTTGCCAGCCAAGACTATAGAGCTCGTTATATGCTGATATTTACCCAGAAGAGCTGGATTCATACCTTTCCCAAGGGTATCACGTAAGTGAATGTAATAAACTCGACTGAAATTCCCTACCTCGAGCGACTATCAATTACTCCGCCGCGCCTCTAGAACTACGTAAGTAAATATCGCAAAATTGATAGAGAGGAAAGAATTTTGGAGTGAATTGAAATCTCATAGAAAAGACTGAGCCTCAGATCATAGGGCGATGTTTACGACATTCTAATAAAACAAATGCTGCTTTTTTTGCGTGTCGAGGAACTTAAACTACAATTGTTTGTTACTATTTTTGATTCATGATACGTGACATGTCGACATGTCTTTGGTCGAAATGTTAGTATCTAAAGGAGAAAAAGCAGCGTGAAATGCGTAGGAGTAAATGATTCAAAGTTGACTTGTTCTTCACAAAAACATTTTTAATCTCAGAATGAAACCTTACAAATCAATCTAAGCCTTTTTTCATGTTTAATTGTAACGATCAAAAAAGAAAAAGATTTTTTTAACCTTCGTATATCGTTCTTCACAAATAAGGTGAGATTAAATTTTAAAAAAAGAACGAAAAAAATGGAATGAGAGGAAAGAAAAACAATGAATTTCTTGGGAAAAGGGAAAACAATAAAATAATAAAAAAGAAAGAATAATTAAATTAAAGAAAAAAAGAAAGAAAAAAGAAGAAGAAAAGTCGGAAAAAATAAAAGAGAATAGAAAGAAAACTGAACGAAAATAGGAAAGAAAAATATCGAAAGAGGACGAAATAAACAATGGTAGGAGAGAAATATAAAACAAGAAAGGGTAAAGAAAAAATAGAATCCATAAAAAATAAGCGGTAAAAACGAATATACGAAGAAAGAGAAAAACGAAGAAAGAATAATCGCAATGAAGAAAGGGAAAAAATAGGCAGAGAATTCAAAGAAATAATGACTAAAAGGAAAAACTGATATTCGCTAGTAATTCACTGTATACCAATAAATGATGTATACATTGAGACAATAGCTAAATCTACTGCTAGGAAGGTTGGGTCACTGTGTCGGGCCAGGAAATCTTTTCCGCCTGAATCTATCTTGCACATATACAAATCAACCATCCGTCCGTGCATACAATACTGCAGTCATATCTGGCCAGGCGACCCCGTTAATCATCTCAATGGTCTCGACAGGCTCAAAAGGTAATAGGTTTCGACCTAACAGCTCGACTCCAGCCTCTTTCTCAGCGGCAGGATGTGGCTTCCCTCTGTTTGATCTACAAATATTTTCAAGGCTTCTACTCCGACGGACTTAAGTCACTGGTGTCCCCACCACAAGAATTTACTCGTGCAACCAGACTAGCAACAAGGTCCCACCCATTTACAGTTAGATCAATCAAATGCAGCCGACAATTCTACTCAACCAGCTTCTTGACTCGCACTTCCCGCCTGTGGAACTCCCTTCCATATACTTGCTTTCCTGACGGCTACAACCTCTAGGAATTTAAATGCAATATCAATTCCCATCTCTTATCCGCTTGACTCCAGTCCTTTCTACATCACCACGTGTATCTTGTTCTTTTCTTTTCTCACTCTACCGTCCCAAATGTCTTCAGACCTGTGTTCCCATCCTTCTCTTGCCCTTCTCTGACACCCTCTGTAACTGGTTCGTCTTTCTCTTCACTCTCCTCCTGTTTAAACTTTTACTCTTATGTAGCCCCCTGTGCATCAGTGGCGGTACAACCTTGCTTGGGGTAAAACGATTAAAAAATTACTAATATACCCGATCATGTCAACAAATTAATAATGTCAAAGCCACAATAGCTTTTCCTTTGAATCGGAGTATAACACAATTTTATTCTTCCTATATAACACAACTTTATTCTTCCTATATAACACTTTTCGTCTTTAGGTGTTGTGTCCCTTAAGGACGTAGGCGACCAGGGCACTCCATATCTCCCTATCCTTTGTCGCTCTTAATAACCCTTCTCCTGTTATCCCTCTCAAACCCCGCTCCACCATCCATCTACTCAAGTTCTTCAGGTATGTCACATGTTGCTTTCCCATGTCTCTCCTTGTACCCAGTTGCTGCGTCAATGGTAGCTGGGTAATATTTGAACTTTGAACCGAGCGTCCGCCACTTTATAAACCACCGACCTTGTGTCACAACTCACTCTACTGATGGTAAACATTCCTTCTATCAATCAGTCTCGTAAGCATCAGATTCTCCGAGCACTCCTTCCTCAGCTGTCTTTTCCAGATGTTAAACAGAAGTTTCCTTTTGGTCTCCATCCTCTCTAGAACCTTGTCGTTGCTCACATGTTTTGTTTATGCCATCCTCAGCATCTTTCTGTAGAACCACATTTCTGTTGCTTCAAGTCTTTCGTTTATTTTTGAAGAGATTGTCCAGCATTCGCTGCCGTATTGAAGGAGAGACATCATAACAGTCCATTACTTTCTTCTTTGTTTCCAGCGAAATTTTCCTGTCTCTCAATACTCTACTCAATTTCTGGAATGCATCCTTGGCCATGTCAAAATGCTTTCGGATCTCGGTATCACTCTTTCCGTCCTCTGTTCGGACACATCCCAGGTACTTAAATTTCTGTACCTGCTTGATTTTAGTATCCCCTACTTTGGCTCCTCTTTTTACTGGTTACCATGCATTCAGATTTTTGGAGTTTATATGTTTATATGTAGTCCTTCTATATATACCCTATAAAGAATAACTTATTCAGCTAGAATTGTCATACAAGACAACTATTGGCTTACTAACATACATGGCAACAACAAAAGACTGGATGATACAATTATTCAAACAACACGAAAGCAGAAAGACAAAAACATTTAATCATGAAAAACGGTTGTAAACACAAACGAGATTTACGTTTAGTAGATTCTGTAGAAATGGCAAGCAGAACTCAAGAACAAACTGTTACAACAATCATTTCCTGATAGAAAGTATTAATTTTCTTTTCATTTCCATCCCCTTCTGTTACGTCGGGTAACAGAATTACGTGAAATAATACAAAACAACGTAATAGTATAAAAGTAGGTGTATTGACAGGAAAGAGTAGTATTTACAAGAGGTGAGGATTAGTAGAATACAGAACAAGGTAATTAGTATACAGTATCGTCGTAGAGACGTGATAGATTGACTAGTAGAACACTTCCGGTGCAATACCGGAAATACCCGACTGACTCGCTCACTCGACTTCCTTACTCGACTTCCTTCCTCGAGGTATAATCACTCCTATTTTATATAGTGATTCGAATAGTCCATTTCCGTGGAAAGGTGGAGAGCGCCAAAACACCTTCAAAACCTCATCATTGCTCAGCTGCTCAATCTATGGTATCCGCAGCATCCTTCTGTAGAACCACATTTCGGTTGCTTAATATCTCTCCTTCAGTTTTGATGTGATTGTATAGCATTCACTGCCATATTGAATAACAGGGAATCTGGGGAACATTAAACAATAGATTTTTGGCCCAGCTGTATGGCTCGGATTCCCCACGTTAAAAAAGCCTTGTGCCACATTCCGCCTCGGAGGGAAGGTAGATAAATATGATTCTTTGTTGCGCAGACACATTGACGGACTCCCTGTCTTCGGGCGGAGAGGAACCCGGACAATGCTCCGTCGTAAAGCAATGTCTCGTCCGGGGAAAGCATAAGGGCACGGATTTCCCACTCTTAATGGCCTTGTACTACATCCGCCTCGGACATTTGCCCTAGTGTGAAGGTTGTAGATATCATTCTGTGTTGAGCAGAATTTTCATTGTCGGACGCGCTGCCTTCAGGCGAAGAGGAAACCAGACGAAGCTCAGCCTAAGAGCAGAGTCTCATCTGAGGAAAATTAGACTAGGTACCCGACCCTGCCATGTGCAGAAGCTATGGAAATATTTTCCCCAGCTTTAGAGCACCGATTTCCTGACTATAAAAGGCCTTGTGCCACATTCCACCTCAGTGGAGGAGGCAGATAAATATCATTGTGTTGTGCAGAATTTTCATTGTCGGACACTCTGCCTTCGGGTGGAAAGGAACTCAGACGTGGAGACAATAATTTTTTGCCAGAGTTTAAGGGCTCAGATTTCCTACTTTAAATGATCTTGTGTCACATCCACTTCGGGCGTACGCTAAAATGGGAATGTAGCAGATATCATTGTGTGTTGTGCATCATTCCGGTGTTGTGTGTCATTGAAGAGATTGTTTCTGAGTGAATTACTCGAGGGAATTATTCCGATAGCATTATTGTGTATTATTCAAAGGATTCGTTCTGTAAGTTGACTTTACGCGATTATTCCAAAATATTATAACTCTCTAATAGACAAGATATTTTTTCTTTTTGCAACAAGTTTATTATGTAGGAAGTAAGTGGCGATAATGACACGTGTGGTCGAACACGGATCTCCAGGCAACAAACGTAACTGTTGAATGAATTATTCTACTGGGATCACGGGACCATAAACATTTAGTATATAAAGCACTCAGACAGAAGTCTGAGTGTATTCTGTGTTGTGAATCAAGTCAACCATATCAGACTCTCTGCCTCCGATGCTCGGCCAAAGGGCGGAGTTTCGTCTGGGGAAAATTAGTCTGGGTATCCGACTCTGATATATGCAGGGTCTACCGGAAATTTTTGCCCGCGTTTTAGGGCTCGGATTCCCTACTATAAAAAGCCTTTGTGTCACATTTCATCGCAACAGGGACAGGCAGATAAATGACGTTCCGGTGTTGTGTGTCATTGAAGAGATTGTTTCTGGGTGAATTACTCGAGGGAATTATTCCGATAGCATTATTGTGTATTGTTCGAACAATTCGTTTAGTACGTTGACTTTACGTGAAAATACCGAAATATTATAGCTCGTTGTTTGAGAGCAAAAAGTTCCCTGTAGAATAACGTTACGAAAACTAACGTTATAAAAGGCTTCTTGTTTCACAATCAACTTTGATCTTCAACAGTTAAAATGCAATATCATCCGTTATATTATTGATTCCTTCATTGTTCTATCTCCTTAATAATGTGTTATTTTCGTATTAGTTCACACTCAGTAACGCCCTTGTGTATTAGTGGCTTTAGTGTCTTGCTTGGGGAGATTTTTTCTTTAAATCTGTGTATGTCTAACAGAGTATCTTTATACCGTGCACAGATGTCTGAGTATATTGTGAAATAATCCTGTATGTGCTATCTGTTGCAATTGATACAATTTTATTAGACAGAGAAACTAGATTCGTTTGGATCCACAACCCACATAAGCAAACAGGTTTTGCAGCTATGAGTCGCCTGATGACGTCAGAGAATACTAGCCAATCATAATCCCATATGAAATGAGATTTAATTTTTTTCTTTCTTTTTTGTATTTGCGGCTAGGAAAAGCCTGCTTTGGAAGCTTCCATATTTGGAATATTGCGAACTGTGCTGCCTGAAGCATTTCGCTCCTGAATAAGACTTCTTTCTGTTTTGGTCATCGAAATAAGTTGCAAATTTCCGATCTCACTAAATTCCTCCGGTTATTTTGATTATCTTCTAAACTCAAAATATTTTAAATTCTTGAGTAATATGGCTTCAAATATAAACCATGAGTTTCTTGTTTGCTTAGTGAACAATGTTTTCAATTTTTGAGTCGGTGTTGATGCAGTTTCTGTTTTTATTTTGTTTTATTTTCTTTTCGTCGATTCGGACTGGTTCTCTGTTTTAATCAGAAAAATAGTTCGAATCGATGAAACAAAATGGAAAATAAAGGTTTGATAATGAGGTATGAAAGTCTCAATTTCTCAGAAACATATTGTACAATTTATGCTCCAAATTTATGTCGAAAATGGTCTGTACCCAAAAAAAACTGAAATAAATAAATAAATATTAAACGATCAGACTTCATTATCCTTCAATCAAAACTGTAAATATATAACTTAATCTATATATAAAATTAGTAGCAGTATAGTCCGGCGTTGCTCGGGTGTAATGAAAGCTTTAAAACTAATCCATGGTCCCGGAGCTCAGATTCTTTGGACGTTGGCACGAAAGACTAAAAAGCAATAGTTGTTTCCAATTAAAGCGAAACCGTAGACTGAAAGAAAAATGAATGGATGTAAGTCAAATTTTCATTTCCTGGTATCGATATCATATAAGTTTTTTCGTTGTAAATTGAATTTTAGAAGCTAAATAAGTCCTCTGGGTAAATGGCATCATGGCTGAAACTAAGAACTATAATTATACCTACTTAGAGCCAAACCCGAAGCAAAAACTAATATAAAAGGACTGAAGAAAATACAGACATACAGGCAGATAAACAGACACACACACACACACACACACACAAACATCTTGCCTTTTATATATATATATATATATTTATATATATATATATATATATATATATATTATCGATTTTCTGCACTATTGTAAGAACTGCAACTTCTGAATATCGTTTCTTATGTCTTTGTCTATGGATGTATCAAATTTGATTAAAATCGGACCACTCCTTCTATAACCCGATTTTTTCGATTATCGACTTTTGATATTTATCGGGGGTACCTCGACACAAAACCTAACTAAGAACACTCGCAGAGGCTTATAGTACAACTGTATAAATTTTCAAGGAAATCGGTTCAGCCGTTTCGGAGTCTATAGGTAATGGACACACACACAGACACACACACACACACACACAGTTCCATTTATAAATAAGTTTAGATAGATTTAGATTTAGATCTAGTTTCCAGTTCGTCTTGCATTTGCGAGAACTACAAACAAATGACAAGGAGAGACGCTTAAAAAACTGGGACTTTGGTTCCAAAAAGAAATATTTACGCAGTTGTCTCTATTTTGCATGCTCAATAATAAGTCCTAAAAACAAAACAAAAAATATTTTTAAAAAATATTGTTTACCATGAAGTCCTGTAAAATTAAATTAATTAGTAAATCGCAAAGTAGGTTTCTTTGTCAAAATATTTTCCAAACAAATCAACTTATTCAAATTTGTTATAAAGTTAGTGTGAGCGTTATTTTTTGTCGCCACTTCTACAACGTTGGTTTTCGTAACGTTAATCTGAAATGAACTTTTAGAAACTCGCTATTTGCGAAATACAATGTTTCGGTTTCTTTGCGTAATGTCAATGTGCTAACGGATTCTTCGAATAATACACAATAATGCTGTAGAACAGTTGCCTTCCCACTTAAATGTGGCACAAGGCCTTTTTAATGTGGGCAATCCGGGCCATATAGCCCGGGCAAAGATTTATTGTCTAATATTCCCCAGACAAGACTCTACTCTTCGGCAGAGCCTCGACTGGGTTATTACTCTCTCCCCGAAAACAGAGAGTAGGACAATGAAAATTCTGGGAGAGGCAGAATGCAAAAGCTGTATGTCTCCCCGGCGGGGAATCGAACCCCGGTTTCCCGCGTGACAGGCGCGGAATACTTACCACAATACTACCGAGGACTAAAATGCTTTATACATCAATAATTATGGTGACGTTATCCCAGTAACACAATTCAGTCAACAGATACATTTGTTGCCTGGAGATCAGCGTTTGACCACACATGTCGGTATCGACATTTTCTTCGTACACAACAAAATTTTATCAATTGGTTTGCAAAATTGAATGTAATGCAAAGTTTGTAAATCTCGACCAAAAATTTTAGTGATAACTTTAACAATACGAAATACTGTCAGCGCGTTACAAAAAAATATAGTCCGGAAAACGTTTAGTTAGTTAAGTGTCATACACGCTTGGGCGACCATTGATCTATGACTGACTAGATAGAAGATTTTCCGCAGATAGACTGGTTGCTAACCAAGGCTATAGAACCCAATCTGTCTTTTAGCCCAAAGCTGGAAAGAGAAGAAATGGATTTATACCTTTACTAAGAGTATTTGTGCGTAAGTGAATGCCACGAATTCAACTGGAATTCGAACTCGGCTTTACTGATTTACCATTCCGAGCCACTATCTATTACACCACAACGCATATTCTATAAATAGAAGATGGCAACTGACGTTGCATTTAAACTTTTGAAGATTGTAGCTATCAGGGAAGCAAACAAACGGTGGATAGTTTCACAAACGAAAAGTGCGAGAAAAAAACTGTTAGAGTAGAAGAGCAGATTATATTTACCTATTTTGACGGTAAAGGGTGGGACCTACATGCCAATCTAGTAACAAGAATAAATATACGTAATCGGGGAACCAGGAAAAACACTCGTCAGAGCAGTTGCCAGGAAAATAAATGTAGAAAAGACAAAGGGAAGCCACATCCCTATCGGTGAGAAAGTGACTGAAGGCGGGCTGCCAAGTCAGGATCGATTATATTGCAGATCCTCATTTGGATTTTGTCGAGAATCTCAAGATGTATGGCAACCGACCAGATATGGCAACAATATTCAATGCGTGAACCAATGGTAAATTTATAAATGTGCAAAATTCATTGTCGCATAAGAAGACTGATATTACATAACAACAATTCAGTACTCTTTTCTTTGTAGAACCATATTTCTGTTGCTTTAAGTCTCTTTTTCATCTGTAAGAAAATAGACCAGCATTTACTGCAATATAGCAGGACTGATATTACATAACAGTTCAGTACCTTTTTCTTTGTTTCAAACATTTTTTCTTGTTTTTTAATACTTTGCTTAGCTTTTGGAAGGTATCCTTTGTTATCCCACTGTGACTTGAGATTTCGAGGCCGCATTTTCCATTCTCTGTTAAAACATTGCCCGGTTATTTAAATGTTTGTACTCGCTTGATTTTTGTAAATCGCCTGTTGGGCTGGTCTTTCGAATCGAACCATACATTCTGTCTTCTTCACAAGGATCATAAATGGTTTTGTTTTTATTTTTACAGCATATCAAACTCAATGAGTTATTTAATGCTGACAGAATTTTTAAGATAGATTCGGATAAATAGAATTTTGTAGATCAACTTTCTTTGACGTATTTTTATGAAGCAGTTTTTGTTGAGCCAGATGTATTGCTGGTATTTTCTTTTTCAAAAAATGTATTGCTAGTAATATTTTATTTTCCTTCGAAAACGTATTACTGGAATTTTTACTATAAAAGTCCATTTTTATACTTTCATAGTATTTTGACCCCAGTTTGGGTCTTAACTATTTTCCCATAGCTGGGACCCTAAGAGGTGTTACCACCCCGAGTCAGGGTAGATCTGGAAAGAACAGCAATTAAGAGATGCTCCTCACAACCTCCCAATCAGAGGCCTTGCTGCCGGATGTAGTTTATTGTTATACCCAGGACCAGATCATAATTGGGATTCTGTCTGTGAATCGTTCATCAACAATACATGTGTTTATTCTTATATTATTTTTTTAACCATCCTATTTGTTTTGTTCATATGACTGAGATTGCTACACCTGCTTCAGTCTCCGTTTTCTCCGTTCAAAACAACAGCAAATGAAAAATGCACGATGGAAGGCAGTATGTTTTCATTAGAAATCTGAAATATTAATTTTGCGCAGTAATATTTTTGTAATGAATATGATGGAGCCGCTACAATATAAATAAAGATAGTCTTTCGCGTAACCACTGACGGAAATAGAACATTGACAGTTCAGATCCTTAATAGTTACTTAGTATTATTAATACAGGTTTGAAAAACAAATGCATTATATATATATATATATATATATATATATATATATATATATATACAGTACTGTGGAAAAGTATTAGAACAAGAACTATTTTATCTTTTATGAGGCATCAAAATAATTGAGACAATTTACCAATCGCACCTAGTATATATACAGTCCTGTGAAAAAGTATTAGGACAAGAACTATTTTATCTTTTATGAGGCATCAAAATAATTGAGACAATTTACCAATCGCACCTAGTATATATACAGTCCTGTGAAAAAGTATTAGGACAAGAACTATTTTATCTTTTATGATGCATCAAAATAAAGTTTCAAAATCACCCTTGTCATAATACTTTTGCACACTACCGGTAGTGTGCAAAAGTATTAGGACAGGGGGGATTTTCCTAAAAGCATCACTGAAATTCAAATACAGGGTGAAAAGCCAAACCTTTGTAAGAATTATTTAACTAAAAAGGAAGAGAAAGGAAGGCTTCGGAATTTGAATTGGCCCCCACAAAGATTTGATCTCAATCCTATGAAACATCTATGGGATATTTTGGATAAAAAATTGATAAATCTAATGTTACTTCGCTAGACACACTTTGGGAACAAATACAAGCTGCTTGGTAGGAGATACCATTAGATACATTGAACAAGCTTGTGATGTCAATGCCTGACAGAATGAAGGCTGTGATCAAAGCAAAAGGCTATTATAATAAATATTGAATTTAGTTTGTAACAAGTACTTTTTTCTTGTTAATGCATTTGTTGTGTAAATAAAAAAAAATTACTTTAATTAAATTGTTTATTTTCTATCAATATGCCTCATAAAAGATAAAATAGTTCTTGTCCTAATATATTTGCACAGTACTATATATATATATATATATATATATATATATATATATATAGCGTGCTAAAACAGTCATATATTATGTAAATTTAAGTGTCATTATTTATATTTAATTATATGTGCGTAGAAGTGCTATTATCACAAATTACATTAGACTCTGGTATATATATATATATATATATATATATATATATATATATATATATATATACTGTATTACGTCTATCGGCCTTCACATTCGAGAAGCATAATTCATTAAGATTTCTTAAATCCGCAGGCAAATAGATGTAATGCAAATACACACACGTGTGTGTGTCTGTGTGTGTGAGAGAAAGAGCGGGGGAAGAATGCCCGTTCGATTTCTGTCAGAGATGCAATTTTTTTTATCGTAGGACTTCTCAGTCTTTACCGAAGGATATTAATTTCACTGTTCAAGAAAATAAAACACAAACACATACGTTTAAAGAAATAATATATATTTTTATATATATATATATATAAATTTTATTTTGTGATCGTCCCAGTTATAATAAAGACCATTATATATATATATATAAATTTTATAGTGCGATCGTGCCTGTTATAATAAAGACCGATATATATATATATATATATATATATATATATATATAAATTTTATAGTGCGATCGTGCCTGTTATAATAAAGACCTTGTATATATATATATATATATATATATATATATATATATATATATATATCCCTCCTGTCACGGTCATGGAGAAAGAGAGAGACAATAGCAAGGCTGCGTCAGCTCAGTTCATTTTCTCTACTTCCAGTTAAGATCGTTTCATCTTGGCCAGATATAAAATGTCGTGTGTAAAACTTTTGTTATTTGTTCGATTACTTACATATTTATTTATATCGCCAATGTGATTATCTTAAAATGGTTGTCGTAATTTCATAAATATTATATGAAAATCAGTCAGAGAAAAATATGCGAATATAATTCATTGCATAAGTTAATTTTCTTATCTATGACGATATTGTTCAGCATTCACGACGTTATAAGAAATCAGATATTGCAGAACACTTGGGTACTCTTTTCTTTGTTTCTAATTTAATTTTCCTCTCTCTTAATTCTTTGCTTAGTTTACGAAAGTATTCTTTTGTTATTCCTATGCGCTTTCTCTATCACACATTCTGTCGACTGTACTACACTAAATAGTTAAATTTCTGTATATGATATGTAATTCACACTTTCGGCTCTATCTTGTGGGGGTACAGAACACCCGGATTAAAAGGGAGAATTTAATGCAGAATATCCTGTCCACAAAACACAACACAATTTTCAAGAAAAGACAACGCAATAAGAAATGTTTATATAAAATTAAAAAATAATATATTTAACAACATATATAGAGAATAAAAAATTTGTGTATTTTTTGTATAATTTGTTTGGTGGAAAAAATGTCTTTTAGATTAAAGCGAATGTGGCTTTGAACAAAAACGTATCTATGTTTTGCTGTCTGTAATTCAACAGAGTGTTAATATTTGTTTCTTTTCTTCTCTTCCTTTTCTGTTCTTCTCTTGTATATTGGTTGAGTCAGCGACGGACCTGTCTTGTCGGTTCTTTTGCCTCTCTGATCTCTGCGCTTTTCTGACTGTCTTGACTGGGCAGGGGACGTCCTTAAGTAGTGAATCTCATCATGTGACCGGTTCCCGTAGGCATTTTCTTCTTTAGGTGTGAAAAAACGTCGTATATGAATCTTTGATTTGCTATCCAATTAGGATCCAGAATTTTGCTTTCCACATTGATATGTAAAATTTGCTTTGGTCTGGGTTTTTCCAAAATGCTTTGAGTCGTTTGGATCCGATTTTGCGGGTGTACAATTTTACTTTGTGTGTTTTAGCTAGTTGATTGAGGATATAGGATTTGTATTCTATAATCTTGTGCTGACAATTTTGAATTCTGTCTTCTTACAATTAATATTAATTTCATTCTTTTCTTTATTTACTTATCTGCGATGTTTCATTTTTTTATTTGTATTTTTTTGTTTTTCCACCGAGTTTTTCATTAATACATTGTTATTACCCCATATTGTTATAATTGTGTTCAGAATTGATAAATTGAAGTGCATTGTGGCGCAGTGTATATCAGCTCGGAACCAGAAATCGGAGAGCCGAGTTCGAATTCCAGTTGATATTCGTTGCATTCACTTGGGAAAGGTATGAATCGGTCAATTCTCCCACCTGCTATGGGTTAAATAGCAGACAAATTGGGATCTAAAGCCTTGGTTGGCATCCAGTCTACCACAGAAAGTTATGCCAACCTACTGCGAGCCATTCTTCTGCCCAGTCAGTCATGTCTCTTTCTCTGGTCTGCTGAAGAGCAACACACCGAGTCTCCTTGGCCTAACTTTTTTCATCAACTTGAAGTGAAACAATCATGCCAAACCTATAAATGTATCTTCTGTTTGAAAGGTTGCATCCCTGTGTCAGGCCAAAAAGTTTTTCTCGTCAGAACCCATCTTACACATTTCTATATCTACCATTTGTTCGTGCATTGAATACTGTTGTCATATCTGGCCGAGTGTTCCTCCTGTTCATCTCGAAGTTCTCGACAAAATCCAAAGAAGGATTTTCGATATAACCGATCATGATCTGGCATCTCGACTTCACTCACTTTCTCGCCCATGTAACGTGGCTTCCTTCCGTCTTTTCTACACATATTTTACCCTGGTGCCCCGACCACATATGCTACTAGATTGGCATCTAGGTTTCACCCTTTTACCGTTGAAATATTTAAATTTAACCGCCACTTTTACTCAAACGGTTTCTTTTATCGGACTTCCCACCTTTGGAATTCCGTCCTGTTTACTTGCTTCCCCGATAGCTGCAATCACAACAAATTTATAAGCAACGTCAATTGTCATCTTTTATCTTCTTGAATCCCGTTCATCTTTTATCCTTTATTCAGTACCTCCTGTAACCAGTCTTTTCTCTTAATGTAACCCCCTGCGCACAGGTGCCGGTCTAGCTCTGCTGGGATTAAATTATTTTAAAATATCAGAATTACATTGTTCGGACTGTTGTCATCATTATTGCCATATTGACCACATTGCAGGCGTTGTACCCTCCAGCCTTATTCAGGATCTGTCTATATTTATGAGACGAGGTATTGTAACTATTTACACTATTTAGATTGTTCGGACTGTTGTCCACATCTTTGTTGTCATATGCACCACATTGCAGGTGTTGTACGCTCCAGCCTTTTTCACGATATTACTATATTTATGAGACGAGGTATTATAACACTTTACGCTATTTACATTGTTCGGGCTGATGTTCTCATCTTTATTTTCATATTCATGCTTTGGTTGTTGTATGCTCCGGCCTTCTCAAGGTAATATCTATTTGAATTTCGAAGAGTAGACAATTTGTATGTTCGTTTTTCTTCCCACTGGTTCTTTTTTTTATCATTAGACAGGACAACATCGTAACTAGTATTTATAGTAGTGCGTAATGAAGAGGACTCATCTTTAAATTACGTAAAGACAAGAAAGAAGTAGGTGTCTACTGTAGACGTACTCACAAGTACGCAGGTGTTTTACAGCATAAATTCAAACTTGAAAATAACAGCTGGTGGCTTCATGATGAAATTGTTGAGGTGACGTAATTGTTGCATCAGAATGTTAACACGTTTATATATTCACAATTCTTTTTCTTCTCCGTTTTCTTTTTTTCTTTTTAAACTTTTAATTTTTTCTATTTTATTTTTATTTTTTCCTTTACCAGGACTCATCTCAAGTCTCTGCATCAGTGTAGGAATGTCAGATGGTTTGACATTCTTAACAGCTTTTAAAGGGAATTTTCTAATTGTCTCCATATTTTTTGGATATCGGGTCCGTACCGATCTTTCAATATCTGATTATATTTCTGAAATGGGGCATTGTAACTGTTTACGCAATTGTTCGGACTGTTGTCCTCATTATTATTCTCACATTCACAACGTTTCGGTCGTTGTATGCTCCGGTTTTCTTCAGATGATATTTCTTTGAATTTCGAACCGAACAGACTCAGTTAAGTGCCATACGTGATACACACTTGAGCGATCATGTCTCTTTCGAGACATGACTAACTGAGCAGAAGATTTTCCTGCAATGGGTTTCTATTACTTTTTGATTGCCAACCAAGACGTTAGAACCAAATATGTCCTACTATTTAACTATTAAATAGAAATAAGTTACATAGAATAAAATTTATTATTAGAAACTTTAGTCACTCACTCACTTATGTACTTATGTAGTTAGTCTCCCTTTTCGGACTTCATATATTTTGATGTAACTTTTTCTACTGTACCAAAATTCAAAAAAACATTTTTCAAAATATAGCTAAGAAGGTGCCCTGTGTAAACTGTTTCAAATTTGATTGAGAACAGAATTAGAGGTGAAGTTTGAAAGCTGCTTCGATTCACTCAATATAGGACTGAAGAATATCCTCAACCACGGGAGTGGTTGAATGATTCATTGGCTGAACAGTTAGCGTTTTTGTCGGTTGAATCATTTTTACAATAGATTTCTCAAGTCCACTAAATGTTATAGCTTGTCATTTTGAGGAAATAAAATTGACTTCCACAATTTAAAAAGTTTTGAAAATATTTCAAACTGAATTTAAAACATTTTTAAACTAACAAAGTTTCTATGTAACTTTAAACCAAATAAATATAAATGTAACACCCCAGTGGAGGTCCGAACAATTTCTCTGGCGGCCGTTCCCCACGCTGTGATTTTGCCGGAGGTTGATTGAAAATGTCGAAGTCTCAAGCTGGGGGTACAAGATAAACTATAAGAAACGAACTTCCACAACTTGGATGAGTTAAATCGAAGCTTTATTTTGTTCAGAGTTAGTCTTGCAGTTGGGACAGGCGATGTGACACTCAGCTCTAACTCTAATTAACGAAGATCAAATGCCGAACCGACCGAACCAAACGAACGGAGTTTCTACTTCAAGCACACGCCCGGCTGAACTAACTCAACTCAGCTCAACTGATCGACTCGGAAAAATCACTTGTATTTATTTAAAATAATCGGAAGTGCCTAAACCACCGGGCGATAAGCATTGGCGACTGTAAGTCAAAACTTTCAAGGTACTTAAATCTTGCTTCCTTTGATGTGTAAACGGGGTGTCTGCACTAAGCCTCCAAGTATTTTCGAGGATTTTTTAAAAACTTTTGATCTTAATAAAGATTTGTGTGAAAGCCGCCGGATGTTTTTATAGCTCAGACACTTTACCCGTAACCAGGCATTTTTTTATTGCCTGGAGAATGGGAAAATTCTATTATCTTTTCTTAATGTGTGGTCAAGATACGGTAAAGACAGTTTTTGACCTGGTCACTCAAAAATCTATTTCCTAAACTTTATCTTTTATCACATCAAATCACTTAGTCAAATATTTATTGGAAGACTGGTAGGATTTAACAGTAATCTGATACCCTTTTCTCTTCCACAAATTTCCTTATAAAAGAAAAAGCGTTTATTTATTTATTTTTTCCTCTTCTTTTTCATTTTTGTTAAACGAAACACATGTTTTTAAACTATTTTTCTATTCTTAACCATTTTCTATTTTAATCTATTATAATAAAATACATATTTTACAAATCCACCTTAATATACTCCTAGTTATCGTGTCACATAAATTAAAAACATTTAAAATGACTATTTTTGTTCAGTTATTTTAAAATTTTAATTTTTATGTTCTCTTCTTATCCGGATACAGATTCTAATGCTAGATGTTCAAGCAGTAGATGAGGGGTAGATTTTAAATCACGAGATTATCCTGATTTAAAAAAGTTCATGGATCCGGCATGTGAGCAATGATGAGATTTTGGAAAGGATGGAAACAAAAAGGAAATTAATACTGATCATTAGGAAGAGACAGCTGAAGTTTCTGGAACATTCAATGAGAAAGAAGGGCTTGGAGAATCTGATACTAACAGGTCAGATAGAGGGAAAAAGAGACAGGGGAAAGCAACGGATGACATATTTGAAGGACCTAATCAGGTGGATGATGGGAACGAGGATTGAATGGTGTAACAGGAGAAGGCGTGCTCAGAGCCACCAGGGATAGGAAACGTGGAAAGCCATGATCGCCTACGTCCTGGAGGGACAGGGCACATAGAAGAAGAAGTCTAACAAAAGACGGAAAGTGCGACGCGGAGATTCGAAGGCGAATTGGCATGACCAAGGATGCATTCCAGTAGAGTATTGAGAGACAGAAAACTTTTCGCTAGAAACAAAGAGAGTACGGAATTACTATGTGATGTCTGTTCTTCACTATGGTCGTAAATGCTGGACAATCTCATCAAAGATGAAGGAGAGACTTGAAGAAACCGAAATTTTGTTCTACAGAAGGATGTTGAGGATGCCATAGACCGAACATGTAAGCAACGATGAGGTTTGGAGAGGATGAAATCGAAAAGGAAGCTAATATTTAATATCAGGAAAAGACAGCTAAAGTTCCTAGGACATGTAATGAGGAAGGAGGGCTTGGAGAATCTGATATTCGCAGAACAGATAGAGTGCAAGTGTGACAGGGGAAAGCAGCGGGTAACATACTTGAGCAAGAGTTTGGCGGAGCGGGTTTTGAGAGGGCAGAAGAGAAAGCGTGCTAAGAGCAACTAAGGATAGAGAGATGTGGAGGACCATGATCGTTAACGTTCTGAAAGGACACGGCTCATAGAAGAAGAACCAAGTCATTGAAATTACGAGCTACAGATAATTGTTTTAACCAAGACTTTTATCAAGAAGGAAATTATATAAGTCGTGAAAAACTAACTTTAATCTTCATATCTGTTATTTCTTAATCAAAGGCTTCCATGTCGTTTTTATTTCTATACTTGACTTCCTGAGGTTTTTTCAGCCATTTATTCTTAGCGATAATAGTGTCACTTTTAATTTCCAAAACAAACTGCAAACCTTCTCTGAAAGAGAAGGTTAGCTGTCGTGTTACGTTCTCCATAATCTCGTCCACGGTCTGTTCGACGGCGATTTTATTTTTGGAAAAACCGAACCTTGTAGCCATGTAACAAACCTGGATTATACAATGTTTTGCAAGAAATAAATAAATAAATAGAATAAAAACAAAAGCATAAATTTTCTGCACGGGACGTGAAAATCTTTTTTAAATCACTCGTTACCAAAGCAAATGTTAATCAGTACACTAGATCCCTAAATGATATCTCAGTACTGACTGAATTAACCCGACTAAAGTATTTATGTTCAGGCATGCGCAGTAATCTTCCCTCTGATTGTCTATACTATTAATCTACTGAGGGGATATTCAAAATGGCTGTCCACATTCCGGGCAGGCTTCGTGTATGTCAATGATTATACGTTTCACTAAAATCATGGTAAGAATCATATTAATTCTTTTAAAATTAATTAAGTATTTCTATTTTAATGTAATGGCTGCGATGTTATAATTCTGAAACAAACCAAAATAAATTCGAAAAAATAATTGCGAAATTTCCGCTTAAAAACACCGACTTGCAGTTAAATTTGCATATGTTTCCTTGAAAATAGAAATAGTGATACCTTCTACTGACCGCTTAATAAAATATCGCGAATAAGTTTATAAGACTGCTTCTTAGAAATATAACCCAAGGGCTCGAGTTGCTGAGTTTCAACACAAACTATGATTTGTTGATACTGATAGATAAGAAAAACTAATTCTTCATCTAGAAAAATCCTAAATGATAAGAAATTAATTAAGTTGTATGGTGCTAACATTTCATCAAGTTTCTTCTCTGATAACCCTTCAGTGACTAGACGGACAAAGAAAGAGAGAGAGAGAAAGAAAGAAAGAAAGAGAGAGAGAAAGAGAGAGAAAGAGAGAGAGAGAGAGAGAGAAAAAGAGAGAGAGAGACGTTTAGGTTTTTAAAAATCTAACCTTTCCATTACAGACAAACTATTTACGATGAAAACAAATATTGCAAATTATGAAAGAATTCGAAAAATAAAAACGAAGCGATTTATTTAAAACCAGGAAATTCTTTCTCGCAAATAAACTTGACAGAGTTTAAAGTATCCACACAGATTTCTCGGTGGTTATTTTCGACCTGAGTGTCTTTTTTTCTACATGAATCTAACATTTCCAAAAAAAGAAGCTATGACCTGGAAATGGAATGGAAACAGTGATGTCTTCTTCTTCTTCTTCTATGTGCCTTATCCTTTCAGGACGTAGGCGATCATGACCTTCCACGTCTTCCTGTCCCTGGTGGCTCTTAGCACGCTTTCTCCTGTTATACCACGCAACACCCGTTCTGTCATCCACCTGCTGAAGCCCTTCAAATATGTTATCCGCTACTTTCCCTTGTCTCTTTTCCCCTCTATCTGGCCTGTTAGTATCAGATTCTCCTAGCCCTCCTTCCTCATTGCATGTCCCAGAAACTTTAATTGTCTCTTCCTGATACTCAATATTAATTTCCTTTTCGTTTCCATCCTTTCCAAAACCTCATCATTGTTCACATGCTCGGCCCATGATATCCGCAGCATTCCTTTTTAGAAGCAAATTTCACTTGCTTTAAGTTTTTTCTTCATCATTAATGATATTGTCCAGCATTCACTGCCATATTGAAGAACTAACATCACATAGAAATCCAGTACTCTCTTCTTTGTTTCTAGTGAAAGTTTCCTGTCTCTTAATACTTTAATCGGCTCCGGAACGCGTCCTTCGCCATGCCGCAGTGATGTCACCTATCACGAATCCATCATGAAAATACAGTATGTGGAATTAGTAAATACTTCAAATACCTGGGTTATGGAACAGCTATGATAAATTTATTATAGGAAAAAGAAATTGAAAATAGAATAGGAAGCGCCAAACGTAGTTTGACTCAATACCGAAAATTACTACGAAAGTATCAACCTGGAAACATGACCTTAAACAGCCTCGACAAAATCGAAACTTTCATATGGCTGACAGGCATGGCGTCGAATCTGTTCAAAAATACCCAAATTGTCAGCTGTATACAACCGTTTCCTAAGATCAATGGTAACAAAAGGCTTTGAGCGAGTAATCTTTGACGGTCTTACCAAAGGTCATCCTTCTTTGGATCTTGTGGAATGGTGTTACAGAAACACAAAGAATTGTGCCAAATAACTGAAACCACATCACTTGAGGATTAGCAATATTTAGAAGAAAGCCCCCATCAATGGTGAGAAAAGGCTTTGAGCAATTAAAGCCTAAGTATCCTTGCAATGGTCATCCATTTTTTTGTAACAATGTGGAATGACCCTACAGAGCATCAAAATGGATAGCACATGTAACTAGAAGTGAAAATATAACATAATCAATATTGGTTCTGATCTGGCGCCTTGACTCAGTCTCATACCCACCGCCGTAAAGTGGCCTCCTTGTGTCTTTTCTATAAATACTTTCAGGCAAACTTTTAGGGTGAGCTCTCCACCACTGTACATAGACTATTTGAATTTAAGCGCATTTGTGGTGCAGTAGATATCGGCTCCGAACGAGAAATCGGAGAGCCGAGTTCGAATTCCAGTTGAATTCCTTGCATTCACTTACGCGCAAATACCCTTGGGAAAGGTATTAATCCGTTTCTTCCTACCAGTTATGGGTTAAACAACAGGACAGATTGACTTCTATAGCCCTGGCTGGCAACCAGTCTACCGCAGAAAGTAATGGCAACCTACTGTGGGATAATCTTCTACCCAGTCTTTCGAGACATGATCGCCCAAGCATGTTTCCCGTATCGCACTTAACTGACTGACTGAATAGACTGACGACGATGTCTCATTAATTTACAGTTGAGTCGGTTAGATGCGAACAGAAGTTCTATGCTGACAGTTTCTTTTCTCGCACTTCTCTCTTGTGAAACTCTCTCCCGGCTCCATGCTTTCCAGCAACCTTTAATCTTCGAAATTTAAAATGCAATGTCAATCACTTATTACTGATTACTCTTCTTTTTTCTTGCTTTTTAGTAAAGTTTCTCATTTTTAATTTTCCACTCCCAGTAATTCTTTGTGGCTTTGTGACCTTGCTGTCTTACTCGAGATGAAAACCGAACAACAAAGTTAACGTGAGGTAGTATTTACATTATTTACATTATTCGAACTATTATCCTCATCTTTTTTGCCATTTCAGGTGCTTAGAATTTCAAACCGAACCCTTTATTACAATCACTGTAGTATATGAACTCCATTCCTTGCCTAGAGCCTCTTCTGGTAGTCATGAGTTAAGATTTTAGCATAAGGACACATAGCCCAGTGGATGTTGGTTAATTCCTGTGACTTGACCCAAAGAGTTGTGAGTTCAATATCATACAACAGCAGTGGTGAGCAAGTAACTTACAGGAAGATAACTCATGACTACCAGAAGAGGCTCTAGGCAAGGAATGGTGTTTATATAACCCAGTGATTGTAATAAATGGTTTGGTTCGAAATTCCTAGCACCTGAAGAAGGCCGGATCGTACAACGGCCGAAATGTCGTACAAATGGCAACACAGATGAAGACAATAGTCCTAATAATGTAAATACTGTAAAAAAAGTTAACATTTCACACCACTTAAATAAAAGTATTAGAAGGAAAGATTCAAAACTGAAAAGAGCTATAAAAGACTTGCGAAATCTGTTTTCCCCAAAAAAGTTTTTAAGAGAGAGTTTTTAGAAATTTTAGCCTAAAACAGTACTTGTTGTTCGTTCAGTGAATGCCAAATATTTCCTGATAAGGAAACGACTAATAACACCATTACCATTATGTAAGTCTATCGCAACTATTGTGTTACTCCAGGGCAAATGTCCAGGCGTTCTACCATCTCAAAAGTCACATACACGAAGTCGAATCATATTCATTCCTCTTGTATTCTATTGGTGAAACCAGCTTCTCTCAAGAACTACATTTTGGAAGACTTCTGAGAGGATGCTAAAATCTTAATCTCTTCAAGTCTAGAATCAACCGTTATCTACCCTATATATCCTGGACGTGCGTTGCGGTGCAGTGATTATCGATTCGGAACGACAAATCGGAGAGCTGAGTTCGAATTCCAGTTGAACTCGTTGCATTCACTTACGCACAAATACTCTTGGGAAAGGTATTAATCCTTCTCTTCCCTCCAGTTAGCTAAACTTATTTATAAATGGAACTGTGTGTGTGTGTGTGTGTGTGTGTGTGTCCGTTACCTATAGACTCTGAAACAGCTGAATCGATTTACTTGAAAATTTACACAGTTGTACTATAAGCGTCTGCGAGTGTTCTTAGCTAGGTTTTGTGTCGAGGTACCTCCAATAAATATCGAAAATCGATAATCGAAAAATCGAGTTATAGAAGGAGTGGTCCGATTTTAATCAAATTTGATACACTCATAGACAAAGACATAAGAAACGATATTCAGAAGTTTCAAGGTTGCAGTTCTTACAATAGTGCAGAAAATCGATAATATATATATATATATATATATAAAAGACAAGATGTTTGTGTGTGTGTCTGTTTATCTGTCTGTATGTCCTTTAAACAAATCCACAATTTTTATCCGATTCTCACCAAACTTCACACAAATATTTTTTAGGCTGAGTCTGAGCTCCAGAACCATGGATTAGTTTGAAAGCTTTCATTATACCCGAGCAACACCGGGTTAAATAATAAGTCAGACTGATTTCTACAGCCTTGGCTGACAATCAGATGGGATTTTATACGTAATAGAGATTAATATGTGAAAAGTTCTTCATGAAAAATACTGCCTAAAGATGAAAAAAATAAAGCCAGATTTATACGATTAATAGACATTTAAATAGACATTTAAATTCTACATTATTTTGATAAAAGCATTCTACTAAATTAGTTTTCTAGCTTTGAAAGATTCAGTACGGAATAATGAATATTTAATGTATTGTCATATAAAACTAACTTGGATTTGCAAGTAGCGCGAAAATGGAAGTCAAGTTAAAATTTCGGGTCAGTCTGTTGCGTTCACTTTTGAATTGATACTATGAGAAAATGCACGAATCAATCACTTGTTCCTATACTACATATAGGTATCAAAAAAGAGCAAATGGATTTCCAAACTCCTAGTTAGTTAAGTACCATACGTGATACACGCTTGGGCGATCATGTTTCTATCGAAAGATGACTGACTGGGCAGAAGATTTTCCAGCAGTAGACCGATTACCAACAAAGGCTATAGAACCAAATATATCCTGTTATTTAACTGGATGGAAGAGATGTTTAATACCTTTTCCAAGGCTATTTGCGCATAAATGAATGCAACGAATTCAACTGGAATTCGAACTCGGCTCTCCGATTTATCCTTCCCAGCCGATATCCACTGCACCACAACTTTGATGTCGTTTCAACCTCCTAAAATCCTGACAATGATGGATTGCCTAAATTTTGATAGAAGACTTAAAAAACGCGAAAACGGGCTGTTCGGCTGCGGCAATAGAGAATCAAAAGCTCTAATGTTTGTCCGTGTTTTCCTTTCCTCGATTCCTTTTCTCATCCGTGGTGTTAGCAAGGAGCTGGGAGGCAATCTCTATACTCTTGGGTAGCTAACAGACATGTTGAGAACCAGACTTACGCTCTTGTCAAGCTCTCTGTCTTCGGTAGAGAGCGACTGAGTCGAGGCTATGTTTCCAGGCAGTGTATCGGCTGAGGAAAAATATATAAGCCCGTTCCCGCTTATGCGAGAGCTGGGGAATTTTTGCCCGAGGTTACGCGATCAGAAAGCCTACGTTAAATCCGACTTTACAGTATTTACATTATTAACACTATTTTCCTCATCTTTCTTGCTATTTGTACGACGTTTCAGCCGTTGTACGCTCCGGCCTTCTTCAGGTGCTAGGAATTTCGAACCGAACTCTTTATCACAAATTCTTAGCACTTGAAGAAGGCCGGAGTGTACAACGTCTGAAACGTCATACACATGGAAACAAAGATGAGGATAATTGTCCGAAAATATTAAATACTGTAAATAGTACCTCATCTCAGAAATATAGACAAACCCGAGCTTCTCTCACATCCCACCTCTGCATGAAGGAGTTGCGTAAATACACAGACCTTTTCGTTCTCTATATTTCCCTGTAGTTCTCACTTCCTCCAAGAAACAATGCGTAATATGTATTCCCCCCGCCACCAACACACAAAAAATCTAAACTTATTTATAAATGGAACTTTGTGTGTGTGTATGTATGTGTGTGTGTGTGTCGGTGTGTGTGTGTCCGTTACCTATAGACTTCGAAACGGCTGAACCGATTTTCTTCAAAATTTACACAGTTGTATATAAGCGTCTGCGAGTGTTCTTAGCTAGGTTTTGCGTCGAGGTACCCCCGATAAATATCGAAAATTGATAATCGAAAAAATCGGGTTATAGAAGCAGTGGTCAAATTTGATACACTCATAGACAAAGACATAAGAAACGATATTCAGAAGTTTCAAGGTTGCAGTTCTTACAATAGTGCAGAAAATCGGTAATATATATAAAAGGCAAGATGTTTGTGTGTGTGTCTGTTTATTTGCCTATATATCTGTATTTTCTTCAGCACTTTTATTTTAGTTTTTGCTTCGGGTTTGGCTCTAAGTAGGTATAATTGTAGTTCTTAATCTCGGCCATGATACCATTTTCTCAGAGGACTTATTTAGCCTTCAAAATTCAGTTTACGACGAAAAAAACTTATTTGATATCGATACCAAGAAATCAAAATTTGACTTACATCCATTCATTTTTCTTTCAGTCTTCGGTTTCGCTTTAACTGGAAACAACTATTGCTTTTTAGTCTTTCGTGTCAACGTCCAAATAGTCTGAGCTCCAGGACCATGGATTAGTTTTAAAGCTTGCATTATACCCGAGCAACGCCGGGCTATACTGCTAATAAGATTATAAAGTAATAAAAGACCTGAAAAATATTTTTCGTTGATTTAGTTAGCTGGTGCAGTATTGTGTTCGCTACTGAGGAATTGCCTATAGACTACTAGGATCCAGAGGCAACACGAAACGTAATAAGGGTCAAAGCATCAGAGTATGATCCATGTCATCTTAGAGTATTAAGGCTTATTGAGAAGAAACAACTTAAGATGCGAGCAACAAATGTGTGAGGCCAGAATCAAGGAAGTACAGAAATTTAAATATCTGGGAATCTTTTAACAGATGACGGAAAAAGTGACACCAAAAGACGCATTCAAATCACAAAAGATGTCTTCCAAACGAAAAACAAAGAATTAAAAAACAGAAAATATAAGTGTTGTGGGGTTCTTCCTTTTCATAAAGATGGACTCGTCCAGAGTATACTTATTCTACTGCTATAGAAGAGAGACTGGAGGATACCGAGGTTTCACAGAGAATTAACCGGAGAATACGAGAATCCAGAGAGAGTGATTAACAGTCAGTACACAGTAGTTCATAGTAGCTCTGTGCTCCACTCACCGAGAAGATTATTACGCAGTACCCGTCAGCTTCCGACGTAGACATACACAATATACTACGGCTTCACTTCCAGAAACTTGTACATATACTTTTTATTAACCCGCATTCCAGGACTACTAATCTTCATTCAAGTCCTTACGTTAATACGCTTATTTTCTATCTCAATTTATGGTCGTTGTTCATTTATTTGTGCGGGCCCCATTCCCGGGATCCACAATAATAAGTAACAAAGAAAAGACTACCAGAATTCTATGTAATATCAATCCTCTAATTTGGCCGTCAATTCTGGGCATTTTCCTCAAAGATAAAAAGAATAGCGAGGCAGTTTTACAAGAGGATGATGAGAATGCTATGTGGGGAATATGAGAGCAACGAGGAAACTTGAAAGGAAATAAGCCACAAAAACATACTTGTACTTAAAATCAGTTGAAATGTTTGAGACCCAAAGAGGAATTAGGGCTTTGAGAATTTGACACGAACAAGACATCAATATGCAGCGGGAATAAGTGGAAATATTGAATCAATCATTTAAGCAACATACGTGATACACGCTTAGGCGATCATGTCTCTTTCGAGACATAACTGGCTGGGCAGAAGATTATCCCACAGTTGTTTGCCATTGTTTTCTGCGGTAGACTGGTTGCCAACTGAGGCTATAGAACCCAATTTGTCCTGTTGTTTAACCCATAACTGGAGGGAAGAGACGGATTAATACCTTTCCCAGGGGTATTTGTGAGTAAGTGAAAGCAAGGAATTTGTGAGTAAGTGAAAGCAAGGAATTCAACTGGAATTCGAACTCTGCTCCCCGACTTTTCGTTCCGAGCCGATATCCACTGCACCACAAGACTTATTAAGCTCTGTTACTTCCTCCTCGCTCTGTAGGATGAGTTTACAACATAGTGTTAGAAGAACAAACCCTCACCAGATTCAATTGTAATTTTCCCCTCATTCATGTTTAAAAGGACAGAATTAACTTTTCGATCAAATTCACGAAAAACTATAAAATGTCCGCTGAATTAATGCCTTTCAGAAAGGTTTTTGCGCGTAAGTGAATGCAGAGAATTCAACTGAAATTTGAACTCGGTTCCCCGTTTTCTCGTTGCGAGCCGATATTCACTGCACCACAACGCACATACATATTGAATAAACTACCAAAAAAGCTTGTGTAGATAGATGACAGAACAGGATTTGGGATTGATAAATATAACTTCATGCAAACATCTGTGGAGAGCTATGATAGGCCACACGCTGAGAGACACGTTCACATGATAGAAGTATTTACAACTATCATTCGATTATTAATAGATTTTAGACTTGTTTTTCGGAGTTACTTTTTTAGTGATTTTATGTTTTCTTTAGAGAAACAATGCAACTGTTTCTTTACAAACTTTACATTTTTTTCTTCTTCGTTGTCAATAATTTCTTGTATTTTCCTGTTAGCGTATTGCGGAAAAAAATGTTAAAAACGGAAATGATATTTTTCTATTCTTGGCAAAGTGAAAAATGCGTTCTACCAACAACAAAAAAAAAGAAGTTTTCCTAGATTTTTTTTTTTTTTTTTTAATCAAGTGTCTTTCGCATTGTCGAAAATCAGTCATTTGTCTTCCGGTGTAACTACTATAGATTCGAAAAACGGTAAAGGTTAGCGCGTACAATTGCGTCTTCACACCTGGATGCTTTTTAAATGAATAAACTTGAATAAATACCCATGTTTGCAAAAGATTAACCCATTTCGGCTCACCGTTCACAAAATCAAGTGATGGTCATTAATAAGTTACAGACAGAAATCTAAAATTAATGCCGCGGTTTTACAGTGGCCCTCCTCTGCATTCTCCTCCTCCTCCTTCTCCTCCTTCTTGCCGCGTCCCTTCAGAATATTGGCGATTATGTCTCTCCACCACTTCTTGCCCGTTATAACTCTTAATTTTATCATTTTGTTCAGTCAGTCAAGTGCCATACATAATACACGCTTGGACGATCATGTCTAGAAAGAGACATGACTAACTGGGCAGAAGATTTTCCTGCAGTAGGTTGCCATTACTTTCTGCAGTAGACTGATTGATAATCAAGACTACAAAATTCAATCTGTCCTGCTATTTAACCCATAGCTGGAGAGAGAAGCGACGGATTAATTCCGATTTCTCGTTCTGAGCCAATATATACTGTAAAACAGCACGTACATCTGTCCTAAACCTTGATTTGCTATCCATTTACTCAAGATCGCTATATAGGTTATGCGTTGTTTTCCTCTGGCACACTTGCTTTCAGTCTGTTCTGTATGTATTAAATTTCCCAAGCCCTTTTTCTTAATGTAACATTGTTCATGTCACTACCTGAGCATGTTTCCTTTTTCTCAAAAACAAATCATCTTTTCTCACATAATCTATCTATAGTATTCTCATTATCCTCCTGTATTTCTGCAGCTTCCAGTCTTGTCTGTCTCATCTATGCGGAGATTGTTCAGTATTCACTAATGTATAGAAGGACTCTTTTCGTTGTATCTAAATACTCTCTCTGTTTCTTAATACTTTGCTTTGGTTTTGGAAGGCATATTTTGTTGTCCCAATCCGTCTTGGGACTTCAGCTTTGCACTTTCTGTTCTCTAGTAAAACACTTCCTAAATACTTAAATTGTTTTACTTGTTTGATTATTGATATCTCAGATTTGTAATTTGCATCTTGGGCTATTCCTTTTTCTAACAACCATGTATTTTGTATTCATACAATTGATGTTTAGTCATTCAACTTTTAAACCTTTTTTATCGTTTCTTCATTTTCCCAAGTTCTTTAAGATTTGGGGCAAACCATCTAAACATCTAATGATCGGCTTCTTACCCTTCTTCCTCATTTTCGTAATATACAAGAGGCTCTGAAGTGGTTCAGTTTCTTATCTATGATGAGTTTCTTTCTGAAAAGTAATATGGCTGTCGCTTCACTAGGTCAACCGTTGATGTATTCAGGATCATTGCTGAAAGAGTCTATCAGGCTTTAGGTAAGAATGGTAAAGATCAAGATTCTGCTTTTGGACATATCTCAAAGGCATTTGACAGGGTTTGACATGCTGGTCTTCTACACGGGGGAAAGGTTATGCCATTTCTTGTCAAATTTTTGAACTGATTCAGTCTTTCTTATCAAATTGCAAAATGAAAGATGTCTTGAATGACCACTCTATCTTGATTGGTCCTAATTATCATCAACGACCTACCTGTCATCAGCTTTCAACTCCATAACTATGACAGAACTACTTACCTTTGTCTGAATAGAAACTCTGATAGACAAGATAAGATTAAATTGGCAGCTGAGTTAAAAAAAAAAACTACAAGTTGTTAATCAGGACAAGGTATGGCTTGTTAATTTTAACGCCTCCATAACAAGGCCACTATCAATTAATCAATTGAAAGAACTCTTTTTATTTTTTCCCAGCATGATTGATGCTAACCTTCAGAAGAGTGATTAACGTTTTCCAGTGACATGAAATGGAAAAAACATATTGAATAAATTACCAAGTACGCTACTAGGAAAGTTGGTTCACTTTATCCTGCTAGATAATTTTTCTCTCTAGAATCTACCTTGGCTTCAGTCTGCCATTCGTTTATGCTTTGAATATTGCTGCCTCATCCTGTCTAGTGCTTTTACTATAAATTTCGATATTCTTAATAAAATCCAATGAGGAATATGAAATGCAATTTTATTAAACCTGAAATAACAACTCAGACGCACTCACTTTCCTATCGCTGTCATGTAAGTTCTAAATTTTAAATTAACACCGCAAATTGCTACGAAAACATCAACCAGGAAACATGCCCTCGTCGGATCGAGGCTTCCGTACGCGTTGTGGATCTTCGTTGCCAATTTCTTGTGGAGTTAGGACGAAACTTCGCTGCAAAGTTGTAGTGACCTGATTGTGCCGGAAGTAAGACACAGAGCAAGAAAGTAGGTTCAAAACAGTGTATTAGTATAACAATAAATAAGATATTCTAAAGAGGTTTTAATAAGAAGAAACTAGAAATAAGTACGTCCGAAGGTATTATTACGCTGCTTATTGCCTGACTAGTAGCTGTCGTCCACTGACGTTAACTGCTCTCCGGAAGCCTCGCAGATAATCAGATATAACAAGAGGGAGGGTCCATTCCTCGTAGAAGGGCTCGATAACAATATGGATGACAACGCATGGCGCCGAACTCGTTCAAAAACATTTTAACTGTCAGCTGCATACAACCGCTTCCTAAGATCAATACTGACAAAAGGCTTTGAGTGAGTAAAGCCTGAGGGTCTTCGCAAAAGGTGATCCTTCTTTGAAGATTATGGACTGGTACTACAGAATCACAAATAAAGAACTGAACCAAATAACAGAAACCACATCACTTGAGGACTACCAAGATTAAGAAGAAAAACCCCATCAATGGTGAAAAAATGCTTTGAGTGAGTAAAGCCTAAGAGTCTAGGCAAAAGGTCATCCTTCTTTGAAGATTATGGACTGGCACTACAGAATCACAAACAAAGAACCGTAACAAATGACAGAAGCCAGATCACTTGAGGACTACCAATAAGAGCAACAACAAAAATGGATAGCACATGTAACTAGAAGATTTTTTTTTTTTTTTTATAAGCGTTTCACCCCGAGCAAGGCATGTCACTGCCACTACTGTGCAGGGGGCTACGTAGAGTGGAGAAAGGCTGATTAAATATAGGAAATAACAGAGGGTGGGTGAAAATAAAAACATAATCAAGATTGGTTTTGATCTGGCGTCTCAGCTCAGTCCCCTCTCCACGGCTCTAAAATTACTTCTCTGTGCCTTTTCCATAAATACTTTCATGATAATTGTTTTGATGAACGTTTCTCTGTGGTACGTGGACATTATGAACTTAATCACACTACTAAATTAACGCAAGGTTTCATCATGTTACAGTTGAAACGGTTATTAGCAATGGTAGACGGAAAGCGCGATACAGAGATCCAAAGGCGAATTGGCATAGCGAAGGACCCGTTCCAGAAGCTGAGTAAAGTATCAAGACACAGGAATCCTTCACAAGAAACAAAGAAGAGAGTACTGGATTGCAATGTGATGTCAGTTCAATATGACAGTGAATGTTGGACAATATCTTCGAAGATGAAGGGAATAATTGAAGCAGCTGAAATATGCTTTTACAGAAGGATGCTCCGGATATCGTGGACCGAGCATATGAGCAATGATGAGATGTTGGAAAGGATGGAAACGAAAAGGAAATTAATAGTGAGCATCAGGAAGAGACAACTTAGTTCCTGGGACATGTAATGAGGAAGGAGGGCTTGGAGAACCTGATACTAACAGGCCAGATAGAGGGGAAAAGAGACAGAGGAAAGCGGATAACATATTTGAAGGACCTGATCAGGTGGGGGACAGAACGAGGGTTTCGTGGTGTTACAGAAGAAAGCGTGCTAAGGGCCACCAGTGATAGGTAGACGTGGAAGGCCATGATCGCCTACGTCCTAAATGCAATGCAGGACTGATATCATATAATATTTTCCTTGTTTCTAGCAAAATTTTTGTGTATTTAGATTATTCGGACTTTTGTCTTCATCTTTGTTGCCATTTGTACGACGTTTAATAATAGATCATTTTATTGGTCTATATTTCTGAGATGAGGTAGTATTTACAGTATTTACATTATTCGGATTTTTTCCTCTTCTTTGTTGTCATTTGTCCTTAAGGACACGTGGCCATGTAGATATAGTCGTTGGTTAGTTCCTGTGACTTTACCCAAAGAATTGCGAGATCAATACTAGCATACAACAGTAGTGAACAAGTAACTTACTGGCTTAGAGGGAGATGACTCATAACTTCCAATCGAGGCATTACTATGCAAGAAATGAGGATGATATACACCAGTGATTGCAATAAAGCGTTCGGTTCAAAATTCCTAGCACCTGAAGAAGGCTGGAGCGTACAACGGCCGAAACATCGTACAAATTTCAACAAAGATGAGGCCAATAGTCCGAATAATGCAAATATTGTAAATACTACCTCATCTTAGAAATATAGACAAATACGAAATGTTCGTATTTCTAAGTACTCTGCTTAGCATTTGAAATGCTTCCTTGGCCATCCCAATACGTCTTTGGTTTCTCAGTGTCACTATTTTCAGTTGGATTAGGTTCTGAAAAAGGGAAATAAAAGAGTCGGGATTCGTAAAATTATCCGACAGATAGGCGAGTTATGGCACGTAGAGTCGACCATATGGAAGAAGGCAATTTGGAAAACCGTACCGATGAGCTGTGATACGGCGAAACAGATCTGTCTGCGGATGACAATACAAAATATAATGACAATATATATATATATATATATATATATATATATATATATATAGTTAAACATATACAGGCTGTTCTTTCAGAAAGGATATCATTTTAAAATTTGAATATCTGAGTAGCTACGTGTTCCAGGCAAACAAAATTAACTAGACTTCATTTTGAACAATAAAAATATTTATTAAATTCGAGCAAGATATTCAAATGTTTGTAGATTTTGCAACCGATTTCAAAAAGCCCCACAAATCTCAAAATACGCAACACCTGTGGCACGACTTCCATTTCACGTCTATAGTCCAGCTTGTGTCAAACATGTAGCATGTCTAGTGTAACAATTTTCCAGCGTCTCAATAATTCTCTACTTTTAAGGTCTTCTAGGCTTCAAGGAAGACAGGAGATAGAGAGCTGTCCTTTAACTTAGCCCCATAGAAAAAAAAATCACAAGTCATGTAAATGTGGTGGACGTTTCAAGAGAACGGTCTTATTATGACTGGCCGTCCGATCCATCTACCTTGTAGATTCTCATTAAGATAAGTTCGCACAGCCAAATTGTTTTTTTGTTGTTTTTTGTGTGTGTGTGTGTGTGTTTTTGGGGGTTTTTTTTACACATTTTGCTAAAACTTGAGATTACTTGAGTGAACATTGGCTATGTTATTAGACGACAAAATGATGACGATTTTGGTAGGGACACCATATATATATATGTGTGTGTGAGTGTGTGTGTGTGTATATATATATATATATATATATATATATATATATATATATACGTAATTTGTTATATATATTATATTATTTATATATTATATATGCGCGGTACTTATTTGAAAGGCGCTCAATATCAGTGATAGAGCTAACATATTCAGTTGTGAATTTGTGACCCTGGGTTTCACGCTTTTGCGATCGTCAGACAAACTGATATTAAAAATTAATCAGTTTGTCTGACGATCGCAAAAGCGTGAAATCTATGGTCACAAACTACCCCCAATCCAACTGAGTATATATATATAAATATACTTGACCAGCAACCTTTCTTTTAAGTATCTTTCATTAAATACGACAGACAAGAAATATTTCTTTCATTTTTTTAAAATTTTTGCAGCATTCTTGGGCTTTCCATTTTGTAGGAATATGAGAGTACGTAAATTTTTGATAATTTTCATAGCCCCAAGCGCCTTCGCCCACTTCATTAGCCATTTTCAATTGTTGGGTTTTGTTTTTTGGTGTCGTTTCTTTTTTTTTTTTTTCTCATACTTTATATTTTATTTTATAAGTAATGGTTACTAATGGAAATATATACAACTGTTAGATATTTACTTTAAGAAGTGCACAATAAAAAATTAAAGCATCAATATATAGGAATTATTATTATTATCATGGTAACTTTTGGTATTAAAACACCATTATCAGGCAGTGCCTAATGATGGTGTTTTGACACCGAAACTTTTTAGCTATTAAATTTCAGTATGCCATTATTATTATAATTAGCAGTATAGTCCAGCGTTGCTCGGGTGTAATGAAAGTTTTAACACTAATCCATGGTCCTGGAGCTCAAACTCTTTCGACGTTGGTACGAAAGACTAAAAATCAATAGTTGTTTCCACTTAAAGCGAAACCATAGACTGAAAGAAAAATGAATGGATGTAAGTCAAATTTTGATTTCATGGTATCAATATCAAATAAGTTTTTTCGTCGTAAACTGAATTTTGAAGGCTAAATAAGTCATCTGAGTAAATGGTATCATGGCTGAGACTAAGAACTACAATTATACCTACTTAGAGCCAAACCCGAAGCAAAAACTAAAATAAAAGGGCTGAAAAAATACAGACATACAGGCAGATAAACACACACACACACACACACACACACACACACACAAACATCTTGCCTTATATATATATATATATATTATCGATTTTCTGCACTATTGTAAGAACTGCAACCTTAAAACTTCTGAATAACGTTTCTTATATCTTTGTCTATGAGCGTATCAAATTTGATTAAAATCAGACCACTCCTTCTCTAACCCGATTTTTTCGATTATCGATTTTCGATATTTATTGGAGGTATCTCGACACAAAACCAAGCTAAGAACACTCGCAGACGCAAATGTCTAAATTTTGAAGAAAATCGGTTCAGCCGTTTCGGAGTCTATAGGTAACGGACACACACACACAGACACACACGCACACACACAGACACACACACATACACACACACAGAGACAAAGTTTCATTTATAAATACGTTTAGATAATAATAATTACCAAATATGTGTGTGTGTGTGTGTGTGTGTGTGTGTGTGTGTGTGTGTGTGTGTGTGTGTGTGTGTGTGTGATTAAATAAATTGCAAACAATAAGCTTGCTCATTTTTAATAAAATCCGTTCATACTCACGGATAATCTTCCGCGTATTACAATCAAAAGATGTCAGAAATTACCTATAATACTGACAGATGTTATTTTCATTCATTTCTTAAGGTACCCAAGTAATTTCAACCTCTTTCCGAGGTCATCTTCAGGTGTGTCAGGTATGGTAACAAATTTAAATTAAATTATTTAATCTGACATGTTGAAAAGAAAATGTGCTGCCTAAATACACACATTTATATATATATATATATATTTAATCATTTCACACCGAGCAAGGCAGAAACGCCACTGATGTGCAGGGGTTACATAAATGTAAAAAGATTAATTAGAAAAGAGTGAGGAGTACAAGCTAGTTAGAAAGGAACAATAGAAAGCTGAGAAAGCAGGTGCAATGACAGATACATAGGCAGAGAGAAAGTGAAGGTTATACAGGGGAAGGGAGAGAGCTAGAGTCCAGTGGTTAGTAGATGAGTATTAACTTTGCATTTAAATTTCTGGAGGTTGTAGCCGTCAGGAAAGCAAGAATACGGGAGCGAGTTCCACAGGCGGGAAGTGCGAGAGAGGAAGCTGCAGGAGTAGAATTGTCGTCTGCATTTGGCTAACCTGACTGTGAATGGGTGGGACCCAGTTGCCAGTCTGGTTGCACGGGTAAACACCTGTTGAGGAGGCATCAGTGACTTGAGCTCATCCGAGCAGAAGCCATGAAAGAGACAGAGGGAGGCCACATTTCGACGATGGGAAAGTGGCTGCAGTCGAGTCGCCAGATCAGTACCTATCACATTACAGACTCTCCTTTGGAGCTTGTCAAGAACACTGAGGAGAACGGCAGGGACACCTGGCCATAAATGGCAGCAGTACTCCATGCACGGACGGATGGTTGACTTGTATATATGCAGGATGGATTCAGGTGGAAAAACATATATATATATATATATATGTGGATCGTCCACTCAGATACTGGTATCTACTAAAAATACTACAATGTCACATTAAAAAATAAACTAAAATACATTAATTTTTTTATAAACATCTTTGTTTATGTTTCGGATACAAAACTGAACAGTTATTTCTTTCGAGAAAAAGTAGACGATTAAAGTGTGTTTTAAACGCAACGAGAACCTTGCTTGATTGTGTCAAAGCACACGGATTGAGTAGTGGTTTCTCCTGCAAATGGAAACACAGATTTGAATCCTGCTAGAGGACGAATTTTTTCTGAATAACATTTTTTTTTCTCGAATGTGCAACCCGATAAACGGAATAAAATACTTTTTTAAAATAAACGGAAAGTCTACTCAGATATGAGCATCTAATAAAAATGACGTTTAATTTAATAAAACACAAAAATATCTTGGAATAATACAGAGTAAATTTATTCAATAAATTCGCCATTGCATTCAAACACTAGCACCAGATGACTTCGAAATATCCTGCAACTCTTCTGGACGGTTTCCTTGTTTAAGTTGGTGAATGCTAACATAATCGTTGCCTTCAATTCATCTTTGGTGTTAAAAGAAATTTTGTAGGTCTCTAGCTCAAAAGCGCCTCATACACAATAACCAATTGGGTGTTGTCTGGGAAGTCAGGTGGTTAGGTGTAAGGATTGATCTGGTGGCCCAAAATTGTCTGACAGTCATGAGTGGGTTTTCCTTCTAGTGTGGCATAATACAGAGTCCTGTTGCCAGAAATTGGGTCTTCCAGGAGCCACCCTCTTGGCCCAAGGCAGCACTACTTCATCAAGACATTTGATGTAGGCCTCCGTGTTGAATCTGAGGCCCTGTGGGAAGATGAATCGCGGCATAATGTCGCTATCAATAGTGATCACTCCAAACATCATCCAGCTCTTTCTGAATCGTTTGCATTGTCCTCAGATACTGCTGTATCGTCGAGGTAGTAAACAATAAACACAGATGATAAAATAATATCTTATTCGGTAGATACAATATAATAGTCCGTAGAAGATCTCAACAATATGGGTGGTTGAGTTAACAAGTAACACGCAGGTCAACAGTAGCCCTCAGCTCTCACTAATTTCCCTCCTTCAACCGACTCACTCTTTATATATATATATATAAGTAAACTCGGGTATGTAACCGAGACACATCACAACATTTATATCCATTTTAGAGTTCAATGAGAGAAACTTTGGAATGATAGTCATCTTTTGGTTGAAAAACGAACACAGTGCTCCTCACCGAAAGCAGTCATCTATTATCTCGAGCGATTTCAGCCACTTCTCTGGCCGTTTACAGGGGTGTTTTGTTAGCGTAGTATTGTATCGTCGAGGTGGTAAACAATAAACACAGATGATAAAATGATGTCTTATTCGGAAGATACAATATAATAGTCCGTAGTAGATCGCAACAATATGGGTGGTCGAGTTAACCAGTAACACGCAGGTTAATTAACAGTAGCCCTCAGGTCACACTAACTTCCTCCTTCAACCGACTCACTCTTTCTATATATAAGTGAACCCGGTCACGTGATCGATCTACGTCACAACAAATCAGTCAGTTAAGTGCCATACGTGATACACGCTTGGGTGATCATGTCTCGAAAGAGACATGACTGACTGGGTAGAAGATTATCCCGCAGTAGGTTGCCATTACTTTCTGCGGTAGACTGATTGCCAGCCAAGGCTATTGAACCCAATCTGTCCTATTATTTAACCCATAACTGGAGGGAAGAGACAGATTAATACCTTTCCCAAGGGTATTTGCGCATAAGTGAATGCAAGTAATTCAATTGAAATTCGAAATCGGCACTCCGATTTCTCGTTCCGAGCCGATATTCACTGCACCAAAAATACACATCCAAAAACTCTGAAATGTTCGTATTGGAGCTTCCGGTGCGAATGCCAAACAGTATAGAAGGCCGATTCTATATTTCTGGCGAAGTGAATTGCGTCATGATGCTCGTTTTCGCACATATGGTGCCCAGCTGACACTATGCGGGCGACAAAATCAGAAGCAAAGAACGCGCATGCGCGAAATTAAAAACTATATAATGGCAAAATTTTACCCATCTCACTGCATATTTATCTAATTGTCTTTCGATTTATATATATATACATATACGAAGAGAGAACGTTAGAGAATGATCGCTCTAGAGATAGAAAGAGAAAAGAAAAGACAACAAAGAAAAGGGTTGAGATAATCTGTAGTAGAGAGAGAAAAAGAAAGAATCTCCAAACGTGTGTCTTTCTTTTTTCATATGTTCTCTTGTTTACGTAAGTGACATTATTCCAGGTCGGTGTACGGCTTTTGGAGGGAAAAACACATTCGGCTGTGCATTAAAACAAATCAATGTATTTAGCCACGCATAAATTTGTTTTGTTATTTCCAAAGCCTTCGCATAATAAAAGGCAGAAAACCAACAAAATTGCAATAAATAAATTAATAGAATCAATCAGAAAAAAAATCCGAATATTAGAAAAGGAAATTGTAGATGAAGTATGTCATTTGTTCTTAAAAGCTAAGGATAATGATTTTTAAAATCAAAATCGAAAAATTTAACTAATAAAATAATAAAGTTTAAATAATATGATTTATTTCTCTTATTAATAAATATATTTTTTGTATTATATCACAAAATAAATAAATATTTGTTGTCAGATTTCAGTGGTTTTATTATTATTATTATTATTAGTAGTAGTAGTCAATTAAGTGGCATATCTGATACGGGCGATCATGTCTTGGAAGAGACATGACAGACTAGGCAGATGATTATCCCACGGATGATTACTCGGCTATTTGCTTTCTGCGGTAGACGGGTTGCCAGACAAGGCTATTAACCCAAACTGTCCTGTTATTTAACCCATAACTGGAAGGAAGAGACGGATTAATACCTTTCTCAAGGGTATTTGTGCGTAAGTGAATGCAACGAATTCAACTGGAATTCGAACTCGGCTCCCCAATTTGTCGTTCCGAGCCGATATCCACTGCACCACAACGCACATCCAGTAGTAGTAGTAGTAGTAGTAGTAGTAGTAGTAAAATTATTTGTGTTTTATAATCACATGGCGGGTCATGAACAATGACTTAATGCAAGCGAAGGGGGTGATTTTTTTTTGTTTTTCTACTTTCTTTTATATTAACAAAGCTTTTCACCCTATACAAGGTTTAAGAGCCACTCGAGGTAAAGTGCTACAGAGTAAGAGGCACAGTTTATGGGGACATGTGAAGAAGATGATAGTTAAATCTAGTCTTGAACTCCCCAATGAAATACGAAGCGTTTACTACTAAATTCTTAGCTGAAAAGATCAGAGCTTGTGGAACTAAGAAATGAAATTTGTTTTAATACTTTCCATAGAAATAGCAAGAAGCAAAGATTGTGGGAAGATGTGGAAAATAACAGTTAAACTCAACAACAGGTTAAGGTTGTAGAGATCGGGCACGCATCCTCTTGCGGAGTCGGTCTCCAAAAGCAACTATTCGTGGGAAATTTACTGATGGTTTGCTACAAGTTCGTGGCATAGCAGGTCTTAGATCTGAAAGTTATAACTTGTGGAACTAAGGAATGAAATTTGTTTTAATACTTTCCATAGAAATAGCAAGACTCGAATTGAGGAAGATGTGGGGAAAATAACAGTTAAACCTCAAAACGAAGCAGGTTAAGGTTGTAGAGATCGGGCACGCATCCTCTTGCGAGTCGGTCTCAAAAAGCAACTGTTCGTGGGAAATTTACTGATGGTTTGCTACGAAGTTCGTGGCATAGCAGGTCTTAGATCTGAAAGTTATAACTTGTGGAACTAAGGAATGAAATTTTAATACTTTCCATAGAAATAAGCAAGAAGCAAAGATTGTGGGAAGATGTGGGGAAAATAACAGTTAAACCTCGACTTAAACAGGTTAAGGTTGTAGAGATCGGGCACGCATCCTCTTGCAGGTCGGTCTCAAAAAGCAACTGTTCGTGGGAAATTTACTGAGTAGTTTGCTACAAAGTTCGTGGCATAGCAGGTCTTAGATCTGAAAGTTATAACATGGAGACGAGAATGAAATTTGTTTTAATACTTTCCATAGAAATAGCAGAAGCAAAGATTGTGCAGGAAAGATGTGGGGAAAATAACAGTTAAACCTCGACTTAAACAAGTTAAGGTTGTAGAGATCAGGCACGCATCCTCTTGCGGAGTCGGTCTCAAAAAGCAACTATTCGTGGGAAATTTGCTGATCGGGTTGCTACAAAGTTCGTGGCATAGCAGGTGTAGATCTGAAAGTTATAACTTGTGGAACTAGAGAATGAATTGTTCTAATACTTTCCATAGAAATAGCAAGAAGCAAAGATTGTGGGAAGATGTGGGGAAAATAACAGTTAAACCTCGACTTAAACAGGTTAGGGTTGTAGAGATCAGGCACGCATCCTCTTGCAGGTCGGTCTCAAAAGCAACTGTTCGTGGGAAATTTACTGATGATTTTTCTAAAGTTCGTGGCATAGCAGGTCTTAGATCTGAAAGGTTATAACGCCGAACGAGAATGAAATTGTTTTAATACTCGCAGAAATAGCAGAAGCTTAAAGGTGTGGGAAGATGTGGGAAAATAACAGTTAAACCTCGACTTAAACAGGTTAAGGTTGTAGAGATCGGGCACGCATCCTCTTGCGAGTCGGTCTCCAAAAGCAGCTGTTCGTAGAGTACTGATGGTTTGCTACAAAGTTCGTGGCGCATGGGTCTTAGATCTGAAAGTTATAACTTGTGGAACTAAGGAATGAAATTTGTTTAATACTCCATAGAAATAGCAAGAAGCAAGGTGTAGAGGAAGATGTGGGAAAATAACAGTTAAACCTCGACTTAAACAGGTTAAGGTTGTAGAGATCGAACGCATCCTCTTGCGAGTCGGTCTCAAAAAGCAACTGTTCGTGGAAGACTACTGATGGTTTGCTACAAAGTTCGTGGCATATGCTTAAGGTCTTAGATCTATAAAAGTTATAACTTGTGGAATAAGAAATGAAATTTGTTTAATACTTTCCATAGAAATAGCAAGAAGCAAAGATTGTGGGAAGATGTGGGGAAAATAACAGTTAAACCTCGACTTAAACAGGTTAAGGTTGTAGAGATCGGGCACGCATCCTCTTGAGAGTCGGTCTCCAATACAACTTTCTTCGTGAAATTTACTGAAGTGGTTTGCTACAAAGTTCGTGGCATAGCAGGTCTTAGATCTGAAAGTTATAACGTAAGAACTAAAAATGAAATTTGTTTTAATACTTTCCATAGAAATAGCAAGAAGCAAAGAATTGTAGGAAGATATGGGGAAAATAACAGTTAAACCTCATTGAAGCAGGTTAAGGTTGCTGAGATCAGCGCATCCTCTTGCGAGTCGGTCTCAAAAGCAACTGTTCAATGGGGAAATTTACTGATGGTTTGCTACAAAGTTCGTGGCATAGCAGGTCTTAGATCTGAAAGTTACTAACTTGTGGAACTAAGGAATGAAATTTGTTGCAATACTTTCCCATAGAAATAGCAAGAAGCAAAGATTGTGGGAAGATGTGGGGAAAATAACAGTTAAACCTCGGCTTAAACAGGTTAAGGTTGTAGAGATCGGGCACGCATCCTCTTGCGAGTCGGTCTCAAAAAGCAACTGTTCGTGGGAAATTTACACCGATAGGGTTGCTACAAGTTCGTGGCATAGCAGGTCTTAGATCTGAAAGTTATAACTTGTGGAATAGGAATAAATTTTGTTTTAATACTTTCCATAGAAATAAAGAAGCAAAGATTGTGGGAAGATGTGGGAAAATAACAGTTAAACCTCGACTTAAACAGGTTAAGGTTGTAGAGATCGAGAGCACGCATCCTCTTGCGAAGGTCGGTCTCAAAAAGCAACTGTTCATGGGAAATTTACTGATGGACAAAGTTCGTAGCATAGCAGGTCTTAGATCTGAAAGTTATAACGTGGAACTAAGGAATGAAATTTGTTTTAATACTTTCCATAGAAATAGCAAGAAGCAAAAATTGTGGGAAGATGTGGGGAAAATAACAGTTAAACCTCGACTTAAAGCAATTCGGAGTTGCGCTAGAGATCGAACCGCATCCTCTTGGGAGTCAGAGTCTCGAAAACAAACTCAATTTCAAAGTAGAAATTTACTGATGGTTGCTACAAAGTTCGTGGCATAGCAGGTCTTAGATCTGAAAGTTATAACTTGTGGAACTAAGGAATGAAATTTGTTTATACTTTCCATAGAAATAGCAAGAAGCAAAGATTGTGGGAAGATGTGGGGAAAATAACAGTTAAACCTCGACTTAAACAGGTTAAGGTTGTAGAGATCGGGCACGCATCCTCTTGCGAGTCGGTCTCAAAAAGCAACTGTTCGTGGGAAATTTACTGATGATGGTTTGCTACAAAGTTCGTGGCATAGCAGGTCTTAGATCTGAAAGTTATAACTTGTGGAACTAAGGAATGAAATTTGTTTAATGCTTTCCATAGAAATAGCAAGAAGCCAAAGATTGTGGGAAGATGTGGGAAAAAGAACAGTTAACCCTGACTTAAACAGGTTAAGGTTGTAGAGATCGGGCACGCATCCTCTTGCGAGTCGGTCTCAAAAAGCAACTGTTCGTGGGAAATTTACTGATGGTTTGCTACAAAGTTCGTGGCATAGCAGGTCTTAGATCTGAAAGTTATAACTTGTGGGAACTAAGGAATGAAATTTGTTTTAATACTTTCCTATAGAAATAGCAAGAAGCAAAAGATTGTGGGAAGATGTGGGGAAAATAACAGTTAAACCTCGACTTAAACAGGTTAAGGTTGTAGAGATCGGGGCACGCATCCTCTTGCGAGTCGGTCTCAAAAAGCAACTGTTCGTGGGAAATTTACTGATGGGTTTTGCTACAAAGTTCGTGGGCATAGCAGGTCTTAGATCTGAAAGTTATAACTTGTGTGAACCAAGGAATGAAATTTGTTTTAATACTTTCCATAGAAATAGCAAGAAGCAAAGATTGTGGGAAGATGTGGGGAAAATAACAGTTAAAACTCGACTTAAACAGGTTAAGGTTGTAGAGATCGGGCACGCATCCTCTTGCGAGTCGGTCTCAAAGCAACTGTTCGTGGAAATTTTACTGATGGTTTGCTACAAAGTTCGTGGCATAGCAGGCTCTAGATCTGAAAGTTATAACTTGTGGAACTAAGGAATGAATTACTTTTAATACTTTCCATAGAAATAGCAAGAAGCAAAGATTGTGGGAAGATGGGGAAAATAACAGTTAAAACTGACTTAAACAGGTTAAGGTTGTAGAGATCGGGCAATCGGCATCTCTGCGAGTCGGTCTCAAAAAGCAACTGTTCGTGGGAAATTTACTGATGGCTTCGTTTAAAGTTCGTGGCATAGCAGGTCTTAGATCTGAAAGTTATAACTTGTGGAACTAAGGAATGAAATTTGTTTTAATACTTTCCATAGAAATAGCAAGAAGCAAAGATTGTGGGAAGATGTGGGGAAAATAGTTAGTTAGAACTTACTAAACAGGTTAAGGTTGTAGAGATCGGGCACGCATCCTCTTGCGAGTCGGTCTCAAAAAGTAACTGTTCGTGGAAATTTACTGATGGTTTGCTACAAAGTTCGTGGCATAGCAGGTCTTAGATCTGAAAGCTATAACTTGTGGAACCAAGGAATGAAATTTGTTTTGTCACTTTCCATAGAAATAGCAAGAAGCAAAGATTGTGGGAAGATGTGGGGAAAATAATGAAGCAAACCTCGACTTAAACAGGTTAGCGTTGTAGAGATCGGGCACGCATCCTCTTGCAAGTCGGTCTCAAAAGCAACTGTTCGTGGGAAATTTACTGATGGTTTGCTACAAAGTTCGTGGCATAGCAGGTCTTAGATCTGAAAGCATAACTTGTGGAACTAAGGAATGAAATTTGATTTAATACTTTCCATAGAAATAGCAAGAAGCAAAGATTGTAAAATATATGGGGAAAATAACAGTTAAACCTCGACTTAAACAGGTTAAGGTTGTAGAGATCGTGGGCACGTATCCCCTTGCGAGTCGGTCTCAAAAAGCAACTGTTCGTGGGAAATTTACTGATGGTTTGAGCACAAAGTCTGCAAGAGCAGGTCTTAGATCTGAAAGTTATAACTTGTGGAACTAAGGAATGAAATTTGTTTTAATACTTTCCATAGAAATAGCAAGAAGCAAAGATTGTGGGAAGGATGTAAAAGAATAGTTAAACCTCAATTTAAACAGGTTAAGGTTGTAGAGATCGGGCACGCATCCTCTTGCGAGTCGGTCTCAAAAGCAACTGTTCGTGGGAAATTTACTGATGGTTTGCTACAAAGTTCGTGGCATAGCAGGTCTTAGATCTGAAAGTTATAACTTGTGGAACTAAGGAATGAAATTTGTTTGAAGTACTTTCCATAGAAATAGCAAGAAGCAAAGATTGTGGGAAGATGTGGGGAAAATAACAGTTAAACCACGACTTAAACAGGTTAAGGTTGTAGAGACGGGCACGCATCCTCTTGCGAGTCGGTCTCAAAAAGCAACTGTTCGTGGGAAATTTACTGATGGTTTGCTACAAAGTTCGTGGTATAGCAGGTCTTAGATCTGAAAGTTATAACTTGTGGAACTAAGGAATGAAATTTGTTTTAATACTTTCCATAGAAATAGCAAGAAGCAAAGATTGTGGGAAGATGTGGGGAAAATAACAGTTAAACCTCGACTTAAACAGGTTAAGGTTGTAGAGATCGGGCACGCATCCTCTTGCGAGTCGGTCTCAAAAAGCAACTGTTCGTGGGAAATTTACTGATGGTTTGCTACAAAGTTCGTGGCATAGAAGGTCTTAGATCTGAAAGTTATAACTTAGAACTAAGGAATGAAATTTGTTTTAATACTTTCCATAGAAATAGCAAGAAGCAAAGATTGTGGGAAGATGTGGTGAAAATAACAGTTAAACCTCGACTTAAACAGGTTAAGGCTAGAGACTGGCACGCATCCTCTTGCGAGTCGGTCTCAAAAGCAACTGTTCGTGGGAAATTTACTGATGGTTTGCTACAAAAGTTCGTGGTATTAGCAGGTCTTAGATCTGAAAGTTATAACTTGTGGAACTAAGGAATGAAATTTTGTTTTAATACTTTCCATAGAAATAGCAAGAAGCAAAGATTGTGGGAAGATGTGGGGAAAATAACAAGCTAAACCTCGACTTAAACAGGTTAAGGTTGGGAGATCGGGCACGCATCCTCTTGCGAGTCGGTCTCAAAAAGCAACTGTTCGTGGGAAATTTACTGATGGTTTGCTACAAAGTTCGTGGTGCATAGCAGGTCTTAGATCTGAAAGTTATAACTTGTGGAACTAAGGAATGAAATTTGTTTTAATACTTTCATAGAAATAGCAAGAAGCAAAGATTGTGGGAAGATGTGGGGAAAAATAACAGTTAAACCTCGACTTAAACAGGTTAAGGTTGTAGAGATCGGGCACGCATCCTCTTGCGAGTCGGTCTCAAAAGCAACTGTTCGTGGGAAATTTACTGATGGTTTGCTACAAAGTTCGTGGTATAGCAGGTCTTAGATCTGAAAAGTTAGTAACTTGTGGAACTAAGGAATGAAATTTGTTTTAATACTTTCCATAGAAATAGTAAGAAGCAAAGATTGTGGGAAGATGTGGGAAAAATAACAGCTAAAAAACCTCGACTAAACAGGTTAAGGTTGTAGAGATCGGGCACGCATCTCCTCTTGCGAGTCGGTCTCAAAAAGCAACTGTTCGTGGGAAATTTACTGATGGTTTGCTACAAAGTTCGTGGCATAGCAGGTCTTAGATCTGAAAGTTATAACTTGTGGAACTAAGGAATGAAATTTGTTTTAATACTTTCCATAGAAATAGCAAGCAAAGATTGTGGGAAGATGTGGGGAAAAATAACAGTTAAACCTCGACTTAAACAGGTTAAGGTTGTAGAGATCGGGCACGCATCCTCTTGTGAGTCGGTCTCAAAAAGCAACTGTTCGTGGGAAATTTACCGATGGTTTGGTTAAAAAGTTCGTGGCATAGCAGGTCTTAGATCTTGTTATAACTTGTGGAACTAAGGAATGAAATTTGTTTTAATACTTTCCATAGAAATAGCAAGAAGCAAAGATTGTGGGAAGATGTGGGGAAAATAACAGTTAAACCTCGACTTAAACAGGTTAAGGTTGTAGAGATCAAGTAATGCACTCCCTCTTGGTGAGTCGGTCTCAAAAAGCAACTGTTCGTGGGAAATTTACTGATGGTTTGCTACAAAGGTGGCATAGCAGGTCTTAGATCTGAAAGTTATAACTTGTGGAACTCAAGGAATGAAATTTGTTTTAATACTTTCCATAGAAATAGCAAGAAGCAAAGATTGTGGGAAGATGTGGGGAAAATAACAGTTAAACTCGACTTAAACAGGTTAAGGTTGTAGAGATCGGGCACGTATCCTCTTGCGAGTCGGTCTCAAAAAGCAACTGTTCGTGGGAAATTTACTGATGGTTTGCTACAAAGTTCGTGGCATAGCAGGTCTTAGATCTGAAAGTTATAACTTGTGGAACTAAGGAATGAAATTTGTTTTAATACTTTCCATAGAAATAGCAAGAAGCAAAGATTGTGGGAAGATGAGGGGGGAAAATAACAGCTAAACCTCGACTTAAACAGGTTAAGGTTGTAGAGATCGGGCACGCATCCTCTTGCGAGTCGGTCTCAAAAAAGCAACTGTTCGTGGGAAATTTACTGATGGTTTGCTACAAAGTTCGTAGCAGGTCTTAGATCTGAAAGTTATAACTTGTGGAACTAAGAATGAAATTTGTTTTAATACTTTCCATAGAAATAGCAAGAAGCAAAGATTGTGGGAAGATGTGGGGAAAAATAACAGTTAAACCTCGACTTAAACAGGTTAAGGTTGTAGAGATCGGGCACGCATCCTCTTGCGAGTCGGTCTCAAAAGCAACTGTTCGTGGGAAATTTACTGATGGTTTGCTACAAAGTTCGTGGCATAGCAGGTCTTAGATCTGAAAGTTATAACTTGTGGAACTAAGGAATGAAATTTGTTTTAATACTTTCCATAGAAAATAGCAAGAAGCAAAGATTGTGGGAAGATGTGGGGAAAATAACAGTTAAACCTCGACTTAAACAGGTTAAGGTTGTAGAGATCAAGTACCATCCTCTTGCGAGTCGGTCTCAAAAAGCAACTGTTCGTGGGAAATTTTCTGATGGTTTGCTACAAAGTTCGTGGCATAGCAGGTCTTAGATCTGAAAGTTATAACTTGTGGAACTAAGGAATGAAATTTGTTTTAATACTTTCCATAGAAATAGCAAGAAGCAAAATTGTGGGAAGATGTGGGAAAATAACAGTTAAACCTCGACTTAAACAGGTTAAGGTTGTAGAGATCGGGCACGCATCCTCTTGCGAGTCGGTCTCAAAAAGCAACTGTTCGTGGGAAATTTACTGATGGTTTGCTACAAAGTTCGTGGCATAGCAGGTCTTAGATCTGAAAGTTATAACTTGTGGAACTAAGGAATGAAATTTGTTTTAATACTTTCCATAGAAATAGCAAGAAGCAAAGATTGTGGGAAGATGTGGTGAAAATAACAGTTAAACCTCGACTTAAACAGGTTAAGGTTGTAGAGATCAGGGCACGCATCCTCTTGCGAGTCGGTCTCAAAAAGCAACTGTTCGTGGGAAATTTACTGATGGTTTGCTACAAAGTTCGTGGCATAGCAGGTCTTAGATCTGAAAGTTATAACTTGTGGAACTAAGGAATGAAATTTGTTTTAATACTTTCCATAGAAATAGCAAGAAGCAAATATTGTGGGAAGATGTGGGAAAATAACAGTTAAACCTCGACTTAAACAGGTTAAGGTTGTAGAGATCGGGCACGCATCCTCTTGCGAGTCGGTCTCAAAAAGCAACTGTTCGTGGAAATTTACTGATGGTTTGCTACAAAGTTCGTGGCATAGCAGGTCTTAGATCTGAAAGTTATAACTTGTGGAACTAAGGAATGAAATTTGTTTTAATACTTTCCATAGAAATAGCAAGAAGCAAAGATTGTGGGAAGATGTGGGGAAAATAACAGTTAAACCTCGACTTAAACAGGTTAAGGTTGTAGAGATCGGGCACGCATCCTCTTGCGAGTCGGTCTCAAAAAGCAACTGTTCGTGGGAAATTTACTGATGGTTTGCTACGAAGTTCGTGGCATAGCAGGTCTTAGATCTGAAAGTTATAACTTGTGGAACTAAGGAATGAAATTTGTTTTAATACTTTCCGCAGAAATAACGAGAAGCGAATTGTGGGAAGATGCTGGTGAAAATAACAGTTAAACCTCGACTTAAACAGGTTAGGTTGTAGAGATCGGGCACGCATCCTCTTGCAAGGTCGGTCTCAAAAAGCAAATGTTCGTGGGAAATTTACTTTTGATGGTTTGCTACAAAGTTCGTGGCATAGCAGGTCTTAGATCTGAAAGTTATAACTTGTGGAACTAAGGAATGAAATTTGTTTTAATACTTTCCATAGAAATAGCAAGAAGCAAAGATTGTGGGAAGATGTGGGGAAAATAACAGTTAAACCTCGACTTAAACAGGTTAAGGTTGTAGAGATCGGGCACATCCTCTTGCGAGTCGGTCTCAAAAAGCAACTGTTCGTGGGAAATTTACTGATGGTTTGCTACAAAGTTCGTGGCACTTCAACCCAGGTCTTAGATCTGAAAGTTATAACTTGTGGAACTAAGGAATGAAATTTGTTTTAATACTTTCCATAGAAATAGCAAAAAACAAAGATTGTGGGAAGATGTGGGGAAAATAGCAGTTAAACCTCGACTTAAACAGGTTAAGGTTGTAGAGATCGGGCACGCATCCTCTTGCGAGTCGGTCTCAAAAAGCAACTGTTCGTGGGAAATTTACTGATGGTTGCTACAAAGTTCACGTGGCATAGCAGGTCTTAGATCTAAGTTATAACTTGTGGAACTAAGGAATGAAATTTGTTTTAATACTTTCCATAGAAATAGCAAGAAGCAAAGATTGTGGGAAGATGCTGGGGAAAATAACAGTTAAACCTCGACTTAAACAGGTTAAGGTTGTAGAGATCGGGCACGCATCCTCTTGCGAGTCGGTCTCAAAAAAACATTGTTCGTGGGAAATTTACTGATGGTTTGCTACAAAGTTCGTGGCATAGCAGGTCTTAGATCTAGAAAGTTATAGCTTGTGGAACTAAAAGATGAAATTTTGGAGCAATACTTTCCATAGAAATAGCAAGAAGCAAAGATTGTGGGAAGATGTGGGGAAAATAACAGTTAAACCTCGACTTAAACAGGTTAAGGTTGTAGAGATCGGGCACGCATCCTCTTGCGAGTCGGTCTCAAAACAATGTTCGTGGGAAATTTACTGATGGTTTGCTACAAAGTTCGTGGCATAGCAGGTCTTAGATCTGAAAGTTATAACTTGTGGAACTAAGGAATGAAATTTGTTTTAATACTTTCCATAGAAATAGCAAGAAGCAAAGATTGTGGGAAGATGTGGGGAAAATAACAGTTAAACCTCGACTTAAACAGGTTAAGGTTGTAGAGATCGGGCACGCATCCTCTTGCGAGTCCGGTCTCAAAAAGCAACTGTTCGTGGGAAATTTACTGATGGTTTGCTACAAAGTTCGTGGCATAGCAGGTCTTAGATCTGAAAGTTATAACTTGTGGAACTAAGGAATGAAATTTGTTTTAATACTTTCCATAGAAATAGCAAGAAGCAAAGATTGTAGGAAGATGTGGGGAAAATAACAGTTAAACCTCGACTTAAACAGGTTAAGGTTGTAGAGATCGGGCACGCATCCTCTTGCGAGTCGGTCTCAAAAAGCAACTGTTCGTGGGAAATTTACTGATGGTTTGCTACAAAGTTCGTGGCATAGCAGGTCTTAGATCTGAAAGTTATAACTTGTGGAACTAAGGAATGAAATTTGTTTAATACTTTCCATAGAAATAGCAGAAGCGGGTGTGGGAAGATGTGGGGAAAATAACAGTTAAACCTCGACTTAAACAGGTTAAGGTTGTAGAGATCGGGCACGCATCCTCTTGCGGAGTCGGTCTCAAAAAGCAACTGTTCGTGGGAAATTTACTGATGGTTTGCTACAAAGTTCAAGTAACGCTAGCAGGTCTTGAATCTGAAAGTTATAACTTGTGGAACTAAGGAATGAAATTTGTTTTAATACTTTCCATAGAAATAGCAAGAAGCAAAGATTGTGGGAAGATGTGGGGAAAATAACAGTTAAGCCTCGACTTAAACAGGTTAAGGTTGTAGAGATCGGGCACGCATCCTCTTGCGAGTCGGTCTCAAAAAACAGCTGTTCGTGGGAAATTTACTGATGGTTTGCTACAAAAGTTCGTGGCATAGCAGGTCTTAGATCTGAAAGTTATAACTTGTGGAACTAAGGAATGAAATTTGTTTTAATACTTTCCATAGAAATAGCGAAGCAAAGATTGTGGGAAGATGTAGGAAAATAACAGTTAAACCTCGACTTAAACAGGTTAAGGTTGTAGAGATCGGGCACGCATCCTCTTGCGAGTCGGTCTCAAAAAGCAACTGTTCGTGGGAAATTTACTGATGGTTTGCTACAAAGTTCGTGGCATAGCAGGTCTTAGATCTGAAAGTTATAACTTGTGGAACTAAGGAATGAAATTTGTTTTAATACTTTCCATAGAAATAGCAAGAAGCAAAGATTGTGGGAAGATGTGGTGAAAATAACAGTTAAACCTCGACTTAAACAGGTTAAGGTTGTAGAGATCGAGGCACGCATCCTCTTGCAGAGTCGGTCTCCAAAAAGCAACTGTTCGTGGGGAAATTTACTGATGGTTTGCTACAAAAGTTCGTGGCATAGCAGGTCTTAGATCTGAAAGTTATAACTTGTGGAACTAAGGAATGAAATTTGTTTTAATACTTTCCATAGAAATAGCAAGAAGCAAAGATTGTGGGAAGATGTGGGGAAAATATGTTAAACCTCGACTTAAACAGGTTAAGGTTGTAGAGATCGGGCACGCATCCTCTTGCGAGTCGGTCTCAAAAAGCAACTGTTCGTGGGAAATTTACTGATGGTTTGCTACAAAGTTCACGTGGCATAGCAGGTCTTAGATCTGAAAGTTATAACTTGTGGAACTAAGGAATGAAATTTGTTTTAATACTTTCCATAGAAATAGCAAGAAGCAAAGATTGTGGGAAGATGTGGGAAAATAACAGTTAAACCTCGACTTAAACAGGTTAGGGTTGTAGAGATCGGGCACGCATCCTCTTGCGAGTCGGTCTCAAAAAGCAACTGTTCGTGGGAAATTTACTGATGGTTTGCTACAAAAGTTCGTGGCATAGCAGGTCTTAGATCTGAAAGTTATAACTTGTGGAACTAAGGAATGAAATTTGTTTTAATACTTTCCATAGAAATAGCAAGAAGCAAATATTGTGGGAAGATGTGGGGAAAATAACAGTTAAACCTCGAATTAAACAGGTTAAGGTTGTAGAGATCAGGCACGCATCCTCTTGCGAGTCCGGTCTCCAAAAGCAACTGTTCGTGAAATTTTTTGATGGTTTGCTACAAAGTTCGTGGCATAGCAGGTCTTAGATCTGAAAGTTATAACGTAAGGACAGGAATGAAATTTGTTTTAATACTTTCCATAGAAATAGCAAGAAGCAAATATTGTGCCGAGAAGATTTAGGGGAAAATAACAGTTAAACCTCGACTTAAACAGGTTAAGGTTGTAGAGATCGGGCACGCATCCTCTTGCGAGTCGGTCTCAAAAAGCAACTGTTCGTGGGAAATTTACTGATGGTTTGCTACAAAGTTCGTGGCATAACAGGTCTTAGATCTGAAAGTTGCATAACTTGTGGAACTAAGGAATGAAATTTGTTTAATACTTTCCTAGAAATAGCAAGAAGCAAAGATTGTGGGAAGATGTGGGGAAAATAACAGTTAAACCTCGACTTAAACAGGTTAAGGTTGTGGGAATCGGGCACGCATCCTCTTGCGGTCGGTCTCAAAAAGCAACTGTTCGTGGGAAATTTACTGATGGTTTGATAGAAGTTCGTGGCATAGCAGGTCTTAGATCTGAAAGTTATAACATGTGGAACTAAGGAATGAAATTTGTTTTAATACTTTCCATAGAAATAGCAAGAAGCAAATATTGTGGGAAGATGTGGGAAAATAACAGTTAAACCTCGACTTAAACAGGTTAAGGTTGTAGAGATCGGGCACGCATCCTCTTGCGAGTCGGTCTCAAAAAGCAACTAGTGTGGGAAATTTACTGATGGTTTGCTACAAAGTTCGTGGCATACTTGAGTCTTAGATCTGAAAGTTATAACTTGTGGAACTAAGGAATGAAATTTGTTTTAATACTTTCCATAGAAATAGCATGAAGCAAAGATTGTGGGAAGATGTGGGAAAATAACAGTTAAACCTCGACTTAAACGAGTTAAGGTTGTAGAGATCGGGCACGCATCCTCTTGCGAGTCGGTCTCAAAAAGCAACTGTTCGTGGGAAATTTACTGATGGTTTGCTACAAAGTTCGTGGCATAGCAGGTCTTAGATCTGAAAGTTATAACTTGTGGAACAGGAATGAAATTTGTTTTAATACTTTCCATAGAAATAGCAAGAAGCCAAATATTGTGGGAAGATGTGGGGGAAAATAACAGTTAAACCTCGACTTAAGCCAGGTTAAGGTTGTAGAGATCGGGCACGCATCCTCTTGCGAGTCGGTCTCAAGAAAGCAACTGTTCGTGGGAAATTTACTGATGGTTTGCTACAAAGTTCGTGGCATAGCAGGTCTTAGATCTGAAAGTTATAACTTGTGGAGCTAAGGAATGAAATTTGTTTTCATACTTTCACAAAGTAGCAAGAAGCAAAGATTGTGGGAAGATGTGGGGAAAATAACAGTTAAACCTCGACTTAAACAGGTTAAGGTTGTAGAGATCGGGCACGCATCCTCTTGCGAGTCGGTCTCAAAAAGCAACTGTTCGTGGGAAATTTACTGATGGTTTGCTACAAAGTTCGTGGCATAGCAGGTCTTAGATCTGAAAGTTATAACTTGTGGAACTAAGGAATGAACTTTGTTTTAAAACTTTCCATAGAAATAGCAAGAAGCAAATATTGTGGGAAGATGTGGGGAAAATAACAGTTAAACCTCGACTTAAACAGGTTAAGGTTGTAGAGATCGGGCACGCATCCTCTTGTGAGTCGGTCTCAAAAAGCAACTGTTCGTGGGAAATTTACTGATGGTTTGCTACAAAGTTCGTGGTATAGCAGGTCTTAGATCTGAAAGTTATAACTTGTGGAACTAAGGAATGAAATTTGTTTTAATACTTTCCATAGAAATAGCAAGAAGCAAAGATTGTGGGAAGATGTGGTGAAAATAACAGTTAAACCTCGACTTAAACAGGTTAAGGTTGTAGAGATCGGGCACGCATCCTCTTGCGAGTCGGTCTCAAAAGCAACTGTTCGTGGGAAATTTACTGATGGTTTGCTACAAAGTTCGTGGCATAGGTCTCTGATCTGAAAGTTATAACTTGTGGAACTACAATGAAATTTGTTTTAATACTTTCCATAGAAATAGCAAGAAGCAAATATTGTGGGAAGATGTGGGGAAAATAACAGTTAAACCTCGACTGAAACAGGTTAAGGTTGTAGAGATCAAGCACGCATCCTTGCGAGTCGGTCTAAAAGCAACTGTTCGTGGGAAATTTACTGATGGTTTGCTACAAAGTTCGTGGCATAGCAGGTCTTAGATCTGAAAAGCTATAACTTGTGGAACTAAGGAATGAAATTTGTTTTAATACTTTCCATAGAAATAGCAAGAAGCAAAGATTGTGGGAAGATGTGGGGAAAATAACAGTTAAACCTCGACTTTAAACAGGTTAAGGTTGTAGAGATCGGGCACGCATCCTCTTGCGAGTCGGTCTCAAAAGCAACTGTTCGTGGGAAATTTACTGATGGTTTGCTACAAAGTTCGTGGCAGACAGACACGTAGATCTGAAAGTTATAACTTGTGGAACTAAGGAATGAAATTTGTTTTAATACTTTCCATAGAAATATAAATAGCAAAGATTTAGCAAGATGTGGGGAAAATAACAGTTAAACCTCGAATTAAACAGGTTAAGGTTGTAGAGATCAAGCACGCATCCTCTTGCGAGTCGGTCTCAAAAGCAACTGTTCGTGGGAAATTTACTGATGGTTTGCTACAAAGTCTTGTGGTATAGCAGGTCTTAGATCTGAAAGTTATAATCAGGGAACTAAGGAATGAAATTTGTTTTAATACTTTCCAGAAATAGCAAGAAGCAAAGATTGTGGGAAGATAAAGAAGTATGCTTAACAGTTAAAACTCCTCATTTAAACAGGTTAAGGCTAGAGATCGGGCACGCATCCTCTTGCGAGTCGGTCTCAAAAAGCAACTGTTCGTGGGAAATTTACTGATGGTTTGCTACAAAGTTCGTGGCATAGCAGGTCTTAGATCTGAAAGTTATAACTTGTGGAATCAAGAATGAAATTTGTTTTAATACTTTCCATAGAAATAGCAAGAAGCAATATTGTGGGAAGATGGGGAAAATAACAGTTAAACCTCGAATTAAACAGGTTAAGGTTGTAGAGATCGGGCACGCATCCTCTTGCGAGTCGGTCTCAAAAGCAACTGTTCGTGGGAAATTTACTGATGTCGGTTACAAAGTTCGTGGCATAGCAGGTCTTAGATCTGAAAGTTATAACTTGTGGAACTAAGGAATGAAATTGGTTTTAATACTTTCCATAGAAACAGCAAGAAGCAAATATTGTGGGAAGATAGAAGAATAGTTAAACCTCGACTTGAAGAGGTTAAGGTTGTAGAGATCGGGCACGCATCCTCTTGCGAGTCGGTCTCAAAAAGCAACTGTTCGTGGGGAAATTTACTGATGGTTTGCTACAAAGTTCGTGGCATATATGGTCTTGGACTTGAAAGTAATAAATTGTAACCAAGGAATGAAATTTGTTTTACTATTTTCCATAGAAATAGCAAGAAGCAAAGATTGTGGGAAGATGTGGGGAAAATAACAGTTAAACCTCGACTTAAACAGGTTAAGGCTAGATTTGGCATCGCATCCTCTTGGCAGCTTGTCTCAAAGCAACTGTTCGTGGGAAATTTACTGATGGTTTGATACAAAGTTCGTGGCATAGCAGGTCTTAGATCTGAAAGTTATAACTTGTGGAACTAAGGAATGAAATCTTGTTTAATACTTTCCATAGAAGAGCAAGAAGCAAATATTGTGGGAAGATGTGGGGAAAATAACAGTTAAAACTGACTTAACAGGTTAAGGTTGTAGAGATCGGGCACGCATCTCTTGCGAGTCGGTCTCAAAAAGCAACTGTTCGTGGGAAATTTACTGATGGTTTGCTACAAAGTTCGTGGCATAGCAGGTCTTAGATCTGAAAGTTATAACTTGTGGAACTAAGGAATGAAATTTGTTTTAATACTTTCCATAGAAATAGCATGAAGCAAAGATTGTGGGAAGATGGGGAAAATAACAGTTAAACCTCGACTTAAACAGGTTAAGGTTGTAGAGATCGGGCACGCATCCTCTGCGAGTCGGTCTCAAAAAGCAACTGTTCGTGGGAAATTTACTGATGGTTTGCTACAAAGTTCGTGGCATAGCAGGTCTTAGATCTGAAAAGTTATAACTTGTGGAACTAAGGAATGAAATTTGTTTTAATACTTTCCATAGAAATAGCAAGAAGCAAATATTGTGGGAAGATGTGGGGAAAATAACAGTTAAACCTCGACTTAAACAGGTTAAGGTTGTAGAGATCGGGGCACGTATCCTCTTGCGAGTCGGTCTCAAAAAGCAACTGTTCGTGGGAAATTTACTGATGGTTTGCTACAAAGTTCGTGGCATAGCAGGTCTTAGATCTGAAAGCAGTAACTTGTGGAACTAAGGAACAAAACGCTTGGACATTTTGAAATAGCAAGAAGCAAAGATTGTGGGAAGATGTGGGGAAAATAACAGTTAAAACTGACTTAAATAGGTTAAGGTTGTAGAGATCGGGTACGCATCCTCTCCAGAGTCGGTCTCAAAAGCAACTGTTCGTGGGAAATTTACTGATGGTTTGTTACAGTTCGTGGCATAGCAGGTCTTAGATCTGAAAGTTATAACTTGTGGAACTAAGGAATGAAATTTGTTTTAAAATCATAGAGCTGAAAAGAAGCAAATATTGTGGGAAGATGTAGGGAAAATAACAGTTAAACCTCGACTTAAACAGGTTAAGGTTGTAGAGATCGGGCACGCATCCTCTTGCGAGTCGGTCTCAAAAAGCAACTGTTCGTGGGAAATTTACTGATGGTTTGCTACAAAGTTCGTGGCATAGCAGGTCTTAGATCTGAAAGTTATAACTTGTGGAACTAAGGAATGAAATTTGTTTTAATACTTTCCATAGAAATAGCAGAAAGCAAGATAGGAAGATGTGGGGAAAATAACAGTTAAACCTCGACTTAAACAGGTTAAGGTTGTAGAGATCGGGCACGCATCCTCTTGCGGAGTCGGTCTCAAAAAGCAACTGTTCGTGGAGAAATTTACTGATGGTTTGTTACAAAGTTCCCGTGGCATAGCAGGTCTTAGATCTGAAAGTTATAACTTGTGGAACTAAGGAATGAAATTTGTTTTAATACTTTCCATAGAAATAGCAAGAAGCAAAGATTGTGGGAAGATGTGGGAAAATAACAGTTAAACCTCGACTTAAACAGGTTAAGGTTGTAGAGATCGGGGCACGCATCCTCTTGCGAGTCGGTCTCAAAAAGCAACTGTTCGTGGAAATTACTGATGGTTTGCCTACAAAGTTCGTGGCATAGCAGGTCTTAGATCTGAAAGTTACTCTTGTGGAACTAAGGAATGAAATTTGTTTAATACTTTCCATAGAAATAGCAAGAAGCAAAGATTGTGGGAAGATGTGGGAAAATAACAGTTAAACCTCGACTTAAACAGGTTAAAGTTGTAGAGATCGGGCACGCATCCTCTTGCGAGTCGGTCTCAAAAAGCAACTGTTCGTGGGGAAATTTACTGATGGTTTTCTAGAAGTTCGTGGCATAGCAGGTCTTAGATCTGAAAGTTATAACTTGCGGAACTAAGGAATGAAATTTGTTTTAATACTTTCCATAGAAATAGCAAGAAGCAAATATTGTGGGAAGATGTGGGGAAAATAGCAGTTAAACCTCGACTTAAACAGGTTAGTTGTAGAGATCGGGCACGCATCCTCTTGCGAATTCGGTCTCAAAAAGCAACTGTTCGTGGGAAATTTACTGATGGTTTTTGCTGAAGTTCCGGCTGGCATAGCAGGTCTTAGATCTGAAAGTTATAACTTGTGGAACTAAGGAATGAAATTTGTTTTAATACTTTCCATAGAAATAGCAAGAAGCAAATATTGTGGGAAGATGTGGGGAAAATAACAGTTAAACCTCGACTTAAACAGGTTAAGGTTGTAGAGATCGGGCACGCATCCTCTTGCGAGTCGGTCTCAAAAAGCAACTGTTCGTGGGGAAATTTACTGATGGTTTGCTACAAAGTTCGTAGCATAGCAGGTCTTAGATCTGAAAGTTATAACTTGTGGAACTAAGGAATGAAATTTGTTTTAATACTTTCCATAGAAATAGCAAGAAGCAAAGATTGTGGGAAGATGTGGGGAAAATAACAGTTAAACCTCGACTTAAACAGGTTAAGGTTGTAGAGATCAGGCACGCATCCTCTTGCGAGTCGGTCTCAAAAAGCAACTGTTCGTGGGAAATTTACTGATGGTTTGCTACAAAGTTCGTGGCATAGCAGGTCTTAGATCTGAAAGTTATAACTTGTGGAACTAAGGAATGAAATTTGTTCCAATACTTTCCATAGAAATAACTTAGAAGCAAAGATTGTGGGAAGATGTGGGAAAATAACAGTTAAACCTCGACTTAAACAGGTTAAGGTTGTAGAGATCGGGCACGCATCCTCTTGCAGTCGGTCTCAAAAAGCAGCTGTTCGTGGGAAATTTACTGATGGTTTGCTACAAAGTTCATTGTATACGCAGGTCTTAGATCTGAAAGTTATAACTTGTGGAACTAAGGAATGAAATTTGTTTTAATACTTTCCATAGAAATAGCAAGAAGCAAGGTGTGGGAAGATGTGGGGAAAATAACAGTTAAAACTCAGCTTAAGCAGGTTAAGGTTGTAGAGATCGGGCACGTCTGCGAGTCGGTCTCAAAAAGCAACTGTTCGTGAAATTGCGATGGTTTGCTACAAAGTTCTGCGTGGCATAGCAGGTCTTAGATCTGAAAGTTATAACTTGTGGAACTAAGGAATGAAATTTGTTTTAATACTTTCCATAGAAATAGCAAGAAGCAAAGATTGTGGGAAGATGTGGGGAAAATAACGGACAAACCTCGACTTAAACAGGTTAAGGTTGTAGAGATCAGGCGCGTACTCTGTGAGTCGGTCTCAAAAAGCAACTGTTCGTGGGAAATTTACTGATGGTTTGCTACAAAGTTCGTGGCATAGCAGGTCTTAGATCTGAAAGTTATAACTTGTGGAACTAAGGAATGAAATTTGTTTTAATACTTTCCATAGAAATAGCAAGAAGCAAAGATTGTGGGAAGATGTGGGGAAAATAACAGTTAAACCTCGACTTAAACAGGTTAAGGTTGCCAAGAGATCGGGCACGCATCCTCTTGCGAGTCGGTCTCAAAAAGCAACTGTTCGTGGGAAATTTACTGATGGTTTGATACAAAGTTCGTGGCATAGCAGGTCTTAGATCTGAAAGTTGCAACGTGGAGACTAAGGAATGAAATTTGTTTTAATACTTTCCATAGAAATAGCAAGAAGCAAATATTGTGGGAAGATGTGGGGAAAATAACAGTTAAACCTCGACTTAAACAGGTTAAGGTTGTAGAGATCGGGCACGCATCCTCTTGCGAGTCGGTCTTAAAAAGCAACTGTTCGTGGGAAATTACTGATGGTTTGCTACAAAGTTCGTGGCATAGCAGGTCTTAGATCTGAAAGTTATAACTTGTGGAACTAAGGAATGAAATTTGTTTTAATGCTTTCTACTAGAAATAGCATGAAGCAAAGATTGTGGGAAGATGTGGGGAAAATAACAGTTAAACCTCGACTTAAAGCAGGTTAAGGTTGTAGAGATCGGGCACGCATCCTCTTGCGAGTCGGTCTCAAAAAATAACTGTTCGTGGGGAAATTCACTGATGGTTTGCTACAAAGTTCGTGGCATAGCAGGTCTTAGATCTGAAAGTTATAACTTGTGGAACTAAGGAATGAAATTTGTTTTAATACTTTCCATAGAAATAGCAAGAAGCAAAGATTGTGGGAAGATGTGGGGAAAATAACAGTTAAACCTCGGTAACTTAAACAGGTTAAGGTTGTAGAGATCGGGCACGCATCCTCTTGCGAGTCGGTCTCAAAAAGCAACTGTTCGTGGGAAATTTACTGATAGTTTCGTTCGTGGCATAGCAGGTCTTAGATCTGAAAGTTATAACTTGTGGAACTAAGGAATGAAATTTGTTTTAATACTTTCCATAGAAATAGCAAGAAGTATGGGTGTGGGAAGATGTGGAAAATAACAGTTAAACCTCGACTTAAACAGGTTAAGGTTGTAGAGATCGGGCACGCATCCTCTTTAGGTCGGTCTCAAAAAGCAACTGTTCGTGGGAAATTTACTGATGGTTTGCTACAAGTTCGTGGCATAGCAGGTCTTAGATCTGAAAGTTATAACTTGTGGAACTAAGGAATGAAATTTGTTTCCCAATACTTTCCATAGAAATAGCAAGAAGCAAAGATTGTGGGAAGATGTGGGGGAAAATAACAGTTAAACCTCGACTTAAACAGGTTAAGGTTGTAGAGATCAGGCACTTTTATCCTCTTGCGGTCGGTCTCAAAAGCAATAATTGTGGAAATTTACTGATGGTTTGCTACAAGTTCGTGGCATAGCAGGTCTTAGATCTGAAAGTTATAACTTGTGGAACTAAGGAATGAAATTTGTTTTAATACTTTCCGTAGAAATAGCAAGAAGCAAAGATTGTGGGAAGATGTGTAGAGGGGAAAATAACAGTTAAACCTCGACTTAAACAGGTTAAAGGTTGTAGAGATCGGGCACGCATCCTCTTGCGAGTCGGTCTCAAAAAGCAACTGTTCGTGGGGAAATTTACTGATGGTTTTGCTACAAAGTTCGTGGCATAGCAGGTCTTAGATCTGAAAGTTATAACTTGTGGAACTAAGGAATGAAATTTGTTTTAATACTTTCCATAGAAATAGCAAGAAGCAAAGATTGTGGGAAGATGTGGGGAAAATAACAGTTAAACCTCGACTTAAACAGGTTAAGGTTGTAGAGATCGAATACGCATCCTCTTGCGAGTCGGTCTCAAAAAGCAACTGTTCGTGAAATTTACTGATGGTTTGCTACAAAGTTCATTGGCATAGCAGGTCTTAGATCTGAAAGTTATAACTTGTGGAACTAAGAAATGAAATTTGTTTTAATACTTTCCATAGAAATAGCAAGAAGCAAAGATTGTGGGAAGATGTAGGAGAAATAACAGTTAAACCTCGACTTAAACAGGTTAAGGTTGTAGAGATCGAGCGCATCCTCTTGCGAGGTCGGTCTCAAAAAGCAACTGTTCGTGGGAGTACCTGATGGTTTGCTACGAAGTTCGTGGCATGGCAGGTCTTAGATCTGAAAGTTATAACTTGTGGAACTAAGGAATGAAATTTGTTTTAATACTTTCCATAGAAATAGCAAGAAGCAAATATTGTGGGAAGATGTGGGGAAAATAACAGTTAAACCTCGACTTAAACAGGTTAAGGTTGTAGAGATCGGGCACGCACATCCTCTTGCGAGTCGGTCTCAAAAAGCAACTGTTCGTGGGAAATTTACTGATGGTTTGCTACAAAGTTCGTGGCATAGCAGATGTAGATCTGAAAGTTATAGCATTGGAACTAAGGAATGAAATTTGTTTCAATACTTTCAGAAATAGCAAGAAGCAAAGATTGTGGGAAGATGTACAGGAAAATAACAGTTAAACCTCCGGCAAGCAGGTTAAGGTTGTAGAGATCGGGCACGCATCCTCTTGCGAGTCGATCCAAGCAACTATTCGTGAATTTTACTGATGGTTTGCTACAAAGTTCTAGTAACTTTATAGCAGGTCTTAGATCTGAAAGTTATAACTTGTGGAACTAAGAAATGAAATTTGTTTTAATACTTTCCATAGAAATAGCAAGAAGCAAAGATTGTGGGAAGATGTGGGAAAATAACAGTTAAACCTCGACTTAAACAGGTTAAGGTTGTAGAGATCGGGCACGCATCCTCTTGCGGAGTCGGTCTCAAAAAGCAACTGTTCGTGGAGAATTACTGATGGTTTGCTACAAAGTTCGTGGCACGCAACAGGTCTCTTAGATCTGAAAGTTATAACTTGTGGAACTAAGGAATGAAATTTATTTAATACTTTCCATAGAAATAGCAAGAAGCAAAGATTGTGGGAAGATGTGGGGAAAATAACAGTTAAACCTCGACTTAAACAGGTTAAGGTTGTAGAGATCGGGCACATCCTCTTTGCGAGTCGGTCTCAAAAAGCAACTGTTCGTGGGAAATTTACTGATGGTTTGCTACAAAGTTCGTGGCATAGCAGGTCTTAGATCTAAGTTATAACTTGTGGAACTAAGACAAATTTGTTTTACTAATACTTTCCATAAATAGCAAGAAGCAAAGATTGTGGGAAGATGTGGGGAAAATAACAGTTAAACCTCGACTTAAACGAGTTAAGGTTGTAGAGATCGGGCACATCCTCTTGCGAGTCGGTCTCAAAAAGCAACTGTTCGTGGGAAATTTACTGATGGTTTGCTACAAAGTTCGTGGCATAGCGCAGGTCTTAGATCTGAAAGTTATAACTTGTGGAACTAAGGAATGAAATTTGTTTTAATACTTTCCATAGAAATAGCAAGAAGCAAAGATTGTGGGAAGATGTGGGGAAAATAACAGTTAAACCTCGACTTAAACAGATTGAGTTGTAGAGATCGTGCACCATCACCTCCTTGCGAGTCGGTCTCAACATTGTTCGTGGGAAATTTACTGATGGTTTGCTACAAAGTTCGTGGCACAGCAGGTCTTAGATCTGAAAGTTATAACGACGGAACTAAGAAATGAAATTTGTTTTAATACTTTTCACTGAAATAACAAAGAAGCAAAGATTGTGGGAAGATGTAGGGAAAATAACGGTTAAACCTCGACCCAAACAGGTTAAGGTTGTAGAGATCGGGCACGCATCCTCTTGCGAGTCGGTCTCAAAAAGCAACTGTTCGTGGAAATTACTGATGGTTTGCTACTAAAGTTCGTGGCATATGAAGTGCTTAGATCTGAAAGTTATAACTTGTGGAACTAAGGAATGAGAATTTGTTTTAACCTTTCCATAGAAATAGCAGAAAGCAAAGATTGTGGGAGAGATGTGGAAAATAACAGTTCTTCTCGACTTAAACAGGTTAAGGTTGTAGAGATCGAGGCTGCATCCTCTTGCGAGTCGATTATAAAAAGCAACTGTTCGTGGAAATTACTGATGGTTTGCTACAAAGTTCGGCAATAACGGGTCATGAATCTGAAAGTTATAACTGTGGAACTAAGGAATGAAATTTGGTACTATCCCTTTCCATAGAAATAGCAAAGCAAAGATTGTGGGAAGATGTGGGGAAAATAACAGTTAAACCTCGACTTAAACAGGTTAAGGTTGTAGAGATCGAGCACGCATCCTCTTGCACAGTCGTCTCAAAAAGCAACTGTTCGTGGAAATTTACTGATGGTTTGCTACAAAGTTCGTGGCATAGCAGGTCTTAGATCTGAAAGTTATAACTTGTGGAACTAAGAAATGAAATTTGTTTTAATACTTTCCATAGAAATATGAAAGCAAAGGGTATGGAAGATGTGAGGAAAATAACAGTTAAACCTCGACCAAACGGTTAAGGTTGTAGAGATCAGGCACGTCCTCTTGGTCGGTCCTCAAAAAGCAACTGTTCGTGGGAAATTTACTGATGGTTTGCTACAAAGTTCATTGCTTTTATAGGTCTTAGATCTGAAAGTTATAACTTGTGGAACTAGAATGGAAGTTGTTTCAATAACCTTAGAAATAGCAAGAAGCAAAGATTGTGGGAAGATGTGGGAAAATAACAGTTAAACTATTTAAACAGGTTAAGTTGTGCGAGATCGGGCACGCATCCTCTTGCGAGTCAGTCTCAAAAACAACTATTCCATTGGGAAATTTACTGAGTAGTTTACCATAAAGTTTCTGATAGCATAGCAGATGTAGATCTGAAAGTTGTAACGTAGATTTCAGGAATGAAATTTGTTTTAATACTTTCCACCGTACTTAAGGAAAGCAAAGATTGTGGGAAGATGTGGGGAAAATAACAATTAAACCTCGACTTAAACCGGTTAAGTTTGTAGAGATCAGGCACGCATCCTCTTGCGAGTCGGTCTCAAAAAGCAACTGTTCGTGGGGAAATTACTGATGGTTTGCTACAAAGTTCGTGGCATAGCAAGGTCTTAGATCTGAAAGTTATAACTTGTGAACTAAGAAATGAAATTTCATTTAATACTTTCCATAGAAATAGCAGAGAAAAACTAAGGTGGAGAATGTGGGGAAAATAATAGTTAAACCTCGACTTAAACAGGTTAAGGTTGTAGAGATCGGGCACGCATCCTCTTTGGTCGGTCTCAAAAAGCAACTGTTCGTGGGAAATTTACTGATGGTTTGCTACAAAGTTCGTGGCATAGCAGGTCTTAGATCTGAAAGTTATAACTTGTGGAATAGAGATGAAATTTGTTTTAATACTTTCCATAGAAATAGCAAGAAGCAAAGATTGTGGGAAGATGTGGGAAAACCTTGATTAAACCTCGACTTAAGCGGTTAAGGTTGTGAAGATCGGGCACGCATCCTCTTGCGAGTCGGTCTCAAAAAGCAACTGTTCGTGGGAAATTTACTGATGGTTTGCTACAAAGTTCGTGGCTTTCGCAGGTCTTAGATCTGAAAGTTATAACGTGGGAACTAGGAATGAAATTTGTTTTAATACTTTCCATAGAAATAGCAAGAAGCAAAGATTGTGGGAAGATGTGGGGAAAATAACAGTTAGTATGAGCTTAAACAGGTTAAGGTTGTAGAGATCAGGCACGCATCCTCTTGCGAGGTGGTCTCAAAAAGCAAACTGTTCGTGGGAAATTTACTGATGGTTTGCTACAAAGTTCGTGGCATAGCAGGTCTTAGATCTGAAAGTTATAACTTGTGGGTAAGAAATGAAATTTGTATTTAATACTTTCCATAGAAATAGCAAAAGCAAAGATTGTGGGAAGATGTGGGGAAAATAACGGTTAAACCTCGACTTAAACAGGATAAGGTTGTAAGTCGGGCACGCATCCTCTTGCGAGTCGGTCTCAAAAAGCAACTAATTTGTGAAATTTACTGGTATGGTTTTGCAAGTTCGTGGCATAACTGAGGTCTTGAATCTGAAAGTTATAACTTGTGGAACTAAGGAATGAAATTTGTTTTAATACTTTCCTCAGAAATAGCAAGAAGCAAAGATTGTGGGAAGATGTACAGGGAAAATAACGGACAAACCTCGACTTAAACAGGTTAAGGTTGTAGAGATCGGGCACGCATCCTCTTGCGAGTCGGTCTCAAAAAGCAACTGTTCATGGAAATTTACTGATGGTTTGCTACAAGTTCGTGGCACTGTAGGTCTTAGATCTGAAAGTTATAACTTGTGGAACTAAGGAATGAAATTCGTCTAGACACTTTCTATGGAAATTGCGACAGAACAGTGAAAGACTTGCAATTTTTGTTTGTGAAAAAGGGTTGTAGGGTGAAAAATTATCCACAATAACACAGAGACTTTTCCGAACTGAGTTTGAGTTTTGTTTAACGGCATATCAACCTCTGTGGGTTATTTAATGCCAAAAAGGTGGGGTTTTCAGGTATTTTTTTAATGTTCAGTTATTGGGAGATGGATGATTTAGTCAGATTTTAATAAAAAAAATTTTTTGTTTTTATTCTTTTTTTTATTTTAGAAAACTGAAAATTTCTTCTAATTTTGTATTAAAAATGTTTTGCTGAGAATAATTTTTTTCCTTAAAAAATGTGTTATGGTAATGATTTTTTTTTCTTCAAAAATGTATTATTGGTAATATTTTTCTTTCAAAAATGTATATATTTCTATAAAAGTCTATTTTTATGTATATATTTCTATAAAAGCGTACTTTTATACTTTCATAGTGTTTTCATAGCTGGGACCCTAACAGGTGCTACCACTCAGTCAGAGTAGACCTGGGAACCACAGTAATTAAGAGGTGATTGCTGTCGAATCCAGTTTACCTTCATAAACAGGACCGTTTTTTAACTGAAAAGTAAATAATAAACAGCCCCTGTCCATATATATCGGTACTACTTCATAATGCCACATATAGGTGGGGGATACTAGAATCAAGCAATTACAAAAATTTAAATACCTGAGAAATGTTCTAACAGGTGATGGAAAGTGCGACGCAGAGATCCGAAGGTGAATTGGCATGGCGAAGGACGCATTTCAGAAGCGGAGCAAAGTATTAAAAGACAGGAAACTTTCACTAGAAATAAAGAAAAGTGTACTAGATTGCTATATGATGTCAGTTTTTCAATATGGCAGTGAATGTTGGACACTATCATCGAAGATGAAGGATAAACTTTAAGCAACTTAAATGTGATTCTACAGAAGGATGCTGAGGATATCATGGACCGAGCATGTGAGCAATGATGAGGTGTTAGAAAGGATGGAAATGAAAAGGAAATTAATAGTGAGCATCAGGAAGAGACAGCTGAAGTTCCTGGAGCATTCAATGAGGAAGGAGGGCTTGAAGAACCTGATACTAACAGGCCAGATAGAGGGGAAAAAACAGAGGAAAGCAGCAGATAATATATTTGAAGAGCCTGAGCAGGTGGATGACAGAACGGGGGTTGCGTGGTGTTACAACAGAAAGCGTGTAGGGATAGGGAAACGTAGAGAGCCATGATCACCTACGTCCTGAAAGGACATAGAAGAAGAAAGGTAAACGATATAAGCAGGAGTCAGGTACTTACTCGGGCGGTACAAGAAACTGACCATTTTCCCAGATCTTTAGTGATGTACTATTTCTACTTTAGGTGTGTGTTGATAATATTAAATGAAACTAGGAAATGAAATTCCACTAATAAAAAAAGACAGTTAAAAGCATAGAAAACAAGATGAGTTTGAGTATGAGTTTTGTTTAACCTCTGTGGGTTATTTAATGACAAAAAGGTGGGGTTTTAAGGTATTTTTTTAATGTTCAGTTATATTGAGAAAGTTGATTTAGTCAGATTTTGATGATTTTTTTTTACTTTAGAAAACTGAAAATGTCTGCTAGTTTTGTATTCACAAATGTATTGCTGGTAATATTTTGTTTCCTTCCAAAAATATATTATGGCAATATTTCTTTTACTTCAAAAATGTATTTTTTTATAAAAGTTTATTTTTATACTTTCATTGTGTTTTGACCCCAGTTTCGGGGTTAACTATTTGCCCATAGCTGGGACCCTAACAGGTGCTACCACTCCGAGTCAGGATGGAACTGGGCACAACAGCAATTAAGAGCTGGTTCCATGCTCTTTACAATCTCCAAATCAGAGGCCTTGCTGTCGGATGCAGTTTACCGTCATACCCAGGACCCAAGATAATATGAAAAGCTTTGTAGATTCCATCGACATAATAAGATATTTCTAAAAGACCTCAAAAAGTTTACAGGGAAATTGGAAAAGAAGTTACAGAAGCCAAATAGCCGTCATCTATTAAAGAAGTACAATAATTCCAGAGGAATATTTGAAGCCGTCCACCTGCTCAGGTCCTTCAAATATGTTATCCGCTGCTTTCCTCTGTCTCTTTTTCCCTTTATCTAGCCTGTTAGTATCAGGTTCTCCAAGCCCTCTTTCCTCATTGAATGTCCCTTCCTTGTGCTCACTATTAATTTCCTTTTTGTTGCCATTCTTTCCAACACCTTATCATTGCTCACATGCTCAGTCTATGATATCCGCAGCATCCTTCTGTAGAACCACATTTCAGTTGCTTCAAGTTTTCCCTTCATCTTCGGTGATAGTGTCCAACATTCACTGCCATAATGAAGAAGTTTCATCACATAGCAATCTAGTACTCTCATCTTTATTTCTAGTGAAAGTTTCCTGTCTCTTAATACTTTACTCAGCTTCTGGAACGCGTCCTTCATCATGCCACTTTGCCTTTGGATCTCCGCATCGCACTTTCCATCTCCTGTTAGAACTTTTCTCAGGTATTTAAATTTTTGTAATTGCTTGATTCTAGTGTCCCTCCACCTGTATTTTGCATTATAATTCCAAATAAAATGCAAAATGGATGAAAAGAGAATAAGAGTGAAGGATAAACCCGTACAACAATGTAAAAATAAAAGCAAGAATAATAGATTGCAAACCCTAACAAAATCCAAAAAATCAAAATCCCAAAAGATGACAAGTTACATAACTTTTGGTTTTATTGTAATATATTACCTTAAACCGCAGAAGTAATTGACAGGTACATCTGGCCGTAGACAATGGCAATAAAAGTGACACTCGGCTTTTAAAAGTGATGGCCCGGCAAGGATGTGGTTGACAGATACATCCGGACGTAGATACAACTCGACAAAGGGGGTTGGCAGTTATATCTTGCCGTAAATGATGTCAACAAAGTGCAACGGAAAAACAAGCATCGTGTAGGATTTTTAAGGATATATTTAGTCTAAAGTTTTTGGTTGAAGATACAGACTGACTAAAGATACCCAACGGTTCCTTCGTATGTGCGAGCTCTTCCCGGTTACTTTCTTGCTCCACAAAATTGTCACCGTCAAAGAATAAATATATAAGTATATATTTTCATATATACGTGTTCCTCGTTTTTTGTTCAGATCCAGCAACAGTATATAACACCGTCACCTGTCATCAATTCGTAAAACCTTTGCAAAGAATTTATTCATGGTAATTAATAATCCAAATGAAATTTCAGAATCGAGCATTGAAGATATTAGATATTTACCGAAAAAAAGTTAAAACAGATAAATGTTATATTGTTATAGGCCAATAACTTGTCTGCCCACCACATATAAATTAATAATGTCTGTACTGACTGATTGTATTTACTTTTTCTCAATGGAAACATAATCACCCTCGAACAGAAAGGATGCCAAAGAGGCTTATATGGTGGTAAAGTCCTTAAATATCGCATGAGACTATGAAAAACCACATTATACTTTATAAATTGCACCAGAGGCAATTTTTAAGTAGACTCCCTGTCAACCCTTTTGTTTTGTCCTTAATTTTATCACATGAACTAAACTATACATATAAAATGAATACTAAAATAGTTTATCAATTATTCTATATCAGCGGTCGGCAAGCCCCGGGCCACATTCGGCCCTGAGTGAATCTTGTCTGGCCCGCTACATTGCTCTGGATACGATAAAAATATAGGTAAACCAAACCAAAAGTGACAGTTGATAGTCTGAATATATTGCATCGAAAATTTTTAAAAAATATTTCTTTATATCTGGAGAATGTGATTTAATTTTATTTTTTTATTTTTAGGGATCGCCAATATTAGCGTATAGTCTGACTTTCACTTTTTCTGTGAAGTTGCTTTCGTGAGCGGGCACTTTTAAATGAATATAAAATAGTGTTTTCAACCGATTTTAATAGAATTTTTTTCAATATTAATTTATAAAACATTTATTTTTAAGATGTACTATGTTTTAACAAAATTCCTGTCAGATATTTTCTTTTTTTTTTTCATGCTTTAGAAACCTGTTTTTTTTTTTTTATCGGATTGAGAAAGAGGTTTGTTTTATTCCTACAGTAAAATAATTTTCTTTGTTAAATGTGTTTGTATTTTTTTTATTCCTATAGTAAAATAAGTGATATTCTTTAAATACAATTAAATTATATTGAATCCTTTCTTTCTTCAAACACATAGAAAATTTATTTATATATTTAATAACATGGTTCTCTTACATGAAACTGGAGCCATAGTTGTTTGGCCCTCCTCCATGACTCTACATAGCTTTTTGGCCCTCACTCTCCAAAATGTTGCCGATTCCTGTTCTATATGGATGACTTCAAATCTTTTACCAAAGACGACAAAGAGTTGAAAGGTTTCATCAGTGCTGGGTTAGATAAATTTGCATAAGTAATATTCGAGTATAGATGAATTACCGAAACGCACTTAGTGGATTTCAATTTTGTCACAAAAACTGGGGGACTAAAACATGAAGAAGCCTTTATAAATATCTAGGAGTCAGCAAACAAGATAGAATACAACATAGTCAAACGAAGGAGAAAGTAAGCAGAGAAGATTATTTTCTTGCTTTCTCCTTATTTTGAATTCACAAAACAGACTATTAGCCATAAACACTTTGGCTGTCCCTGGAGTGCAATACAGTTTCAACATCCTTAGCTGGACCATGAATGATATTAAACAAGGCCGATGTTGATCGTCTAATGTGTCTAGATCCGAAGAAAGCAGATAATTATTTTAAGTAGAACTGTCTTATAAAACTACAACAATCACTCTTCAAAGATAATCTCGAAACTAAAAAGACTTGATGAATTAGCAAAGAACACGAAGGAAATAAGAAACTTCATTCATAAATAAAGGAAGTCAACAAATTTTAAAGGGAATTTCAAATGTATAAAAAGAGCAAGCAAACCATAATACACCTACGAAGATGGAAAAGAACCTAAAAAAGCTAACTAGATGATTTTCTAAGTACGGCTTAGATGTGATACAAGGCTAAAAGCATGCGGTACCCAATGACTTCCGTCTCTCACTATACAGATGTAATGGTCTTGAACGATACAAGCTTGCTATACATTACACCACATCGAGGTGCATAGATAGATAGATTTACTAAGCGCCGCTTAGACGTGGCACAAGCTTGCTAACCAGTACACCACGCCGATGGGCATAGATGTTTAGATAGATAGGTAATAAATAGACAGGTATGAACAAACTGAGATAGATAGATAGATAGATAGATAGATAGATAGATAGATAGACAGATAGATAGATAGATAGATAGATAGATAGATAGATAGATATGAACAGGCTGCGATAGATAGATAGATAGATAGATAGATAGATAGATAGATAGATAGATAGATAGATAGATAGATAGATAGATATGAACAGGCTGCGACAGATAGATAGATAGATAGATAGATAGATAGATAGATAGATAGATAGATATGAACAGGCTGCGACAGATAGATAGATAGATAGATAGATAGATAGATAGATAGATAGATAGATAGATAGATAGATATGAACAGGCTGCGATAGATAGATAGATAGATAGATAGATAGATAGATAGATAGATAGATAGATATGAACAGGCTGCGATAGATAGATAGATAGATAGATAGATAGATAGATAGATAGATAGATAGATAGATATGAACAGGCTGCGACAGATAGATAGATAGATAAATATGAACAGGCTGCGATAGATAGATAGATAGATAGATAGATAGATAGATAGATAGATAGATATGAACAGGCTGCGACAGATAGATAGATAGATAGATAGATAGATAGATAGATATGAACGAACGATAGATAGATAGATAGATAGATAGATAGATAGATAGATATGAACAGGCTGCGATAGATAGATAGATAGATAGATAGATAGATAGATAGATAGATAGATAGATAGATAGATATGAACAGGCTGAGATAGATAGATAGATAGATAGATAGATAGATAGATAGATAGATAGATATGAACAGGCTGCGACAGATAGATAGATAGATAGATAGATAGATAGATAGATAGATAGATAGATAGATATGAACAGGCTGCGACAGATAGATAGATAGATAGATAGATAGATAAATATGAACAGGCTGCGATAGATAGATAGATAGATAGATAGATAGATAGATAGATAGATATGAACAGGCTGCGACAGATAGATAGATAGATAGATAGATAGATAGATAGATAGATAGATAGATAGATAGATATGAACAGGCTGCGATAGATAGATAGATAGATAGATAGATAGATAGATAGATAGATAGATATGAACAGGCTGCGATAGATAGATAGATAGATAGATAGATAGAAAGATAGATAGATAGATAGATAGATAGATAGATAGATAGATAGATATGAACAGGCTGCGACAGATAGATAGATAGATAGATAGATAGATAGATAGATAGATATAGACAGGCTGCGATAGATAGATAGATAGATAGATAGATAGATAGATAGATAGATAGATAGATAGATATGAACAGGCTGTGATAGATAGATAGATAGATAGATAGATAGATAGATATGAACAGGCTGCGATAGATAGATAGATAGATAGATAGATAGATAGATAGATAGATAGATAGATAGATAGATAGATATGAACAGGCTGCGATAGATAGATAGATAGATAGATAGATAGATAGATAGATAGATATGAACAGGCTGCGATAGATAGATAGATAGATAGATAGATAGATAGATAGATAGATAGATATAGACAGGCTGCTGATAGTGCGATAGATAGATAGATAGATAGATAGATAGATAGATAGATAGATAGATAGATATGAACAGGCTGCGACAGATAGATAGATAGATAGATAAATATGAACAGGCTGCGATAGATAGATAGATAGATAGATAGATAGATAGATAGATAGATAGATAGATAGATAGATATGAACAGGCTGCGACAGATAGATAGATAGATAGATAGATAGATAGATAGATGATAGATAGATAGATAGATAGATAGATATGAACAGGCTGCGATAGATAGATAGATAGATAGATAGATAGATAGATAGATAGATAGATATGAACAGGCTGCGATAGATAGATAGATAGATAGATAGATAGATAGATAGATAGATAGATATGAACAGGCTGCGATAGATAGATAGATAGATAGATAGATAGATAGATAGATAGATAGATAGATAGATAGATAGATAGATATGAACAGGCTGAGATAGATAGATAGATAGATAGATAGATAGATAGATAGATAGATAGATATGAACAGGCTGCGACAGATAGATAGATAGATAGATAGATAGATAGATAGATAGATAGATAGATAGATATGAACAGGCTGCGACAGATAGATAGATAGATAGATAGATAGATAGATAGATAGATAGATAGATATAGACAGGCTGCGATAGATATAGATAGATAGATAGATAGATAGATAGATAGATAGATAGATATGAACAGACTGCGATAGATAGATAGATAGATAGATAGATAGATAGATAGATAGATAGATAGATAGATAGATGTAAATGGATGTTTATCAAAAAGAAGGCTAAAAAGATGGAAGAAACGACTGAGAGAAAGAAATCAACGTCGACATAAATTCATGAGTCATTTCCAATCGGATTAACTTTCGCACCCACCCTTGTCTCTCTTAAAACTCTTATTGAACCAGTTTCCAGCATTCACTTCTTATTTGAATTACGGTTTCATATTTCTCTCGGCATAAGCGACATTTACTCGTTTGTTTTCTCGTCTAACTTGGACATAACAGAATTTATTATAATACATTTGTTCTCGATTGATGTTAACAAGGATTTTGTTTTCTCGTCTGCTATACTCTGAACAATCTTCGTTTTGTCATTACAGCTTGGAATTATCTCAATTCACTCGAATTCTACATGGTTTTCATGTTTCTTTCCGCTTTTGCTATCTTGTTTTTAGACCCGATATTTGTTCTTTGGTCTGTTCGACAGCTGTTATGATCTAGGTTGATGTAGAAAGGGCTGGATTTAAGTGGATATGAGATGGGAATTGACTTTGCATTTAAATTCATGGAGGTTGTAGCCGTCAGGAAAAACAAATATATGGAAGGAAGTCCCACAGGCGGGAATCGCAAGAAAAGAAGGTGATGGAGTAGAATTGTCGCCTGCATTTGGTTGATCTAACTGTAAAAGAGTGAGACCTTGTTGCCAGTCTGGTTGCTCGAGTAAATTCTTGTGGAGGGGGCACCAGTGACCCAAGTTCGTCAGAGCAGAAGCCATGAAAATATTTATAGAAGAGAGAGAGGGAAGCCACATCTCGATGATGAGATAGTGGCTGGAGTCGAGCTCCTAGGTCGGGACCAATCACATTACAGATTCTCCTCTGGAGCCTGTCGAGAACACTGAGATGAACAGCAGGGACGTCTGACCAGATATGACAGCAGTATTCCATGCACGGTCGGATGGTTGATTTGTATATGTACAAAATGGATTCAGGCGGAAAAAACTTCCTGGCCCGACACAGTGACCCAACCTTCCTAGCAGTGCATTTAGCTATTGTGTCAATATTTTTTCAAGCATATTATTCAAAGCAAGGCTATAGAGTCACTAAAATGCAAGGGGTAACTGAAATTGAAGAAAACTATGTATGGTAGCCTATGCAAATTAGCTGAGTTGTATTTAAGTGCTAAGCCGCTAATGCATCCGGCAGCAAGGCCTCTGATTGGGAGATTGGGAGGAAAATGAAACTACCTCTTAATTCCTAGTGTTCTCAGGTCCACTCTGACCCGGAGTGGTAGCACCTGTTAGGGTCCCAGCTATGGCCAAATAGTTAACCCCGAAACTGGGGTCAACACACTATGAAAGTATAATAATAGACTTTTATAAAAATAGACTTTTATAGAAAAATATACATTTTTGAAAGAAAAATATTACCAAAAATACATTTTTGAAAAAAATATTACCATAGCATATTTTAGCAGAACAAACATTATTGCCATAATATATTTTTGAAGGAAAAAAATTATTACCAGCAATACATTTTTAAATACAAAGCTAGAAGTCATCTTCAGTTTTCTAAAATAAAAAATAAAAATTTTCATTAAAATCTGATTAAATCAACATTCTCACTATAACCAAACATTAAAAAACTTAAAACCTCACCTTTTTTGTATTAAATAACCCACAGAGGTGTTGATATGCCGTTAAACAAAGCTCAAACTAAAGCTATGCAGCTAAATGTTGGCACTCTATTACGTCACGCGTGAAATTATTGTATAAAAATACATTTTTATCTCATGGGTTTGTTACCCCTTTTTTTCTGTGAATATGTGGTATTATGGTATATGTAGGATTGTAAGGTGACGGATGAAATCTTGTGATAGATGGAAAAATTGTTAAGAGTGATTGGGTTGTGAATGTGATTAGCTGGTATAGGATAGTTAACGAAGACTCAACCCACTTTCCGGCCATATGCCACATTTCTTGTATTTTCAAGAATAAATAATCCATTACGTCACACTTAACAATGTACCACGTATCGAGAACTAAAACTGCGAGTTATACAAGACATAACACTAAGAAAAAATTATTGATGATAAAGAACAATAAAAGAACATTTTTTTTGTCTTTTTAATAATTTTACCCTAAGCAATGTAGGATAGCCACTAGTGTGCAGAATGTTACAGTGAGGGAAAAGACTGGTTACAGGCGTATTGAATAAAGGATAAAAAATGAACGAGATTCAAGAAAATAGATGCAAAACTGACGTGGATATCTTTTCCTTGGCACCCAGTCCACAGGAATTTAAACGTGCTACAAGATTGACATCTAGATCACACCCTTTTACCGTTGAAATAGTTAAATGTAACCGCCACTTCTACTCTAATTGATTCTTTTCCCACTTGTCGAACTCTCTAACCGCCACTTCTACTCTAACTGATTCTTTTCCCACCTGTCAAATTCTCTTCCTTTTACGTGTTTCCCTGATAGTCATAATCTCCAAAAATTTAAATTCAACGTCATTTTTCTATTTTCTCGAATCTCGTTTAGATTTTATCCTTTCTTCAATGCGCCCTGTAACCAGTCTTTTCCCTCACTGTAACATTCTGCACACTAGTAACTGTCCCACATTGCTTAGGGTTCGATGATTAAAAAGACAAAAAAAAGGTCAGAAAGTGCATCATGACATTTTCCACACATTTTGGTAAAACAGAACCTAAGACTACAAAATTTTAAATGAAGCTCTTCATAAAGTATGAACTGTTTATTTTAGTATGATGTTTTGCATTTCTTTTAGGAGTGGACTACAAGTGATCACTGCAAGAAGTCTATCAGAATCTTTTTCAATCAATTAGAGGACTCTAACTACAAATAGAATTATTGACGTCCTTATTTTTTTGTAGATTTTTACTTCAAAATTCTTGTATTTTCATAGTTTTTATAAATCTTCAAAGATACATAACAGTCTACAGGAAGGACCATGTCACTAGAAGAGCACTTTCTATTTTTGTGATCTTTGATTCCGATGTCTGGGCGATGAATTCTAATTTTTCTGTCGGTGTGTATCGTAAAGCTCCATTACGTTGTCACAGATCCAGTGTATGTAACCGGGTCTGGGTGATGTTAATACCAGCTTCTTGCATTCGTAAAAGTTGCATATTTCCCTACTCTGTTATGCCAAGTTACATAATCAGTGTGTGCAACCTGAAACAAAATGGTCAAATGTTTCTGCATATTCATCACGTAATCTACATTTCGGATTAACATAATTTTTCAGTGTGTGCTTAGCAAGCATTGGTCCCGTGCAACAATAATAAAGCCTTTGGTTTCAGCTTTTAACCCTGCAATACGCCACCACTAATGGGTACAGGGTTTATCTACATCAGCCTGATTGGTAAGTATTTACCATAGAGAGGTTTAGCTTGCTAAGTTTCCTGCATTTGATCAATTTCATTTGCTTTCTTTTTCAGGTTCTTTACCGCTGGCCTAGGTCTATTATTATTATTTTGTCATTTTTTATCATATTTCGATTTCTGCTTTGGTCTCACTACCAACCAAGTCTGCGGGGAGACCTAAGGCAGGTTGTAGCGTGTTATTATGGTTCCATTTCATGTTTTTCTATCTTCCCTATCATCCCTAGCATTGCATAGATAAAGTTTTCCTTAGTGTGTGGGCTGTAATTAATAAGACAATTTTTTGTATATCTCTTAAGCTGGGGTTTCCAGGGATTCTTTCAATGTGTTGTTTTGTTCCATTTTTTATCATTCCAAGTGCACCTACTATCACTGGCACAACTCTTGTTTTCAATTTCCACATTATTATTATTATTATTATTATTATTATTATTACGAGTGGAAACGTGTCGTCGAAAATGACGGCAAAATATTTATATCGATATACCGTCTAAAATGACAGTGACATATAGATTAATATACCTATTATTGAGTATTTTACATTAGAAAAAAATAATACCACCCCCCCTGAACGTGACAAAAGGAATATATATATATATATAGAGAGAGAGAGAGAGGATATATATATATATATGAGTGGTGTCATCAAACGATTTGCAGTAACTGGTCTAACCTTATTATGACCAGAAACTAAGTAATTAAACAATATATATATATATATATATATATATATATATATATATATATATATATATATATATATATATATATATATATATATATATATATATATATATATATATATATATATATATATATATATATATATATATATATAAAAGTCTGCCTCGTTCTACCGATATATAGCTCAGAAGTAGAATCGCCGACTGACACCAATTCGGTCGGGTTTCGATCCTGGGTAAAAACAATCAGGTGTCTAATTGTACTGAGAGCTGTAATAAACCGAAACAGTTCTGTCTGCGAATGACTATATAAGTGTGTGTGTGTTCTTCACTGCTCGAGGACATAATTATTGCAAAATAATAAAATAATAAGGCGCTGTTAAAAGCAAACACGCAACAATAGCTTTCATACTTGGTAGTAAAGTTTAATCACTGGGGTATATGAACTCCATTCCTTGCGTAGTAGTACCTTTTTGTCATGTGTTATCTCCCTCTAACCCTGTAAATTACTTATTCACCTCTGCTGCAACCCGGCCCTGGACCCACAACTCCCCGGGCCAAGTCACAGGAACTAACCAACTAATCTACTAGGCCATGTATTCTTAAGGACACATGTCCTTAAGTTCATATACCCCATTGATTGTAATAAAGGGTTCGGTTCGAAATTCCTAGCACCTGAAGAAAGCCGGAGCGTACAACGGCCGAAACGTCGTATAAATGGCAACAAAAGTGAAGACAATAGTCCGAATAATGTAAATACTATAAATTCAGCCTCATTTCAGAAATGTAGACAAATACACATATTTGAGATTTGCTCATGGCCCAGGGTTCACTTAAAAATTCCAGTCACCTGAAAAATCTCGAAGCGTACAACGGCCAAAATTTTGTGAATATGGGAACAAAGATGAGGACAACAGTCCGAATAATGTAAAAAATGTAAATAGACCAAAATTATTTCAAGTGCTACCGTAGCACAGACTTTTTATAGACATTCCTCTCCATTCGGTTTTGTACTGGAATAATCTTGGCTTAAAATATAATGAATGACTTCCCTGCCTTAAAATCTGTATTTGGTAATCTTGTTTTTATTGGCCTCGAAAACTGACCTCTTTCTGCATTTAATAGAAATGCACGATTTTATCGGTCAGCAGACAGACATTTATTCTGCCTCTTTACTCGAAGATGAAATAATTTATTCTAGTCTTTGGTATTGCTGCTTGAGATTAACATTTTAAATGTCCAATCTTAACAATGTTTTAACTCTTTGCAATGCTGTTGATCATGGAAGTCTCTTCCTCACCTCCCACAAATATCTATCTATCTATCTATCTATCTATCTATCTATCTATCTATCTATCTATCTATCTATCTGTCTGTCTGTCTGTCCGTCTGTTCCTTTACCGCGAATTTGTAAAAAATACCAGGTTGAGAAACTGGCGCGGAATATCCTTCTCTCAATGAGGATGAATGGGACTCTCTTAAGCCGTGGTAGGCAACCCATCTAGTGATGGTGTCACGATAAAAACACCCTTGGTAGCTCTACCGAAGCATCAAAATCTTGTCAGCTACTGACAAGATTTTTGAATCTCGGCCGAGGCCGCTAAATGATGATGATGATGATGATGATGATGATGATGATGATCTGTTCCTTTCTCTCTCAACAGCTACTGATTAATAAAGGATAAACGGAAACACTGAAACTAACCTGAAGGAAAATAGATAGATAGTCATGAACAGAGTGAGCTAGCTAGCTAGCTAGATAGATAGATAGATAGATAGATAGATAGATAGATAGATAGATAGATAGATAGTGGAAAACATTTGCCCTTGGACCATATGTACGCATATGGGCTTCTTCTATGTGCCCTGTCCCTTCAGGACGTACGCGATCATGGCTTGCCACGTCTCCCTATCCCAGGTGGCTCTTAGCACGCCTTCTCCTGTTACACCACGCGACCCTCATTCCATCGTCCACCTTATTAGGTCCTTCAAATATGTTATCCGTTGCTTTCCCCTGTCTCATTTCCCTCTATCTGACCTGTTAGTATCAGGTTCTCCAAGCCCTTCTTCCTCATTGCATGTCCCAGGAACATCAGCTGTCTCTTCCTGATGCTCAGTATTAATTTTCTTTTCGTTTGCATCATTTCCAGAACCTCATCATTGCTCACACCCTCGATCCATGATATCCACAGCATCCTTCTGTAGAACCATATTTCAGTTGCTTCAAATTTTTACTTCATCTTTGATGATATTGTCCAGCATTCACTGCCATATTGAAGAACTGACAACGCATAGCAATCTAATACTCTCATCTTTGTTTCTAACGAACTTGTCCTGTTTCTTTATACTTTACTCAACTTCTTGTATGCTTCCTTCACCATGCCAATTCGCCTTCGGATTTCTGTATCGCACTTTCCGTTATCTGTTATAACACTTCCCAGGTATTTAAATTTTTGTATCTGCTTCATTTTAGTATCCCCGACTTGTATTTGGCATATTGGGCTGTCCATTTTACTGATGACCATGCATTCGGTTTTCTTGCAGTTTATTTGTAGTCCTTTCTTGTCACTCTCTTCAGCAACCTTCTGTAGGAAGTCTTGTAGTTTCCTTTCTGTGTCTGCTATCAGCACTGTATCATCTGCGTACCTTAGGTTGTTTAAATTGTTGCCTCCGATGACGAATCCAGGCATAACTTCAAGGGTCCTCAAAATGTTCTCGCTCTACAAGTTGAACAGATCCGGTGAAAAGACAAATCCTTGTCTTACCCGCTTTTTTATCTTTGTATATCTGCTGAATTTGTTACCTGTCCGTATACATGCGGTTTGTTGCCAGTAAAGATTCTTGATTACTCTTAAGTCTTTCCCAAATATGTCAAGGCTTGTGAGCATCTCCATCAATTCTTTGTAGCGTATTTTGTCAAACGCCTTCGCATAATCAATAAGGCACAGGTATAAGTTCTTATTCATTTGTATAGCCCTTTCAGAGAGCATCATAGTCATAAATATGGCATTCCTTGTCCCAGTGTCTATGACGAAACCACACTGTTCTTGTCCTATCTCTGGCCTGATTCTGCTTCTCGCTCTATTCATCAAGATTCGGACGATCAGTTTTGTTATTTGGTTCATTAAACTGATGGTTCTGTAGAGTTCGCACTCGTTTGCATATGGGCTACTTATATAAAAACCATGTGCGTTGTGGTGCAGTGGATATCAGCTCGAAACAAGAAATCGAGGAGCCCTGTTCGAATTCCAGTTGAATTCCTTGCATTCACTTATGCGCAAATCCCCTTAGTTATGGGTTAAATAATAGGACAGATGGGTTCTATAGCCTTGGTCGCCAACCAGTCTACCGCAGAATGTAATGGTAACCTACTGCGGGATAATGTTCTGCTCGGTCATGTATCTTTCGAGACATGATCACCCAAGCGTGTATCACATATGGCACTCAACTGACCGATATAAAAAAAATACCTAGTGTCACATCCTGCCTTAGTGAGGAAGTCAGGTAAATGAAATCTATTCTCTTTAAATCCCACTTTATTTATGTCCATTTCCAGAGTTAATGACTTTTATTTTTAATACGATATATTTTTAATCATTAAAACGATTTTTTTGTTTTTGTTTTTGTTTTGTGTGGATACCCGTATCTCAGTAAACGCTTCGTGTCTTTTAAGCAGTGTCTACCGGCTATACGATGTGCGTTGTGGTGCATTGGGTAGCGGCTCGGAACGAGAAATCGGGGAGCCGAAATCCAGCTGAATTCATTGCATTCACTTACGCGCAAATACCCTTGAGAAAGGTATTAATCCGTCTCTTCCTTCCAGTTATGGGTTAAATAACAGGACAGATTGGGTTCTATAGTCTTGGTCGGCAACCAGTCTACCGCAGAAAGCAATGGCAACCTACTGCAGGATAATCTTCTGCCCAGTCAGTCATGTCTCTTTCGAGACATGATCGCCCAAGCATGTATCACGTATGGCACTTAACTGACTGACTACCGGCTTAAGCATTCTCGGAAATCTGATCCTGCAATGGGACATCTTTTTTGTGTGCGCGCAGTCCTGTAGATGAAATAAAGACAGTTAAAAAACGGACTGTCTACTCCAATGATCGCGAATATTCACTCCCTCCAGTTGCACCTTACTCATTGCACAAAAAATGGTGCAATTTCGACATCAGAGTGATAGATAGATAGATAGATAGATAGATAGATAGATAGATAGATAGAGTCCGTGGCCTAGTGATTAAAAAATATTTATACTTAATCTACCACGCATTTTCATTCCAAAATTATTACCTTCCTTGTCAATGCACTTGATTAAAGTAATGTAATTTGGGCAGCAAACTTTCATTTAAACATGTTTCGTTAAAAACGACCGACAAGGAAGATATTTTTAAATGTTTGATTTAATTTTTCCAGTATTCTTACATGTTCCTTTTTTGCTGGAGATAAGAAATGTAAAAATGTTCCATAGTTTGCGACTTTCCAAGCGCTTTCAGCCTTTTCACAGGCCATTTTCAAGGATGTTATTTTTCTGGTGTTGTTGTGTCTTCATGTTTGACTAATGTAATTTTTTGTGTTTTAGTGTTTTTTGAAAAGGAGACTTCTTTAAATCTATCACGTGATGAGCGTGACTAGGCATCGCTTGAGCGTCTGTTTATTTTTTAAAACACTTTCAAAACTCCATTTCCACTGTTAAATAATATAAGGTTGATAGTAGAAGAAAATAGTTTGATATATCGTGTCTCTCTTATAGCGAGGTGGCTTTCATATTGTGATTTAAATAGTATTTTTGTATTTTGAACCCAAATGTTTTTAAGGGTTCTTGTAAGTTATGGGTTTATAGATGTTTTTAGTGCATTCTTACTACTAGAAATGTGGTGTGTAAGACGTCTACTATAAGAAGTGGTAATATGGCCAATATTGGTCATTGAGTTATGACAAGAAACAACATCTTGTACAGGGCATTGAAATTGATACACTATATTAGTCATCGCTAGTTTAGATTTGATGGGGCTATTATTATTAGAAACAATAAGGTTTGCTGTCTTCCACTTTCTATATTATAAAACTTTTGGTTGGAAATACAAAAATACTATTCAAATTACAAACAAACGTTTTCAGTATGGGAAACCTTTAGGCCCTACTTTTTCGTATTATTACATGTCCTATATCGAAAAGAAAGTGTCTAAAACAACCGACAAACCGGATATTTACACAAGGTACGTCGACGACATTTTTGTTTTGATAAGAAAAATGAATGAGGTAAATCTAAAATTAAATTTTGAAAATAACTCCTAGCTGAAATTTATTTATGAATTCATGGACAATAACAAAATCCCGTTTCTTGACATCACTATAGAGCTAAAGACCAACGTTTTTATCACTTATCTGTCTAATAAACCCACCAGTAAGAACTCTTGTCATCTTAATTGTAACAGCCAATGCCCAGAAAGATATGAAATGGCGATAACAACGAACTTCTTAAATAGAGCACATCAAAAGTCCTCCTCCCAATATTTTTGAGCGTATTAAAAGACATGAAACAAACATTAGTCAACAATTATTTTCCCAACTATATCATTGATAAACAAATAAAATTATTCTTACAAAAAATACATGACACGAATATTAAGAATATCACACAAACAAACATCAACATATTTTATTGCAGTTAAATGCACATTAATTATAAACATGGCGCATTTTCTATACGAAAAATTAATATGCACCATATTTCTACCGTAATTCCTGGAAAACATGTAATTTGCTGTTTCTAATAATAATAAGCAGTTAAGATCTGAACTTCTTCTTCTTCTATGTGCCCTGTCCCTTCAGGACGTAGGCGATCATGGATCTCCACGTCTCCCTTTCCCTTGTGGCTCTTAGTATGTTTGTTCCTGTTGCTCCTGGTAACCCCCGTTCCGTCATTCACCTGATCAGATCCTGCAAATATGTTATCCGCTGCCTTCCTCTGTCTCTCCTTCCTTCTATCTGTCCAGTCAGTATCAGGTTCTCCAGGCTCTCCTTCCTCATTGCATGTCCCAGGAACTTCAGTTGTCTCTTCCTGATGCTCAGCATCAATTTCCTTTTTGTTGCCATTCTTTCTAACACTTCGTCGTTGCTTGTATGCTCAGTCCACGATATCCGTAGCATCCTTCTGTAGAACCACATTTCGGCCGCTTCCAGTTTTTTCCTCATTTTTGATGATATTGTCCAGCATTCACAGCCGTATTGAACAACTGACATCACGTAGCAGTCTAGCACTCTTTTCTTCGTTTCTATTGAGATCTTCCTGTGTGTTAGTATTTTGCTCATCTTCTGGAACGCGTCCTTTGCCATGCCAATTCGTACTGATGACTAATATAGTGTATGAATTGCAATGCCCTGTTTCTTGCCATAAATTAATTACCTATATTAGCCGTACTGCTACTTTCCCGAGTAGACGCCTTAGTAATAATATTGCAATAAAAACATTTATTAACCTATAACTTACAAGAACCCTTAAGAAATCTTTTGGTTAAAAATACAAAAAATACTATTTAAATCCCAATATCAAAGGCAGCTCGCTATAAGAGAAACACTATATATCAAACAATTTTCTCCTACCATCAACTTTACATTATTTAACAGTGGAAATCGAGTTTTGAAAAAACAAAAAGATAAACAGTCGCTCACAGGATGCCCAGCCGCGTACATCACGTGATAGCTTTAAGAAACTCAACTTTTCAAGAAACACTAAAACACAAAAAATTACATTAGTATCAAACATGAGGACATAACAGCACCAGAAAAAAAATCCTTGAAAATGGCCTGTGAAAAGGCTGAAAGCGCTTGGAAAATCGAAAATTATGGAACATTTTTCCATTCTTTAATTTCAGCAAAAAGGAAACATGTAAGAATACTGGAAAAATTAAATCAAACATTTAAAAATATCTTCCTTGACGATCGTTTTTAACAAAACATGTTTAAATGAAAGATTGCTGCACAAATATACATTACTTTAATCAAGTGCATTGACAAGGAAGGTGATAATGTTGTAATGAAAATGCGTACTGGGTTAAGTATAAATATTTTTAATCATTAAGCAAAGGAATCTATCTATCTATCTATCTATCTATCTATCTATCTATCTATCTATCTATCACGCCGATGTCCAAAATTCATCATTTTAGGGTAATGAGTAAGATGCAGTTAGAGAGAGTGAATCTTCGAGACCAGGAACTTTCTCTCATCTGAAATGAGGAATACAAATACTACGCTTTGATCTCAGCCCGAATGCAAGAGAAAAGATAGATAGATAGATAGATAGATAGATAGATAGATAGATAGATAGATAGATAGATAGATAGATAGATAGATATGAATGGAATTACATAGATATGAACAAACTAGAATAGATAGATAGATAGATAGATAGATAGATAGATAGATAGATAGATAGATAGATAGATATGAATGGAATTAGATAAATATGAACAAACTAGATAGATAGATAGATAGATAGATAGATAGATAGATAGATTAGATAGATAGATCAGAAACAGACAGACAGATAGATAGATAGATAGATAGATAGATAGATAGATAGATGAGATAAAGAAATTAGATAGATAGATAGATAGATAGATAGATAGATAGATAGATCAGAAACAGACAGATAGATAGATAGATAGATAGATAGATAGATAGATAGATAGATATAAACAAATTGAGATAGATAGATAGATAGATAGATAGATAGATAGATAGATCAGAAACAGAAACAGACAGACAGACAGACAGACAGACAGACAGACAGACAGATAGATAGATGTTTTTATTACGTCAAACATTATTTTTAATGTGAAGAGGCTGAAAGCGCTTGGAAAGGAAACATGTAAGAATACTGGAAACATTAAATTAAAAATTAATAAAATTATACATGCTGCTCGTTTTTAATGTAACATGTTTAATTCAAGTGGTAAATCATTGTTTGAATACAACAAACATTTCAGAGTAGAATGCTGCTAATAAGTAAGTATCATGCTACGAACTTATTGATCCCACGTCGCTGATCAATAAATGAATAAACGGTTGTCAAAAGGATGAAAAAGGAAAGAAAATCAGAGAAAATGAGAAAAAACATGAATGATAAAAGAAACAAACGCGTGATTACTTCAGAAAAGAGGAAACAAGGCAACGAAAAAATGTATCAAAATGAGCGGCCTTGTCATTCGACGTTGGTTTGTGGATGCATGAGGTTCGTGGTTGTTATTTAAAGCAAACACACACACACGGACTCACGCTCACACATAATACATACACATACACAGAGAAATAAGACAGAAAAAGACTTAAACAATTATAAACAAAAAAAAAGATGAAATTAAGTTACTTACGAGAACAACGATAAAAACTGTACAATTCAGCTTTCGAATTGAGATGTTGAAATGCAAAGTTAATGGCAGAAAAAAATTGCGCCGCTCATCTTAAGAATGTAAATTGCAATTGTAAGAAACGGAAGGCAGCAACCAAGTTATGTCGATAGTTTTTTTGTTTTGTTTTGATTTTTTTTTTAATTTTGTCCTCTCTGTGTGTGTGTGTGTGTGTGTGTGTGTGTGTGTGTGTGTGTGTGTGGTCGTGTGTGTGTGTGTGTGTGTGTGTGTTCTTTTAACTCAATTTCCTCTTCTTTCTATTTAAAAAAAACGGTTTGCTTGTTTATTTGATATTCACTGTTTGTTTCCGTTATCTTCGTCTCATTGCAAAAAATATTTTACAAGCTTTCATTACCTTTTCAGTATATTTTTATTTTGTTCTTCGTTTCATACATTCTTTCTTTCTTTCTTTCTTTCTTTCTTTCTTTCCCCTCTCCATTCTATCTTTTTCAATATTCACGTCAACTTTCATTTCTTCCTTTTTCTTATTCATACTTACAACTTGTAACTACTTTCTTCAGGCATTTCTTTATTTCTTTTTACATCTTTCTTTCTTTCTTTCCTTCTTTCTTTCTTTTTCATTCTGTCTTTATTCTTTTCTTTCTTTCTCAATTTTTTTCCAATATCAGCCTCTTATTCTTTCTTTCTCCTATGACTGCGTTTCTTTTTTTATTTCTTTTTACATCTTTTTTTTCTTTCTTTCCTTCCTTCTTTCGTTCTTTCTATCTTTCTTTTTCATTCTGTCTTTATTCTTTTCTTTCTTTCTCAATTTTTTTCCAATATCAGCCTCTTATTCTTTCTTTCTCCTATGACTGCGTTTCTTTTTTTATTTCTTTTTACATCTTTTTCTTTCTTTCTTTCCTTCCTTCTTTCGTTCTTTCTATCTTTCTTTTTCATTCTGTCTTTATTCTTTTCTTTCTTTCTCAATTTTTTTCCAATATCAGCCTCTTATTCTTTCTTTCTCCTATGACTGCGTTTCTTTTTTTATTTCTTTTTACATCTTTTTCTTTCTTTCTTTCCTTCCTTCTTTCGTTCTTTCTATCTTTCTTTTTCATTCTGTCTTTATTCTTTTCTTTCTTTCTCAATTTTTTCCAATATCAGCCTCTTATTCTTTCTTTCTCCTATGACTGCGTTTCTTTTTTTATTTCTTTTTACATTTTTCTTTCTTTCTTTCCTTTCTTTCTTTCTTTCTTTCTTTCTTTCGTTCTTTATTATAGGATGCAAATCATCCAACAATTAACTGAAACGCTAAAAGTAAAACTTCACACCCACAAAAATGGATCAGAATGACTGAAAATATTTTGGAAAAATCCAGACCAAGACAAATTTTACAAGCCTAAGATTTTAGATTCTGATTGGATAGAAAATAGCAAATTGAACTATAACCCCAGTCAAATTTTCTTAACACCTAGAAAATGGGTATGCAGTTCGAGCCGACCACACAACCTGATGAAAGTACTTATTCACGTCCCTTAACCAGCAAAAACAACAGTCAAATGGGAGCAGAGAGAGAGAGAGAGAGAGAGACGACACGCTAAAATGTAACAAGGGAAACTTCAAGTCTGGCCAGAACGTAAGGTCGCGTCAAACATTCATTCTCCTTCTTCACTTGTACTAATTTCTTTTACCTCTTCTTCTCTATCCTCAACATTGTTGCAGTCAACAAAGAAGACGACAGCAACAACAATAACAAGATACTTCAACTGACTCCTAAAAACTAAAGTCCGATAAGTACAATTCCTTTATTGCTTTACCTTCCTTTTCCCTTTCTCGCCGGCCATAAAAAGGGGAAAGGAACACAGATTTTATTAAACACATTCGCTACTTGCAACTAGAATTCTGAACACTTAACCCCTTACTACTATTTCTCTGGAACATTTAACTACATACATTTTTTCTCTTTGAACATTTTATTTCTTACAAATTTGTTATTCTGTTTAGTTAAGAAAATTTCACGTATTTTACAAACAAAACACTTTTATTTCTTCAACCTTGTGATATTTTAAATTGTGGGGATTTCGGTTGTGTTTGGCACAAGGCCAAATTGATAAACATCATCGAGGCCTCTATATTCTGTCCTTCTTTCTTTCTTACCTTCTTTCTTTTTTCTTTCCTTTTTCTTTTTCATTCTGTCTTGATTCTTTTCTTTCTTTCTCAATTTTTCTCTAATATCAGCTTCTTATTCTTTCTTTCTCCTATGGTTCCGTTTTGTTTTTTTTTTCTTTATTTACGTATCTCTTTTTTTTTTTCTTTTTTTTAGCGGGGGGTTCTCATTCTTTCTTATAGTCTCACCCTTTGACGTGTTTCTTTCTTTTCGCATTTTTTGCGTCTGTTTTCTCTTTTTCTTTCTCTTTTTCTTTCTTTCTTTCCTTCTTTCTTTATTTCTTTCTCTTATTTTCTCTTTCATAGTCCTTATATTTTATTTTCTTTCTTTAGTTCTCATATTTTATCTAATATCAAACATTTATTTTTATTTTTTCTTCTTTTTGACATTTTCTACAAAATCCTCTCTTTATTCTTTCTTTCTCTCTGTCTTTCTTTCTATCGTGCTTTCGATTTTGCTTTTTTCTTGCCTTGTTTCTTTCTTTCTTTTTCTCTTTCTTTCTTTCTATCGTGTTTTCTATTTTGCTTTTTCCTTGCCTTGTTTCTTTCTTTCTTTTTCTCTTTCTTTCTTTCTTTCTATCGTGTTTTCTATTTTGCTTTTTCCTTGCCTTGTTTCTTTCTTTCTTTTTCTCTTTCTTTCTTTCTTTCTATCGTGTTTTCTATTTTGCTTTTTCCTTGCCTTGTTTCTTTCTTTCTTTTTCTCTTTCTTTCTTTCTTTCTATCGTGTTTTCTATTTTGCTTTTTCCTTGCCTTGTTTCTTTCTTTCTTTCTCTCTTTCTTTATGTCTTTTTTTTCTATCGTTCTTTCTCTCTCTCTCTCTCTCTCTCTCTCTTTCTTTCGTTCTCTCTATTTTATTTTTTCTTGCTTTCTTTATTCTTTCTTTTTTCATTACTTATTTTTCTCCATTAATGACTTTTATTTGTCCCTTTCTTTCAGATATTTTCTTCAATGTCGTTCTTTTGTTCCTTCTCTCTCTCTCTCTCTCTCTCTCTCTCTCTCTCTCTCTGTATATATATCTCTCTCTTTCTTTCTATCGTGCTTTCGGTTTTGCTTTTTTCTTACCTTCTTCCTTTCTTTCTTTTTCTCTTTCTTTCTTTTTATCGTGTTTTGTATTTTGCTTTTTTGTATCATTTCTTTTTCTCTTTCTTTATTTCTTTTTTTCTATTGTGCTTTCTATTTTGCTTTTTTCTTCTTTCTTTCTTTCTTTCTCTCTTTTATTTCTTTCTTTCTTTTTTTCGGGCTTTTTCTTTTTCATTATTTATTTTTTTCCATTAATTACTTTTATTTTTTATCACTTTCTTTCTGATATTTTCTTCATTGTCGTTCTTTTGTTCCTTTTTTATCTCTCTCTCTCTCTTTCTTTCTTTTTTTCTTTCTCATATTTTGTTCAATATCGCCATTTTTTCTCTTTTACTTTCTTTCTTTCTTTCTTTCTTTCATGAATATCACGTTTCTTTCTTTCTCCAAATTTATTCTCTACTTTCTATCTTTGCTTCTATCTTTGTTTCATTTATTATCGCATTTTCTTCTACCTTTCTATTACCTTTTCCCTTTCCTTTTTTCTTTCTTTCTTTCTTTCTTTCTTTCTTTCTTAATATAATTTCTCTAAAATTGTTCATTTATTCTTTTTTTGCCCATTATTTTCTCATTAAAGTTTTCATCGTTTCGTTCAATTATTTACATTCTCCTGGGGATGAGCATCTCTTCATGATATTTCCGAATACTGTTGAAGCAAGAGACGGCACATCGCATCGTAAGCCTAAACTATGACAAAAATCCTGGTCTAATAAATAACTGGATATACAGATGTGTAAAATAAAATATACAATCTAAGTAACATGGTCGATTTGAAAAACGATTTTATCCTAAACTTGTTGATGAAAACAAACAAAAATATCTTCTGGTGCTTTTCTTCAGCGATTCTACATTGAATGTCATTAAATATTAAGATCTATTTTATTTACACTATTTGCATGTGGACTAGTTTTCACACCTTTGTTGCTATTGCTACAACATTTCGGGTCTTGTATCCTTTAGCCTTCATCAGGTGTCTGTCGATCCAAGTAATCTAAACTTATTTATAAATGGAACTTTGTCTCTCTCTGTGTGTATGTGCGTGTGTGTGTCCGTTACCTATAGACTCCGAAAAGGCTGAACCGATTTTCTTGAAAATTTACACAATTGTACTATAAGCGTCTGCGAGTGTTCTTACCTAGGTTTTGTGTCGAGGTACCCCCGATAAATATCGAAAATCGATAATCGAAAAAATCAGGTTATAGAAGGAGTGGTCATATTTTAATCAAATTTGATACACTCATAGACAAAGACATAAGAAACGATATTCAGAAGTTTCAAGGTTGCAGTTCTTACAATAGTGCAGAAAATCGATAATATATATAAAAAGGCAAGATGTTTGTGTGTGTGTTTGTTTATCTGCCTGTGTGTCTGTATTTTTTTTCAGCCCTGTTATTTTAGTTTTTGCTTTGGGTTTGACTCTAAGTAGGTATAATTGTAGTTCTTAGTCTCAGCCATGATACCATTTACTCAGAGGACTTATTTAGCCTTCAAAATTCAGTTTACGACGAAAAAACTTATTTGATATCGATACCAGGATATCAAAATTTGACTTACGTTCATTCATTCTTCTTTCAGTCTACGGTTTCGCTTTAACTGGAAACAACTATTGCTTTTTAGTCTTTCATGCCAACGTCCAAAGAGTCTGAGCTCCAGGACCATGGATTAGTTTTAAATCTTTCATTACACCCGAGCAACGTCGGGCTATACTGCTAACCTTTTTATAAGTTCGTCCCAGAAATTCAAACAGAAACTCTTTTATATATTTTTCTCTGGCAAATTTTGATGTATGGGTGGCGTAACGGAGAATGAAATTGACAGGTTGGACATTTTACGAGTGATGAAAGTATTGTCTTACCTACCCACGAAAGGAGAATGTGATGCGAGCTTATTTTTAATGTGGGGTACCAACTCTGCTCCTCATGTGTACAAGAGGACCTTAATCACGTTAACAGAATGAAGCAGCGTATATCAGCCCGCAAGATCGGCTCCAAAGACTACTGGCGGCTCTGAAAGAGTGTGTTAAACAGCGAAAAATTTTCCATCTCTTCTTTAATCAATAAGTTTTAGGTATTTCACAGCTACTGTGGACAAGGCCGCGTGCTTTGCTCACAGATTCTCCTCCAACTCCTTACTTAATTTGTCTAGAGTATCCGCAGCCTACTTCCACCTAGAACTGAGGCTCAACTGAGCGACGTTTACATTACCCCCCTTGCTGATTTCTAACATAATTTCAAAGCTTGACCCCCATAAGGCGAGCGGAGGTGACGGAATTTCAGTGATTGTCTTAAAGAAATGTGCCCCTTGAACTCTACTCTGTCCTTTCCAAACTCTACAACTACTGTCTCTCTGCTTCTTGCTTTCCTGCCTCTGTGGTTCCTGTTTTTAAGAACTCTGGAGAAACCTCAGACTCTCCAATTATCGTCCTTTCAGCCTCCTACAGGTTTTTCGCAAAGTGTTTGGGGTCATCATCAATGCTAAAGTCGTTCAACATCTCATAACCTAATGCCTATTCTCCAACAGACAGTATGACTTCAGCTTCATCATGTCTACCGCTGAAATGCTAACGACCATCACTGTGTACATATACCAGGCTCTTGATAAGAACTGTGAAGCTCGAGCTGTTGTCCTGGATATCTCCAAAGCGTTTGACATAGTCTGGCATGCTGGCCTTCTGCGCAAGCTACAGGGCTATGAAATATCTGGACGCTTCATTGATTTAAACAAATCGTTCCTATCAACTCGCGTAAGGAAGGTCGTATAGACCGAGCATACTTCCAAATCCTATGATATGAACGCGGGTGCCCCTCAAAGCTCTATTCTAGGTCCTACGCTTTTTCTGATCTTCATCAAATCTATGTAATCAGATTCCAAGTAGACATCAACGCTGATGACACCACCATTTACTCCCGCCTCAATAAGAAATCTGCCGATGCTGATAAAGCGAATCTTGTTGCTGCTCTCGAAAAAGAGCTCCAGTCAATGGTGGAGTGGGGTAAGAAAGGGCTCGTAAATGTTAATGCTTCCAAAACGAATCTGTTAGCCTTTAACCACCATAGATAATCTCTCCTAACCCCCATCAGCATGGATCACGTAGTCGGCCCTGAAAGCAATGCACAGCACCTTCTCAACCTTAATCTCTCAGCTGACATTAAGTAGAACGACTACATTATGATAAATCTCCTGCTAGGAAGGTCAGGTCCCTGTGTCGGGCCAGTAAGTTTTTCTCGTCTGAATCTATTTTGCACATATACAAAACTACCATCCGCCCGTACATTGAATACTGCTGTCATATCTGATCGACTTCTCTTGCTATTCATCTTGGGGGTCTCGACAAAATCCAAAGGAGAAACTGCAGTCTAATTGATCCCGACCTGGTAGCTCGACTCCAGTCACTTTCACCCTGGCGAGGTGTGGCTTCCCTCTGTCTCTTCTACAAATGCTTTCACGGATTCCACTCCGACGCGCTTAGCTCCCTGGTGGCTCTCTGCACGAATTTACTGGAGCTAACAGACGAGCAACTAGGTCCCACCCTTTTACAGTGAAAAGTGTAACTGCAGCTTCTACTCCCTCGGCTTCTTTTCTCGCACATCCCGCCTATGGAACTCATTTCCATATACTTGCTTTCCTGATGGCTACAATCTCTAAGTTAAAATGCAGCGTCAACTGTCATCTCTTATCTCCTTGATTCCCATCCGTTACCCGACATCCCTGTACCTCGTTCTTCGCCTCTTACGCTCTACTATCACGCAGCTGTCTTCACACTAGTGTTCCCATCCTTCTCAAACATCTACTCTGACCTGTTCCGCTTTCTCTTCACTCTCCTTCCATGTAACCCCCCCCTGCGCCCCAGTAGCAGTACTGCTTTGTTTGGGGTGAAACGATTATAAAAATAAATAAATAGAAATTATGGATAATAGACAAAAATTGCTCAAACCCTGCGACCACTGTCACGTTGGTCCGATATTTAACTAAAACTTCCTCTATAATGCAATGATGGAGGTACAGCTGTAGGGTCGGAATTCCAGGAATCAGACACCCCTCAAGGCTTAAACTCTCTGATGACAGAAAAACAGCAGAGCGGCAAAAAAAGATACCACACATTGATCTCAGCCCGGAAGACGGGATACGTTGATTCGGCGCCACCAACCTCCCACGAAAGTAGGATGTGACACGAGGTCATTTGAAATGTGAGGTGCTCAACGGTGTACCAAAATTGCCCAATCCCAACGACAGCTGCCACACTGTCGTCAGTATTCCACCAAACCTAACTCTTCGAGGAATTAAAAAAGGTGCTGTTGCTGGGTTGGAATTCATGGGACCAGGCATCGTTCAAAGCTTTTCTGTAAACTACTTAAGACATAAACACGACAGAGAAACGTAAAATATGTACCTACTTAGCGTGGAGGTTGAGTATATTTACTCACCTCTCCACGGTGGTGAACTGTATCTCAGTCTTATTTAATGTTGGGTTGCCATCCAAAATCTGGCAATCTCCGTGGCAATTATCACGCCAAAGAAAAAAGTCACAGGGTGTTAAGTCAGGACTGCTGGCTGGCCAGTCATACATAAAATCATCTACATTTATCCATCACACCCAGATGGTGCATAGGGCAACAACTTTTTGTTGCTGTAACAAACTGATTTTTTCGGGGCAGGGTTGCTAGCCCTGCGCCCAACCCCCAAACCTGGAGGACCGGTGAACCATTCTTTGTCCTTACGTTTACAGCACCTGGTATTCCCAATTGGTCACCCATTTAAGTACTGACCAGGCTCGATGTTGCTTAACTTCGGTGATCGGACGGGAACCGGTGTACTGAACACGATATAGCCGTAGACCATCGATAAAATAGGGAGTTACTTTTTAATCACCGTGTATATTAAACAAAATCAATTTTTAAAACGCAATTTAAAATAAAATTACGTGCAGAATTTCTAATTTTATAATATTTTAGCCATATATAAATTTAATATTCTTTATTACCACTGTGCATTGCCGCTGGGAATTCCATCTTAAAATTAGAATGCAATTTCGCTGATTCAATTTTACTTGTATTAACAATATGATGCGAAATAAACAAATCAAGTCTTTATTCAATTATTACAGAGGTATATATTATCTTAATAGATATGCGTTGTGGCGTAATGGATATGAGAAATCGGAGAGCCAAGTTCGAATTCTAGTTAAATTCGATACATTCACTTGTGTCCAAAAACCCTTGGGAAAGGTATTAATCCATCCCTTTACACTCGGGCTATGGACTGAGCAGCTAGACAGATTGAGTTCTGTAGTCATGTTTGGAAACCAGTATACCTCAGAAAGAAATGGCAACCTACTGAGGGAAAATTTTCTGATTAATCAGTCATAGATCGAAAGAGACATGGTCGCCTAAGCGTGTATCACGTATGGCAATCAACTGATTGATATATTATCTTAATATACGATGAGTCCTAATAGTTTCCCTTTTAAAAAATTAAAGTGTAAAAACCTCGTCATACACGAAAAGTATTTATACAATAAAGATATCGAAATTCATCAGTCAGTCAGTTAAGATCGCCCATGCGTGTATCACGCTTGGGCGATCATGTCTCGAATAAGACATGACTGAATGGGCAGATTTGTCCGCAGTAGGTTGCCATTAATTTCTGCGGTGACCGGTTGCCAATCAAGGCTATAGAACCTAATCTGTGATGCTATTCCACCCATAGCTGTAAGGAAAGGAGACGGATTAATATCTTTCTGAAAAATATTTATACGTAAGTGAATGAACCGAATTTGACTGAATTCGAACTAGGCTCTCTAATATTTCGTTCCGAACTCATATCCACTGCACCACAGCGGACATATTTTATATTTTTATAAATTATATGCAACGTTGTAAACATACAATTTCGCAGATGATCAGTTACTGACTGGCCACTGAATTACCCCGTTGCGTGATTTTGATCGTTTGTGTCAATCAGCTCTGAAAACTGAGGAAGGCCAGTTGTAATCTCACAAGGAAATGATAGATAAAAATTAACACCACGGCGAGTAATAGAGACTTAAACACTGTATCCGATATACTTTATTGTCTATTCCATAGATTCTTTTAACTAAGTATGTATAAAACAACTTCTACCACTGATGACATCTTTAACAGATCAATTTTCCCTCGACTCTTAATTCTACTATCTAAACTTATTTATAAATGGAACTTTGTCTGTGTGTGTGTGTGTGTGTGTGTGTGTGTGTGTGTGTGTGTGTGTGTGTGTGTGTGTGTGTGTGTGTGTGTGTCCGTTAACTATAGAATCCGAAAATGCTGAACCGATTTTCTTGAAAATTTACACAGTTGTCCGATAAGCGTCTGCGAGTGTTCTTAGCTAGGTTTTGTGTCGAGGTACCCCCGATAAATATCGAAAACCGATAATCGAAAAAATCAGGTTATAGAAGGAGTGGTCATATTTTAATCAAATTTGATACACTCATAGACAAATACATAAGAAACGATGTTCAGAAGTTTCAAGGTTGCAGTTCTTACAATAGTGCAGAAAATCGATAATATATATATATATATATATATATATATATATATATATATATATATATAGATATATGTCAAGATATTTGTGTTTTTTGTCTGTTTATCTGCCTGTATGTCTGTATTTTTTCAGCCCTTTTATTTTAGATTTTGCTTCAGGTTTCGCTCTAAGTAGGTATAATTGTAGGTCTTAGTCTCAGCCACAATACCATTTACTCAGAGGACGTATTTAGCATTCAAAATTACTGACGAAAAACTTATTTGATATCGATACCAGGAAATCAAAATTTGACTTACATCCATTCATTTTTCTTTCAGTCTACGGTTTCGCTTTAACTGGGAACAACTATTGTAATATAACAATCTGGCCCCACCCGAGGAAGGTTGATGCAAGCGATGGTGTTTCCCGTCGGTGAAGCGGGCGGCGAACGACAAGACAGGTGTTTGAGAAATACATCCTGTCGGGGCCTGGAGCGGATGTCGTTTGACCTTATTTCCGACAGCGGCGGAAATGACTACGGAGGCAAACAGAACAGGTGTCTCTTGGCATTACGTGGGCGTTGCGTGGGCGAGGCAAAACCGGAAGGAAAGTCCCGGTTCTAGAAGACTATAAAAAGACCTCGACACACGGATTCGCCAGCAGAGAACGGCCAGTGGAAGCAGAGGGACACCACAGGCAAAAACTACACTCCCGTCGACCCATTCTATGTGCGCTCTCACTCTTCCATTCTCTGTTCCACACGGGTTCGTCGTCAAGAATAAAAATATAACCTTATATTTTTATATATGCGTGTTCTCGTTATTTTGTCGTCGTACGGCGATATATAACATACGCAAATTGGTGCCTAGTGACTTGCTGTTTTAAGACAACAACAACAACAAAACAGATAGATGCGAACTTGGTTACCACGGCGACAATTGAAATTCGACGGAATTAAAACAACTAGATAGAGGAAGAAAAAGAAAAAAGAAGACGAAAATAGAAAGCAACCGGACGACCATAGACGACATCAACGAAAGGTAGGTGACTTTTGATTCGATGTTGTGTGTGTTCTGCTCTTGTTCATAAGTTTATAATAAGTCTAAAAAAAAAAAAAAAAAAAAAAAAATGGAACAGCATACTTTTGCCGATTTTGTTCAAGGTCTGACCCTAGAATTGAGAAATGTGGCTTGTTCGGTGTCGAACACTTTAAGGGGAGAATCTTTTTTAAAAAATATACAGCCATTAGCATGCAAAGAAGATGGTGGTTATAGTGCTTGGTTGGAGGATATGGAGAGGTATTTTAAAGTTGTGCGCGTGGCAGAAGAAGACAAGTGTCAGGCAGCTCTTCTCACAACAAGGGGAGCTGTTGGACACTATGTAGATAGACTAATCTCTAATAACCCACAACTCACATGGAAGGAGTTAAAAACTTCTTTAAAGGAATACTACGGATTGGTTTTAGACCCCGACGCACGGTTAGTTGAATTAGTGAACATTAAGCAGGGTAGAACGGAGGGGGTGCAGGACTACATGCAGAGAGTAGTACGCCTAGCGGAGAGCGCATATGTTGGGGTTGACGGGAGGAATGAAGTTGTGATAAAGCAAGTTCTAGGATTTTTCATAAAAGGTCTAAGGGATCGGGAAATAAAGATGGCAGTTATGAAGGATGAGCTACAAACACTAGAGGCTGCCTATCAGAAAGCGTTATCTGAGTTGAGATGGAAAATTCGACTCGATGCAAACTCTGAATACGAAGAGCAGCCTATGGAAATTTGCCACTCTCGGAGACGGGTACCGATAGAAGCCGTAAGCCCCGCTGAATCTAATACTAATAATAATAGGAATAAGAACAATAGAAAAGTTGGTAATAGGGGAACTAAATACAAGACTCGCGAGCGGGAGAGGAACGGGAGCGTTGTTAGGTGTTGGAATTGTGGGAAAGAAGGCCACATAGCGAAATTTTGTAGACGCGCCACGGAAAACGGCAGAGGTCCGTTCGTGCGACGCCCAACGAACGGAACAAGACGGTACCAACGCACATAGTTGGTAATATGGGCGCGCCAAATTCCATCTTTATTAGAATAGAACGTAGACCTTATAGGGCATTGGTAGATACAGGAGCAGAGGTATCGGTTGTAAGCTGTAGGGTATTTAAAAAAATTGCGACTGGGACTTGAACTGCAAAAGAGGGACATTAAACTTCGAACTGCGAATGGATCCCCGTTATACGTTGAAGGCCTTTGTCGTCTACAGGTCCAGATAGGAAGTAAGTCCATACCCCATGATTTTTTAGTCGTGAAAAATCTCAATAGAAACGTTATACTTGGCCGAGATTGGCTGATGCAGAACGGGGTCAGAATGTATTTCGATTTGGGGGCATTGAAGATTGGTGAAGAATACGTGGCATTAGAGGAGGATGTTCATATTTCCTCTGTTGTTAGGTTAGCTCAAAAAGTAACATTAAGACCTCAACACCTGCATGCTTGTCTGGGATTAACCAGGCTGAGAAATGGACGTGGCAAAGAATATGAAATCGAACAGCTGAGTAGTGGATATGTTAGCAACTTATGTGGTATATCAGTAGCCAACGCAGTTGTAAAAATGCCAAAGTCTCGTAAGTTTCAGTTGCTGATAATGAATAACACTAACCAGACAATCACTTTGAGACGGGGGTGTCCGCTGGCTAAATTGGAAAGGGCAGGTAATATTACTGAAATTACTATGCCCGATAAACAAAATAATAAAAGTCCTGATGTAGATTTGGAACAGGTACATGTACCGGAGGAATTCAAGCCTGAAATTAACAAATTGCTAAAAAGAAATAGGGACATGTTCGTTAGTGACGACAAGAACCTGGGCAGAACCGATACTGTGGAGATGCGTATCGATACTGGAACGCATGAGCCCATAAGAAAACGCCCATATCGCACACCCCTCAAACAAAGAAAGACAATGGATTCAGCAATCGACGAAATGATGCAGGCAGGTGTAATTGAGAGATCCAATAGCCCGTGGGGTTTTCCAGTAGTTTTAGTAGAGAAGAAAGACGGTGGTAAGAGATTTTGTGTAGACTTTAGAGCACTTAATAAGATTACAAAGAAATATGCTCGACCTCTTCCTGTCATCGATGATATACTGGCATCACTTGGTTCGGCAAGGTACTTTTCGAAGCTTGATTTAAAATCAGGGGACTGGCAAGTTAAGCTTCATGATGATGACAAAGAAAAAAGTGCATTCACCTGCCACAAGGGTCTGTTTCATTTTAATGTTATGCCATTTGGACTTGCAAACGCACCCGGCATCTTCCAGGAATTAATGTCAGTTGTTTTACAGGGACAGGAAGATTTTGCTCTGGCATATTTAGATGATATTCTGATATTTTCAAATACGGTGGAAGATCATTTAAGACATATAGACACAGTCTTGAGTAGTCTACGTAAGCACAACCTTAAACTGAAGCCAGCTAAGTGTGAGTTCTTTAAGAAAGAGACCCAATACCTGGGGTTCAAGATAAGTGAAGAGGGAATACAACCAGACCTCAATAAAGTCAAGGCTATAAAGTCAGTTTCTACTCCAACCACTGTTAGGCAAGTAAGGGCTTTTATTGGGATGACCTCATACTATCGCCGCTTTATTAGAAATTTCTCTGATATAGCCGAACCGCTGGTCAATTTGACAAGGAAATATGCACGATTCCAATGGGACGATGCTTGCCAAACCGCTTTCGATACACTAAAAACGAAGCTCGCGGAGATGGTAACACTAGCCTATCCCAACCCAAATAAGGCGTATAGGTTATATACTGACGCATCCGATCAATCGATTGGCGCATGCCTATCCCAGGTGGTGTACGATAAGGAAAATAGGAAGGATGTAGAAAAACCAATTTATTTATTGTCCCATAAATTAAGTGACACACAAACGAGGTGGTCAACTATAGAGAAAGAGGCTTATGCCATACACTATGCTCTTCAAAAACTGAATCACTACCTGCATGGCGCAACATTCACAATATACACTGATCATAGGCCCCTGGAGCACTTACTTAACTCGCCCATACAAAATAAGAAGATACAGACTTGGGCTCTGAGCATGTCTGGCTACAATTGCAGCATACAGTATCTTAAGGGTAAGGATAATGTTTGCGCGGATCTCTTATCACGCGCTGTTGATGTGAACGAAGACCATATTGCTTCTCCAGTAGATATAGATGATAGAAATTACTTGGTTAGTGTTATAAACTCCAACCTAATAAAGCCGGAAGAATTAGCAGCCCATAAAAATGTCGGAAATTCATCAGAGGCACCCGAACGGCCCACATTGAAAGGAATAGACATAATCAGGGAGCAAGAATCAGACAAAAACATCTTAGACCTGAAGATTAGATTACGAAATGGTAGGGCTACCAAAGCAGAACAGAAGAGATATATAGTAATGGATGAGGTGGTGTACTATTTGTCTCAACCTGATGATGAACCCCTCATCAGGCTGTATGTACCATCTCACCTTAGAAAAATGGTGCTAGTTCAATACCATAATGACAGTGGCCATATGGGGGTGGATAAGACATTCCACTCAATAAAACAAAAGTATTTCTGGCCTTGTTTACTTAGAGAAATAAATGATTTCGTAGGTAAATGTATCCCGTGTCAGACAAGAAACCTAAAGAAGCAGCAACCCCACATACAGGAATGTGACTTCCCTCCTTTTCCTTTCGCAAAGGTTGCTTTAGATGTCTCAGGACCCTACCCAAAGACCCATTCAGGTAACCAATACATAGTTACATTCATAGATATGTACAGTGGTTGGCCGGAGGCATTTGCGGTTCCTAACAAGAAGGCAGAAACAGTGGTGCATCTCTTAGTTGACGAAATTTTCCCCAGATTTGGGACACCACTTCAGCTTTTAACTGATAATGGGCCAGAAAATGTCAACAGGGTAATGAAAAAGACATTAGAAGACCTAAATATACACCATGTGACAACTTCTTTTTATCACCCCCAGAGCAACGGTAAGGTTGAGAGGTTTCACAGAACAATGCATGATGTTCTAGCAAAAAAAATCGGCAACAACGAACAGTCGTGGGATATTTACATTAACCAAATGTTGGCGGCTATCCGGTTTCATGTGAGCGAAACCACTAAGTTTTCACCGTATTACTTGCTCTACAACAGGGATGTTATTTTGCCCTTGGACAATATACTGAGGCCTCGTCGCATATATTATTGTGATGAGCATCACCAAATTGCACTACAGGAAATGCATCGTAGCTTCACTTTAGTTAGGAATAATATAAGAAAAGCGAGGAGAGCCGCGATAGATAAGTCGCGTGGTAAGACGAAAAATACAACTTTTGAGGTTGGTGATTTGGTGTACTATAAGAATCACCAAAAGAAAGGGAAGTTAGATGTGCGCTGGCGGCCATATTATGTGATCGTTGAAAAGACTGGCCCGCTCTCTTATAGAATTAGAGATCAGTTAACCGGCTCGGTCATTAAGACGCATGCTGAGCATCTTCGGGCAGCGTCCATTGATGAATGGAAAATCCCTACTTCCGATAGGCCGTTACGAAAGATTGTATTGGCTGCTCCAGTAGAATCCAGTGATTCGGATGACGAATCCGGAGCGGAACAGACCGACTTTCCAGTGCACAAAAATCGACACCAACGTGTGGAATCAGACGATGAGTCTGATGTTCCATTAATGGAGCGTCGCATCATGACGCGACGTAAAATGGCGAATAAAAACGTGTCAACTATTGATAATGATGATAGAATCGGTGGTATAAATAATGTTTCATCCACGTTCGAGGATGATTGCTCAAAGTGTGAAACGACTGGATCTACTCATGTAGATCAGGGTTTTTCTAGGGAATCACCTAGCAGCGAAGATGTCCAAATGAGGCAAACGTCTGTTGGGGCAAAAAGCACGGATAGACCTGCAGATTCCACAGTTGATCGGAACAAAAAGAAAGAACAACTGAAAAGTCTTGTAGACTTATTGGCTGATATGCTATAGGATTGGGAAAGAAAGCAGTGGGAGGATTAACGATAGTTTAAGTGAAATAGTTAGGTCACCTTCCTTATAGCAAAAAATGCGGAAGATACAAACTAAGGAACTACGAGTCACGGGTCCATTTTTTTAGACTAAATTAAGATAGATGAAACCTCCAATCCTCCACAAGTAAATTGCATGCGGATTAACGTTGGAATCAGGGTAATTTTCTTCGTTTTCTATTGAACATTTCTCGGTCAGACTATGAATGATATGTACTGCAGATAATGGCCATTTTTCTGTGTTCAAACATAGTATGTTTGGAATTAAATTAAATTAAATTAAGTTACATGTGTAACAATAAACTCGAGCGGAAACACGCATGGTGTTGGTCAAAGGTCATTTACTCGATGTCAGTTTAGAAACTGGGGCGCGGTTACCGCCTATGATCATATGGTCGTGCATCGAGGCGTCTACGCGTATGGACAGAGTCGAGAAAGGAAACGAACATTGAAAGTTACAGAAACTTAAAAAAAAAAAAAAAAAAAAAGAACAATGAAACATCGAGCTGGGAGAACATTATCCTCTGTATAAGTCCCAAGTAATTCTATCATCACTTTTGTGGCAGTCTCACTCATTTTGGCTTCCAACACTGCATCATGAAGCATACGCAAGAGATTCTGTGTTTTTTGTACAGGAAAATTCCACAATGGACACGAACATTGTTGGGTTGCCGATGTAGGCTCCCTTATATTTTTTTTTTTTGTTGTTTTGTTGTTTCGGCGTGCACATGTTTTGTACAATTGTCGGGCTTGTGTGGCATGGGGGGGGGGTGAGGGTGTTGCGCTTAAAATGTTCTTAGGTGAACATTTTGGAAAATGGGAGGGCGAGGAGTGTAATATAACAATCTGGCCCCACCCGAGGAAGGTTGATGCAAGCGATGGTGTTTCCCGTCGGTGAAGCGGGCGGCGAACGACAAGACAGGTGTTTGAGAAATACATCCTGTCGGGGCCTGGAGCGGATGTCGTTTGACCTTATTTCCGACAGCGGCGGAAATGACTACGGAGGCAAACAGAACAGGTGTCTCTTGGCATTACGTGGGCGTTGCGTGGGCGAGGCAAAACCGGAAGGAAAGTCCCGGTTCTAGAAGACTATAAAAAGACCTCGACACACGGATTCGCCAGCAGAGAACGGCCAGTGGAAGCAGAGGGACACCACAGGCAAAAACTACACTCCCGTCGACCCATTCTATGTGCGCTCTCACTCTTCCATTCTCTGTTCCACACGGGTTCGTCGTCAAGAATAAAAATATAACCTTATATTTTTATATATGCGTGTTCTCGTTATTTTGTCGTCGTACGGCGATATATAACACTATTGCTTTTTAGTCTTTCGTGCCAACGTCCAAAGAGTCTGAGCTCCAGGACCATGGATTAGTTTTAAAGCGTTCATTACACCCGAGCAACGCCGGGCTATACTGCTAGTCATAACATAATAACCCGCGGCTGGCAATTATTATAAATAGCATTAATCTCGACTACGGAATATAACTTCTACAATACATCATGTACCGGTCTACGTGGGAAGTTACTTTGTTTTGTGTTAAGATTTTATTGCAGCCGGTGCGTTTATCATCAGTGTTTATTTATTACCTTTCACTGGTTTTAAAACAACTCCTGCGATAAATTAAATGGGTGGTCCATCTGTTGGTCCACCCACACGTCGTTGACAATATTAATGGGTAGCTACTTCGAGAGAGAAGTAATATAAGTATGCAACTGAAAATCCTCTACGTCCACTTTGTCACCACTTCGTCCCAAAAGTTTTCATTTATTTATCATTCTATTGTTACTTGGGGTTTACGGTCATATCACGTTGAATACACTGTTCTCCCTCGATCACCGAAGTTAAGCAATATTGAGCCTGGTCAGTACTTACTGTAAGCGTTTATTGGCTTACGGTCATATCACGTTGAATACACTGATTCTCGCTCGATCACCGACGTTAAGCAACGTTGAGCCTGGTCGGTACTTAGATGGGTGACCGCTTGGGAATACCAGGTGCTGTAAGCGTTTAGTAACGGATGTGCGTTGTGGTGCAGTGGATATCGACTCGGAAAGAGAAATCAGTGAACCGAGTTCCAATTCCAGTTGAATACCCTGCATTCACTTAAGCACTGGTACCATTGGGGAAGGAATTAAGCCGACCCTTCCCTCCAGTTATGGGTTAAATAACAGGGTAGGACTTGGGACCCTGCCCTTAAAAACAAATCCCAATGAATTTTGATAGTCGAAAAAGAAAAAAGTATTACTAGACACAAAACTTATATAAAAACAACAATTTATTGCTGAAAGAAAAAGGTATTGCCAGCAATAAAATTTAGTTGGGAATAAATGACCCGCCGAGGTTGATATGCCATAAAAAAAGGAAAAAGAATATTCTCACTTAATTACGTGGGCGGCTGCGTTGAAAACCCCACTTTACAGATTTTATTAATGATCATAAGACATGAAACAATTCAAATTGTGATAAAATCACAAACCATCCATTTTTATCTGTTTCAGTCATAGTTTTGCAACAAATTATTCAAAGTTGACCAAATATTCTTCCTCTACCAATAAATATTGCAGAATTAATTATACCTTCATATTTGGCCATTGAAGGGGTTCCAATGATATTTTTATAATACTCATTTCTACCTTATATTTTTTATAATTTTCTTCAGTGATTTAATGAATTTGAAGATTGAAGGGTGTGTAATTCTTGTCTTCAATATCGACTAAGAAATATATTTTCTACAGTGTTTCATGTGCTGTGCTTTGTGTTATGGTTTTATTGCAACTAGTGTGTATATAATTAGTGTTTATTAGTTGCATTTAACTCGTTTCAAAATAACTCCTGCAATACATTAAAGGGTGGTCCATCTGTTGATCCATCCACAGGCACGTATTACTGATAAACACTTTTAATCTCATTTCGCCATGATTCTTGCTACTCTCGTTTACGTCGTTCTCCACTGAAGTATAAATGTTTGATTAATATTTTTAAGTAAAGAAGTAAACAGTATTCCTCCGATTCTTTTAAGATATTGACTTCTATTTGTACGTTTTTTTGTTTTTTTTTCTTAAAATGAATGTTTATTTTCTCTGAAGGAATAAATGCATGTTATTGCTCATATTACATTATGCCTAAAATACATTATCATCGTAATCGCAAAACTAGTTAAGAACAATAAAATCAACAATTTAAGGGAGTAAAATTATTATTATTATTAGTAGTAGTAGTAGTAGTAGTAGTATTTCTTTGGATTTCTGTTCTATGCCCATTTCTTTCTGGATCCCAACCAGAGACCTAAGCTCAGAAATGATCTCATTTATTGAAAAAAAAGTAAAACCTAAGATAACACACATCTAAACTTATTCATAAATGGAACTTTGTGTGTGAGTGTGTCTGTGTGTCTGTGTGTCTGTCCGTTAACTACAGACACCGAAACGGCTGAACCGATTTTCTTGAAAATGTACACAGTTGTACTATAAGCGTCTGCGAGTGTTCTTACCTAGGTTTTGTGTCGAGGTACCCCCGATAAATATCAAAAATCGATAATCAAAAAAATTGGGTTATAAAAGGAGTGGTCCGATTTTAATCAAATTTGATGCACTCATAGACAAAGACATAAGAAACAATATTCAGAAGTTTCAAGGTTGCAGTTCTTACAATAGTGCAGAAAATCGATAATATATATATATATATATAAAAGGCAAGCTGTTTCTGTGTGTGTCTGTTTATCTGTCTGTATGTCCTTTAGACAAATCCACAATTGTTATCCGATTCTCACCAAACTTCACACAAATATTCTTTAGACTGAGTCTGAGCTCCAGGACTATGGATTAGTTTTAAAGCTTTTATAACACCCGAGCAACGCCTGGCTATACTGCTAGTTTTACATAAATACAACTATTCGTAACGTATCTGTTAAAATTGTTACAGGTCTTATCTCTGAAATTGGGTCTGGGTGATTTTATTACAGTTTCCTTCCTATAAAAGAAGCATATTTTCACAGTTGCTTTATTAATATGGCAAGTGTCATTGTTTTCAAGCCGTTTTTTGGTACTCCATTAGGATGTTTTACAAGTTACATTCATTTTTGTCTTTCATAAAGAAGAGTGCTGTTGATCTAAAACCCGACGAGTTAACTTGGTCGCAGAAACGTTTGGAACCATTCTTCGAGACACTAACTCGATGCCTGATTTACGAGGCTGGATTGGTTATAATTACGCTTGACTTCGGACGTCAATCTTGAGTGTTAGAGCTGTCAAGCCAAACGTGTCTGTCTTGTTCTTTGGTCGACTGGCCAAAGTTTTGACAACTGTACAAACTTACTACAGTGTTTGTGTTTTTTTAGTCCCATTAGAACAGACATCGATTTATAAAATCAATATACAAGCTACAAATAAAGTGGCTATCATACTTGAAATTAAAATGTAAGAAAAAAATGCTAATATGAAATAAAAAGAAAAAATATTTTTGACCTACCAAACTATGATTTTAAAAACTTTGTTTTACTTTATTTTTCCCAATTTATTTTTTCTTCTTGCAGATTTATAATTTGACTATATATTAAATACTGGTGCTATATTTAATCTGGTGATCCTGATGTTCATCTTGAGATTTTTTTAAAAATCTGAAAAGCTGTGTAATTTAATCGATCTTAACTAGGCACCTTGATTACAATCACTTTCCCATCGACGTGATATGGCTTCCCTCTGTCTTTTCCACAAATATTTTCATGACAACTGCTTTGATGAGCTTCTATACTTGATGCCTGACTACATGAATTTAAGCTACTATTAAATTGGTATCTAGATCCTACCCGTTTAGTGTTGAAATATTTAAATGCATTTTCGACTTCTGCTCCAACAGTTTCTTTTCTCGCACTTCCCTCATGTGTAAGTCCTTTAAGATTCCTTGCACCCCTGATAACTACAATCGTCAAAGATTTTAATGCGACGTCAGTCGCCATCTTCTATCTCCTTAAACCCTGCTTTTTGTCCTTCTCTCAATCCTTTCTGCCTTCAGGCTTTTCATTGTCTTTCACTTTCACTCCCTGTAAATTCCATGCGTTTAAGTGACATTGTCGCCTTGCTTGGGATAAAAAATTTTTTAAAACTTTGACGTAAAATTCCAACTGTAGTATAATAAGTTTTATCAAAGGAAACAGTACAGAAAAAATACTTGACAAATGTTATACCAGTATTTGTCTATACTTCTGAGGAGAGGTAATATTTACATTATTTACATTGTTCGGACTGTTGTCTTCATCTTTATTGTCATCTTTAGGACGTTTCGCCCTTCTTCAGGTTCTAGGAATTTCAAACCGAACCCTTTATTTCGGTCATTCTCATTCTACGTGCGATGCCACTTCCGGATGACATGTAATTATACTCAAGAAGTTATTTGTTCACCACTGTAGGGAGGTATTGAACTCACAACTATTTAGGTCATGTCTCTGGATCTAATCAATGCTTATATCCACTGGGCTATGAGTCCATAAGGACACATGACCTGTAAATATGAGAGAGTTAAGTTAAAGGGAGATAACTACATGGCAGCCAGAAGTGGCATCGTACATGGAATGCGAATGATTGAAATAAAGGGTTCGATTCGAAATTCCTAGCACCTGAAGAAGTGCTTTCTCTTCCAATCTTTTCACTTTTTTTTTCTCAATTGGAGTAGATAGACTGAACTATCGCCGGAGTTCACACTCCACCCACGTCTATTGAACAGGTGTAGAGGCTCATCCCTTGTTCCCTGTTTAGGATGTGGTTTCCGGCTTTCTCTTTTCCAATCTTTTCACTCTTACTGCACACCAGTAGCCTTACCGCCTTGCTTGGGGTGATGTGATTTTTAAAAAAAGTCAAATATAAAAGCCAATTTGTTGGCTGAGATAATTACGTGTTCCCTACCAATGTCAGCAATTCGTAATCCGACTTAAATAATATCGACAAATTGAAATTTAGGAAATCTCTTTTCAGTTTCTGGTGCAATACAATCTTCTTTTTCAGATATCTTTTTCGCTTAATAACCTATGCTTTTTTTATAATCATATCGCCCCAGGTAAGGTATTTTACTGCCACTGTTGTGCAGGGGAATACATGAGAGGAAAGTTATGAGAAAGAGTGACAGGTTATAGGGGGTGTCAGGAAGGGGGTAAGAGAAGAATGAGAATATTGATGAGAGTGGACTGGACAAAGAAAGAAAGAAAGAAAGAAAGAAAGAAAGAAAGAAAGAAAGAAGGAAAGAATCGTATGATTTTTTATTATTTTATAATCAGGAAGTGAATAAGTGAAGGATGACAATACTGAGAGTGGAGTGGACGGAGAAAGGAGCATGAGAGAGAGGATGCAAGTTAGTGAGAAAGGAGATGACTATTGATTTTACATTTAAATTCTTGGAGATTGAAGCTGTCATGGAAGCAAGTAAATGGAATTGAATTCCACAGGCGGGTAGTGCGAGAAAAGAAGCTGATGGAGTAGAATTTGCTTTTACATTTTATTGGTTTCACAGTAAAAGGGTGGGACCTAGTTGCTAATCTTGTGGCTCAAGCAAATTCATATATAGTGGCACCAGTGAGCTATGTTCATCGGAGCAGAAGCCGTGAAAGTATTTGTAGAAGAGACACAGGGAAGACAAATTGCGCCGATGAGAAAGTGACTATATCTGAGCTGCCAAGTCGGGATCGATCACATTACAGATTCTCCGTTGGATTTTGTCAAGGACCCCTAGGTGGATAGCAGGAGCACCAAAGAAGATATGGCAGCAATATTTAATGCATAGGCGGATGGTAGATTTATATATGTGCAGGATTGTTTCAGACGGGATGAACTTCCTGGCCCTACACAGATAACCGACTTTCTTAGGAGCGGATTTAGCTATGGATTCTATATAGTCATGCCACTTGAGGTCTGTTGTGAGAGTGAACCCGAGGAGATGGAATGTTCATTAAATTCTTATTAAAAATTGATATATCTGATACAAAAATCTATAACCAGCGTCTCAAGTTAATATCGCTGTCTACAAGAAGGAAATTATATTAGGATTTGGATAGAGAGTGTGAGCAAAAGGAAGACCTTCCACATACAAGATTTTGCGTATTTACCAGAAATCCACCAAACAAGACTGAATGTGAGGATTCTCCTTAAGGTCAGGGAAAATTTCCTGTCGACCTTTGCATAAGGCAAGCTCGGGCTCCTGTCTCTTTTTTCTCAGACAAGTCTCTGCCATTCAGCATAGGCTTGTCTGGATTACTTTCCGTCCAAAGGAAATCCGATAAGGTAGACTTCGCTGGGGAAGATTCAGAACCGTCTCATACGGCCTAGGCCCCGCAAGAATTACAAGAAGTTACAATCTTCAATCGCCACGTCACAAGTAGCTTCCTACCTCTCTACACCTGAAATTCGTTCGGCTACTATATAAGGGTCATAGTTGAGAAATATGTCAATCAAAATCGTCTTGACTCTCTAAAAATCTCTGAACACCACCATAAATAGCACAGAAAAATATGTCTATATTACTGAGATGAGGTAGTATTTACATTATTTACACTGTTCGGACTGTTGCCCTGAGCTTTATCGCCATGTTTACGACAAAGAAACCTCTCCCGAGTAAGACCTCTAATAAAGGAAAACATGACTAAAAACTGTGTGAAATTAACGAAAATATATATTAAATGATAGACGTTAAATGTGTATTAAATCAGAATTTAATCAAATAAAAAATAATAAAATTAATAAAACATTAATGAAATTAATAAAACATTAATAAAATTAAAGAAATTATATACATTAAGTATATTAATTATATATTAAATAAACATTAAATTAAAAGAATTAATTAAAAATTTCGTAAAATTAAATAAAAAATTCAGAAAATTAAATAAAGATATGCAGATATCCATTATGCATTGATTGATTGACTGTTTTATGGCTTTTGCTGGTTGTTTAAAGCCAGAAATATTTTTAGATTGTAAGAATTTTTAGATTGTAAGAATATGTTTTTGAGATAATTATACTTTATTGGTACAAGTCCTACTAATTAACTAATAGCTGGGGAAACTATGTATATCCTTACCTTTTCCGAGAGTATTTGTGCACAAGTAGATATAATAAACCCGACTGAGATTGGAACTCGGTCCTCCAATTTGAAATTCCAATTATTCTTTACAGTCCATTACCAGACTTACAGCTTCGGTATTCCTAAGCGGTCACCCATCTAGATAATGGGCAGGTTTGACGTTGCTTAACTTCGGTGACTGTACAAAAACCGTTGTTTCAAAGTCAGTCAGTCAGTTAAGTGTCATATGTGATACACGCTTTGGGTGATCATGTCTCGAAAGAGAGAGAGAGATGACTGACTGGGCAAAAGATTATCATGCAGTATGTTGCCATTGCTTTCTGCGGAAGACTGGTTGCCAACCAAGGCTACAGAACCCAGTCTGTCCTATTATTTAACCCATTACTGGAAGGAAGAGACGGATTAATACCTTTCACAAGGGTATTTGTGCGTAAGTGAATGCAATGAATTCAACTGGAATCCCCGATTTGTCGTTCCGAGCCGATATCCACTGCACTACAACGCACACCCGTATGTTTCAAAGTAATATGGCCGAAAGCCAATCAATTAAGCACAGTTTCAAACTTGACAATTGCAAATAACCGGTATATCTAATAACTCTACTAAAAATTAGGGATCGATTTTAAATTGTATTGATGTCATGAGCAGAACCTCCGCTCTAAATCGATAAAAAAATCAATAATATTCAATTCTGACAAATGTATGTGCTTGAATAAGGTCGAAAGAATGTTATCACCAAATGAATCCCTATTTTTTTTTGAGATTATTCATGTCTATTTAAATATTACCATATTAATCACGGATAGATCTTGCATAATTATAATGTTTTATTTAAATGTTTTACCAGAATAAGAAAAGGAGTTAATTTATTCTTATACATACTCTCCACATCCGCCATCTTGAAGATCGCTACTTAAGGAAATGGATTACGGATTCTCTAATTTCTCATCTAACATCTGGTTACTATTCTTTTTTCACTTTGCTCTGCTTAACGCTGTAGGCCCGCTGTCTGCTTACGTTATACGCCTTTTGATGTTTATTATCGTTCAATGTAAACTTAATGTTTATAATATTTGCCATGTATTCCACGTATAATCAGATTTTGACTTGCGACTTGAGCGGTTTTCTACGGTTCTCTCAAAAGTATTTATATATTGCAAAAAGCTTTTTTAAAGACTGACTTTTTACAACATAAATAATCCTTTCAAATTAGTTAACTACCAAACGTATTTATAACCACTGACGTTGTTTTCTTCACGCCCAATTCGCTGTAATATGAACTTAAATTGTACTTTATGATGCCATGCAATAAAAGCCGACGATGCCACTCTCAAAAGTAATAATAAAATATCTTATAATGGAAATCCCTGAATTTCAATACAATTTTTAAAGTTAACTACACATTTTGCAATGAAAAATTTGTTAACATCATAACGTAGAGGATCATAACTCTCCACAATTTCCTTTTTTTATTTTTTAATTACCATGTCCTTCCAGAACATAGGCAGAACTCTCCAGGTTTCTTATGTTATATAACATAACTGTTCTGAATCACGAGGAACAACGATAACTATTGTGTTGAAACAAATCGACGAACAAGAACACGTATTTATAAAAATAAACTTATATGCACATACGAGGGTACCAAAGAGAAGTCGATATCCAGAGGGAGTTTTCTGTTCTCTCTCTCTCTCTCTCTCTCTCTCTCTCTCTCTCTCTCTCTCAATCTGTGTGTGTGTGTGTGTGTGTTCTGAATCTCTGAAACCTCAACGTATATAGCCAAATACTCCCAAGGCATCCCTGCCTCTTCGGGCTATCGCTCAATTGGCGTCAACCATACCTGTGTCGACTATTGCTTTGCAAGCCTTTTGTTGTCGCTTTGTGTTTTCTTTCTTCCATGTCGATCATATCTCTGTCGGCCATTGCCTGTGTTTTCTGCCTTTGATAGCAATCATATTTTTACCGGGTCAACGTAATATATTACACTTACTCACAGGTCAAATGGAGGGAAAGAGAGACAGGGGAAAACGACGCATAACGTACTTGATGATCTTGAGCAAATGGATGGCAGAGCGGGGTTTCGGAAGGGTACCAGGAGAAGGCGTGTTAAGAGCTACTAGTGATAGGAAGATGTGGAGGGCCATAATCGCCTACGTCCTGAAGAAACACGGCACATAAAAGAAGAAGGTCCCTTTTCTTTATTTTCTATGGATTGCTATTACTTCTTAGAAAAGATATTGTCAGGGTTTTAGGTTGTTTTTACCCAGGTTCTTGAATGCAGAGCTTTTCTTCTCTTAGACTGATTGCTACCGAAACCTAGAGATCCCAGTGTACCCTGCTATTTCACTCACAGGTGTGGCAATATGTGTCGGTAGTCTAGTGGTTAGTGGTTCGAATTCTGAATTCTGTTACGTTCACTTTCTCCCTTGCGAAATGCATAAATCCATCTCTCGCCTCGATTTATGGATCTTGTAAAACATATTTGAAGGACCTAATCAGGTGGATGACGAAACGAGGAATACATTGGTGTAGCAGGAGAAGGCGTGCTCAGAGCCACCAGGGATAGGGAAAAGTGAAAGGCAATGATTGCCTACGTCCTGAAGGGACAAGGAACATAGAAGAAAACTTGGTTACCAACCAGTCTAGAAATTGAATTGTAACTCGATAAAAGCATCTATCTCCCAAAAGCCTGGGCAACTCGTATGGATGTGTTGACTAAAATGAAAATGTACAATCTACCGCGTCTCTTTTTCCTTTTTCTTTTTTTTTTTTTTTTGTATATGTCTTTCTTTTCTTTTTCTTTGTGTTTATCTACCTATATATATATATATATATATTGTTAAATATAAGAGAAAATGAATGTCTATTATGTTTAATCATGAGCCGTTCTAAACGTCGTATTTTTGCTTTAATTTCAGTTGAAAATAAAGACAAGAATTCTCCAACACACAGATAATTTTTTATTAATTTGGTTCTAAGCTTTCGGCTCACATGAGCCATCTTCAGAGAGGTTATTAAGACGGTAACACAATAACATCCACCATCACCGACGATTTTATTTTGTCTTGACATAAAACTCCGCCAGGCAACGGCAATAGTTACCAAAAATAACAAAGCTGTTCGCAAATTTACAATGCGGTTCTATGACGTCACGCCGCGTGATTGCCCGAAATGACAACAGAACCATGTGAGCCGAAAGCTTAGAACCAAATTAATAAAAAATTATCCAAATGTTGGAGAATTTTTGTCTTTATTTTCAACTGAAATTAAAGCCAAAATACGACGTTTAGAACGGCTCATGATTAAACATAATAGACATTCATTGTCTCTTATATTTAACAGTACATGTTTAGAAAATTATTTACTGCCTCGATACACTATATATATATATATTCGACATCCGCATACAAGCCTGTCTCGCTGTATCACAGCTCATCAGTGTGGCTAGATATCCACTTGCTTCTCTCTCTTTCTCTCTCTCTCTCCCTCTCTCTCTCTCTCTCTCTCTATATATATATATATATATATATATATATATATATATATACGCTCTCACACCCTGATTGAGCACTCTGGAAGAATGATAGACTTTGCGAAAACAGTAGCTACTCTAGCATCTACGCATCGTTCATTCAGCAATGAATTAGAACACTCTCAGCTATTGAGCGTGTCTATAATGATAATGTACACGCTAAAAAGTTTGCCTCCTTCTACTAAGCGCCCATAGCTCAGAGGTAGAATCGCCGACTGACGCGAATTCGGTCGGGTTTCAATCCTGGGTAAAAAGCAATCGGATGTCTAACCGTACTGATGAGCTGTCTGCGGATGACAATATATATATATATATATATATATATGGCATTTAAAACAACATGCCTTGGCCACATAAACAATTCCGGAAAACCCTCATTGAAAACACAACTATACTTAAACATGAAAGCAATAAACAAAAACTAAAAATTCTGAAGTTTTTGGGATATATAATGAGGAAGGAGGGTTTGGAGAACCTGATGCTCACAGGACGGATAGAGAGGAAGAGAGACAAGGGAAATCAACACATGACATACTTGATGGACTTGAGCAAATGGATGGGGGAGCGGGGATTGATTGGGATAACAAAAGAAAGGGTATTAAGAGCGACAAGGGATAGGAAGATGTGAAAGGCCATGATCGTCTACGTCCTGAACGGACACGGCACATAGAAGAAGAAGAAGAAGAAGAAGAAGAAGAAGAAGAAGAAGAAGAAGAAGAAGAAGAATGACGATACTTTTTATTAAATTTATTGAAGTTTTGGAGAATGTATTGCTCGAAGCTAAGATGCCTGATAACACCTTAAATAAATTTGACGCAATCTCCAATTTATTTATGATTCATCATCTTGACGTAATTTTCATTATTTAGAAAAAAATATTGTTTAGAAATTATTCTTTCTATTCGAAAACCAAAAATAAAATTCGTTTGAAATTGATTGCTTTTTTTCTTTTCTTTTTTTTTTTTTTTTTTTTTTTTTATAATTCTTTCCACCATTCAGTAAATCATTTTGCTGGGTTTTTTCATGTTTGTTTGTCTATGGCCCAATAATTATATTTCCATTATTTGCTAGCAGCGTTTTGTACAGACTAATGATGTATCTTATATAAACATCGATCGAGAAAATGAGTCATATCAGATGAAAAAGTTTACATTTGCAAGAAAGCCTTAGCGTTGACAACAAATTAAAGCGAGTTAAAGGGAGACTACTCATATATTTGCATATATGTCAGATTTTAATACGAATAAACAAGCAAATTTCTACGGGAAACCATATTAAATACATTTTCATACCCGACACGACAAAGCAAGAAAAAACAGACATTAACCAAGATTAAAATTTTCTTAATCAGATTTATTAAAACAAACTTAATTTTATTAACACTATTGACATTGTTCGAACTAAGTGACTATTGTCTTTATTTTTATTGTCATATTCACATTACGTACCGCCGTTGTACGCTTCTGCCTTCTTCAGGTGATACGCTGATATTTCGAACCGGACTATTTATTTCGTCCATTTTCGGTCCATAGTATTCTCAGCATTTTTATGTAAAAACAAATTTGTTGTTTGAAGTCTCGTCTTCATCTGTGAGGAGTTTGTTCATCATTAACTGCTGTAAGGATTGATATTAATTTCAGTGCTCTTTTGTTTTTTATTCTAACAAAATTTTTCCGTTTCTCAATAATTTGCATAGCTTTTGGAAGATACTTGTTTAAAATTCTATGACAAATCAATCTTGGCCATTTATTTATTTTCCAAAACGACGAAGAACCATGTAATGCAAACATTTTTTTTTTTTCTTGGTTTTGGTTTTTTGGGGTTTTTTAATAAAATTTTATATAAATGTTTCTCGTAAAAAAATTTATTTTGTCTTTCATTGTCATCGAATTGTTATAAGAGAATGGTACCTCTGCCTGTGACAATAATTATGAAGCTTGTCTAGTTGACTATTACAAATGAGTTTTACTCTCACTGAATGTCCTTTGTTCTAATGACAGCAAAAATATGAGAGTAACTTCCCTTTAAATAGCTTTTTTTAAAAATGTGTATTTGACGAGTTGCCTTCCTTGCAGTATGTGCTTATCAGTATATAATGTTGAAAAATATTTAAATATGAAATAAATAAAATAATAAACGTTTCGTTACACCCAATGGTGTTTAGGGCAGCGTTTTTTGCTGTTTCTGTAACAAACTGTTTTTTTTTATGGGGCAGGGTTGTTAACCCTGCGTCCAACCCCCAAACATGGAGGAAGGTGATTCTCTAAGCGTAGCCTAGACGTGACACGCGGATGAAAGTAAGGGACACCCAGTGAGGATCGAACTCACTATTCAATTGCAATGCTTCAAGCGAGACAAGCTTGCTAACCATTACACCACAGCTAGGTGCCCTTAAATATGAAAGATACACTAAAAATGGATGAATGATTTAAAGTTCTTTATTGGTAACTATCCGGCTATTATTACGTTTTGTTTGATGCACTCGGCAAACTTAATTCCTTAAACTCCAAAGATGAAATATTGTCGTTATTTTTGGATTTTTTCAAATTAATTTGACTTTAATTGATATTCTTCGAATAAAGTTTCAGAAAAGTATATTTTATTTTTGGAAGATTTTTTTAATAGAGTGAATTATGTTGCAATGAAAAAAAAAATCGGGGCGCTAATCAGCTATTTTAGAAAAAAGTTTTAAAAATCGATTCTAATCATCATAATTTCTGTGTTAAATACTCCAGAGTATTTTGTTTATTGGAAATAGGAAATTTAATCCTTTACCTTCTACTTAAAACTACAGCTAAAGCTTCAAGAAATATTTTTCATTTATAAAAAATTATTTTAAACCAAGATATGGAAAACTAGGGGAGGTACCTATTTTGAGGATATTTATATAAAATATATTTTTCTATTAAATTAAAAAAAAAAGATTACTTTTATTTTAAAGAAAAATTATTTGCCAGTTCAAATCATTCGTTAGAATTTAAGGATTGTTCAGTGCAACATACCCTTGAAGAAAGTCGGGTAACACACTAACCATGATTTATGTAAATATTTAATGAAATACTTTCATCTCCAAACTTCCGAAAAATACCCGGGAAAAGAAGATACCACATCGGTCAAAGTGCCGTGATAGAATTTTTTTTATCGTACCACCCCGAGCAAGGCGGTAACGCCACTGATGTGCAAGGGGCTACGTATTAGTGAAAAGATTGGAAAAGAGAAAGCCGGAAACCACATCCTAAACAGGGAACAAGGGATGAGTCTCTTAACCTGTTCAATAGACGGGGGTGGAATGTGAACCGGGCCATAGATGGATCTATCCACTCCAATTAAAGATCTATCAACTCCAATTATGAAAAATTATTTAAAAATGAACCAAAAAAAGAAACGGAAACAAACAGCCCTTTATTGATGAGGTATTGGCAGGGTGTAATGAATGTCCCCAGAACAAGTAGGATTAGTCTTATTATAATTCTGCTTCTTTCTCCCTTAGTTTATTAGTTACAAAAGCAGGCAGTTTCCAAATTCTGCCAAAACTTCATAAGTAGAGACTTTCATAGATGAGGTATTGGCAGGGTGTAAGGAATGTCCCCAGGAACAAGTAGGATTAGTCTTATTATAATTCTGCTTCTCTCTCCTTAGTTTATTAGTTAGCGCTATATGTTTCCACCTGCCAAAACTTCATAAGTAGTAGACTTTCATAGATGAGGTATTGGCAGGGTGTGTAAGGAATGTCCCAGGAACAAGTAGGATTAGTCTTATTATAATTCTGCTTTTCCCTTAGTTTATTAGTTAGCGCTTGCGTAGTCACCACCTGCCAAAACTTCATAAGTAGACTTTCATAGATGAGGTATTGGCAGGGTGTAAGGAATGTCCCCAGGAACAAGTAGGATTAGTCTTATTATAATTCTGCTTCTCTCTCCCTTAGTTTATTAGTTAGCGCTTGCGTATTTCCACCTTTCGCCAAAACTTCATAAGTAGACTTTCATAGATGAGGTATTGGCAGGGTGGGCGAATGTCCCCAGGAACAAGTAGGATTAGTCTTATTATAATTCTGCTTGTCTCTCCCTTAGTTTATTAGTTAAGGCTTATATGCTCTACCTGCCAAAACTCTAAGTAGACTTTCATAGATGAGGTATTGGCAGGGTGTAAGGAATGTCCCTTAGAACAAGTAGGATTAGTCTTATTATAATTCTGCTTCTCTCTCCCTTAGTTTATTAGTTAGCGCTTGCGTACGTTTCCACCTGCCAAAACTTCATAAGTAGACTTTCATAGATGAGGTATTGGCAGGGTAAGGAATGTCCCCAGGAACAAGTAGGATTAGTCTTATTATAATTCTGCTTCTCTCTCCCTTAGTTTATTAGTTAGCGCTTGCGTAGGTTTCCACCTGCCAAAACTTCATAAGTAGACTTTTTCAGATGAGGTATTGGCAGGGTGTAAGGAATGTCCCCAGGAACAAGTAGGATTAGTCTTATTATAATTCTGCTTCTCTCCCTTAGTTTATTAGTTAGCGCTTGCGCAGTTTCCACCTGCCAAAACTTCATAAGTAGACTTTCATAGATGAGGTATTGGCAGGGTGTAAGGAATGTCCCTCAGGAACAAGTAGGATTAGTCTTATTATAATTCTGCTTGTCTCTCCCTTAGTTTATTAAAGGTTAGCGCTTGCGTACGTTTCCACCTGCCAAAACTTCATAAGTAGACTTTCATAGATGAGTGTATTGGCAGGGTGTAAGGAATGTCCCCAGGAACAAGTAGGATTAGTCTTATTATAATTCTGCTTTCTCCCTTAGTTTATTAGTTAGCGCTTGCGTACGTTTCCACTCACAAAACTTCATCAGTAGACTTTCATAGATGAGGTATTGGCAGGGTGTAAGGAATGTCCCCAGGAACAAGTAGGATTAGTCTTATTATAATTCTGCTTCTCTCTCCCTTAGTTTATTAGTTAGCGCTTGCGTACGTTTCCACCTGCCAAAACTTCATAAGTAGACTTTCATAGATGAGGTATTGGCAGGGTGTAAGGAATGTCCCCAGGAACAAGTAGGATTAGTCTTATTATAATTCTGCTTCTCTCTCCCTTAGTTTATTAGTTAGCGCTTGCGTACGTTTCCACCTGCCAAAACTTCATAAGTAGACTTTCATAGATGAGGTATTGGCAGGGTGTAAGGAATGTCCCCAGGAACAAGTAGGATTAGTCTTATTATAATTCTGCTTGTCTCTCCCTTAGTTTATTAGTTAGCGCTTGCGTACGTTTCCACCTGCCAAAACTTCATAAATAGACTTTCAAAGATGAGGTATTGGCAGGGTGTAAGGAATGTCCTCAGGAACAAGTAGAATTAGTCTTATTATAATTATGCTTGTCTCTCCCTCAGTTTATTAGTTAGCGCTTGCGTACGTTTCCACCTGCCAAATCTTCATAAATAGTCCTTCCTTGATGAGGAATTGGCAGGGTGTAAGGAATGTCCCCAGGAACAAGAAAAATTAGTCTTATTATAATTCTGCTTGTCTCTCCCTTAGTTTATTAGTAAGCGCTTGCGTCCGTTACCCCCTGCCAAAACTTCATAAATAATGAACTGTCCCGTTTTGATCGCGGTGAAAGACGTGAAATACATATCAGGGACGCTACTTCAAAGACAGAAAGAAAGAAAGAAAGATAGAAGGAAAATATGGAGATATTACAAAAAGAAGCGATAACCCTGTTTAACGTCTATTTGGTGAATATGAATGCATTTCCTCATCTAATACTCATCCGTTAACCATTTGACTCTAGTTCTTTCAGCACCCCTGATATCCTTTCCTTTCTCTCCACCTTTGCAACTGTCATCACACCTTTATTCCCATCCTTCTCTTGCTCCTTTCTAACTGGTTCGTCTTCCTCTCACAAAAATTTAGAACAGAACCCTTTTATTTAATCTGCAAGTGTAGAACGTTCTCCTTCCGCTGATCATGTGTAGGGATATATTATCTGGTTCTTTTTTCCCACTGCTCACTCGGGGGTGAAAAAATGGAAGAGAGCGAAGATTGGAAAGATATTGTGAGATGGATAGTAGTCAGTAACATTGCAAGTAGTTCTTGTCGATAAAAAAATGATAAAAAGTTCTTTCATATCTGTATATAAATGTTGAGTTTATTTTGACGAGAGAAATAACATCCAATTTTGTAGAGTGTTAAATTATTAAGTGTTCAAATATTTGAAGAGAAATGTGTTGTAAGTAGTTAAGTGAATCCAGAGTAGGTAGCAAATGTGTGTATGCAAAGATTAACAGGCTACTAATAAAGTCTGTATTCCTTTTTATGACCGGCGAGAAAGTGAAGACTTTAAGCAATAATAGAAAATTGTACTTATCAAGGTTAGTTTCTAGAAGTCATTTGAAGTGCCTTATTGTTGTTGTCGTCCTCTTTGTTGACGGGGATAATGGTGAGGACGAAGAAAAAAAGATAAAGAAAAATAGCACGCAAGAAGAAAAGGGAAATCAAATGTGTGTCGGGACCTTATGCCCTGGTCAGGGGTTTGAAATTTCTTTTGTCACATCTTGGTGGTGTCTGATCTCGTTTCCATCTAACTGATTCGACTTTCTTCCACCGCGAAAGACTATTATGCAATCAAAGTAAATTTGAAAGACAGTTATTCTTAACTCCAAATCTAAACTTCTTTATAAATGGAACTTTGTCTGTGTGTGTGTGTGTGTATGTATCTGTGTGTGTGTGTGTGTGTGTGTGTCCGTTACCTATGGACTCCGAAACGGCTGAACCGATTTCCTTGAAAATTTACACAGTTGTACTATAAGCGTCTGCTAGTGTTCTTAGCTAGGTTTTGTGTCGAGGTACCCCCGATAAATATCGAAAATCGATAAAATTGGGTTATAGAAAGAGTGGTCCGATTTTAATCAAATTTGATACGCTCATAGACAAAGACATAAGAAACGATATTCAGAAGTTTCAAGATTTCAGTTCTTGCAATAGTGCAAAAAAATCGATTATATATATATGTGTGTGTGTGTGTGTGTGTGTGTGTGTGTGTGTGTGTGTTTCTGTTTATCTGTCTGCATGTCCGTTATACAAATCCACAATTTTTAACCGATTTTCACCAAAATTCACACAAATATTCTTTAGGCTGAGTCTGAGCTCCAGGACCATGAATCAGTTTTAAAGCTTTCATTACACGCGAACAACGCCGGGTTATACTGCTAGTACAAGAAAAACTTCATAAACAAGTTTAAACCAGCACTTAATAGATCATAAACCCCTACGCACACACGGGCACAAACAAGAACAAATGCAGTGACACACACACACACACACACAAAATCCTTCACGACATAGGAATTGTGTATATATGTATATATGTGTCTATGCATATATAAATTCTTAAAAAAATAAATAAAAACAAAACCTTCCTCCGCCCAATATTTGATCCATCCTAAATTATTTTTTTACCTCTTAACGCAAGACAATGAGTCAACGTCTCTCTTCCTGAAGAAGGTCGTGAAACCAGACACACGTGTAGCAGAATATGAAATAAAAATAAAAATCCAACGTATTTTATGAAAGGACACTTGCGGTTTCTCTTTTTATTTCAAATATACACTTTTCTCTCGTTGGAACCATTATAACATTCCCATTATATATATATATATATATATATATATATATATATATATATATATATATATATATATATATATATATATATAAAAGATCGCCTTCTTATACCCAGCGCCGTAGAATCGCCGACTGACGCCAGTGCGGTCGGGTTTCAATCCTTGGTAAAAAGAAATGGGATGTCTGACCGTACTGATGAGCTGTGATACAGCGAAACAGATCTGTCTGCGGATGACAATATATATAGGAGATTCGGTTGGTGGATAAATTCGGTGTTATTCCAATATTATTTTAATTACCACAGAAAATATGTTTATCGTAGCGTTATATGTCTGTCTGTAATTCTATTCTTTCTTTACAAATTTTGTTCACCCCTTTTTTAAGTTTGGTTGAATTTTATCTTTTTTTTCAGTTGGTCAGTCAGTTAAGTGCTATACGTGATACACGCTTTGGGCGATCATGTCTCGAAAGTGACATGACTGACTGGGCAGAAGATTATCCCGCAGTAGGTTGCCATTGCTTTCTGCGATTGACTAGTTGCCGACCACGGCTATAGAACCCAATCTGTTCTGTTATTTGACTCATAGCTGGCGGGAGAAAGAGATGTATTATATTATTATATAGTAATTAGTGGTGGGTCAGTTTATTACTTCATAACAATAGAAAACTGATCCCCTACTTTATGACCAGTAAAAGCCTTAATCATGAATCCAACTGTTATATTCAGTCAGTCAGTTAAGTGCCATACATGATACACGCTTAGGCAATCATGTCTCAAAAGAGACATGACTGACTGGGCAGAAGATTATCCCGCAGTAGGTTTTACGTTCCTTGTTTTGGGGGTAGAACGGTCTAGTCTGCTTGTGATTTTTTTTTTTACCCACGATCCGGTAAACGTGATGACGACTTTTCAAGTCCAATTGCGTGGGTCTCGCACGTGCTAGCTCGCGGCGATCCCGTTTAATCGCGGTCGAATCCTGCAAAGGAAGCAAAGCATGCGCGAGCCCACAGCCGTAGTGCACGCGTGCTAGCTCGCCCACCTCCCTGGATATGTACACGTGTTAGGCCACAACTGAACCTGTTCTCCTCGGACTACGTCCAATTACAGCCGAGACTCGACCTCAAAGTTCCAGCCTGCGCCGTTCCCGCCAGACGCTGACGACTTTCCCGCTTGCGCCGTTCCAGACTTCCAAAGACTACTTTCCAGCCTGAGCCGTGCAACAACGTTTCTCATGACCGATGACGTTTCAGCCTGTGTCGATCCTGCCAGCCGCTGACGAATTTCCAGCCTGTGCCTTTCATACCTGCCAACGACGACCTTCCAGCCTGAGCTGATCCTGCTAACCGCTGCCGCCGTTGCAGCCTTTTCCAATTTCCTACTCTTTGCTCGTCGATTTTATCAAAATAAAATTGACATTGAAACTCAATTTTCGCTTCTCTCCCCTCATTGTCTTTGCTGTTTTCATATATACAAAAGTTTGCGGGGTATCTCGCCTCCGCAACAAGAAACTGATTCCCAGACAATATCACCAAAAAGTAGTCGTTTTTTTTTTTATCATTTCACCCCAAGCAAGGGAATCAAGTCATTAAGACGCAATGAGTTACGGAGAATGAGAAAAATAATGTATTATTAAGAAAGTTGAACATTAAAAAATAGGAATAAGAAAACAAGATAACGATTGATATTGCTTTTATTTGTTAAAATCAAAGTTGAATGGAAAGCAAGAAACCGGAAGAGAATTCTATACGCGAGAAGCGCATAAGAAGAAACTGTAAGCATAGAACTTACGGTTGCATCTTGTCATTTCACAACTGTAAAATGAGACTCATATCTCAGAAATTATTGGTACTAATACCAGAACAATATTAAGTAAAAAATAAATAAATAAATACAGCTACTCCCTATTTAATGGCTGACCTGTATAATGAACCCCGAAATTACGACCAGCTATAAAGTAGGAAAAATCCTACCAGTTGATAATTGATCGCGATATTATGGGGGATCCAATCTGAAACAAATTCAAGTCACAAAAAAACTTGTGTTGCAATTACAGAATACAGAGCTGGAGTTGTTAAGTTTAGTAGTGTTCAGTACAAGGTCAGTCTGACTTCTCGCTTAGAGACCAAATCGTTTAGCGATCGTTCGTTCAACGACGAGTGACAGTAAAATTTCAAATCCGTTTTAAAGATAACGAGGAATGAGGCGATTAAATTCCGAAAATATATTATTGCTATTTTATTGTCAAATGTTTTATAACCATTATAGGATAAAATAATTGAACTAAATGCGAACGTATCTATGAGGACACATTTATTGGCAAATAAAATTAATTTCCAAAATTTCAATTAAAAACATTTTCCAGAAAATCATTTAAAAACAAAATGATGGAGAGAGAGAGAGAAAGAGAGAAAAGGCAAAGAAAAAGGGAGAAAAAAGGCAAAGAAAAAGGGAGAAAAAAGGCAAAGAAAAAGGGAGAAAAAAGGCAAAGAAAGAAAAGGAGAGGCAGAAAGAGAGGAAAAGAAAGCAAAGAGAGAAAGAAAAAGAGAGAAGAAGAGATAAAAGGAAAGAGAAAAAGAAAAAGAAACAAAGAAGAGGGAATGATAAAAAATGATAATGAAGAGAGAAAGAAAAAGAAAAGAAAAAAGAGAGAAAGAAAGAAAAGAAAAAGAGAGAAAGAAAGAAAAGAAAAAGAGAGAGAAAGAAAAGAAAAAGAGAGAGAAAGAAAAGAAAAAAGAAAAGAAAAGAAAGAAAAGAAAAAGAGAGAGAAAGAAAAGAAGGGAAAAGAGAAATAAAAAGAGAAAAGAGAAAGAAAAAGAGAGAAAAAGGAGAAAAGAAGGAGAAGAAAAGAGAGAGAGAAAGAAAGAGAAAAAAGAAACAAAGAAGATGAGGGAGAAATAAAAAAAAAAACTTAAATATTCTGAATCAATTCTATTAGTCCAGTACCAGATTGTTTCATTGGCGACTTTATTACTTACGAAATATAAAAGTGGGACATAACAATTGTCCTTAAATGATGAGGAACATCAGTAACAGACGTCAATGCCTTTTCGCAAAAGATTCTGGCGGCCAAACATTGCAATAGAATATGCTTTATTGGATTTGGTAAAACTTGTCTTCTTTCCATTCTGCAAGGAAGGCAATATTTCTTATATCTAATTTTACTGAAATTAAATCCCTTATCAATTATTTTTTGAACGACATTAACCTTGGTTTCAGTTGGGGATTCAACGATTTCATGAAGCACAGTTTTTTCTTCCTTATCTGTACTATTGACATCGGCTCCACAGCTCAGCAAATGGTTAAAAACTAATGAACAACGATACGTTCGAATACAAATGTGCAGAAGAGCCTCTTGCTGTAAATTACGGAGATCGGCTTTTAAGACCCGTTTCGTTCCTTCATGAAACAAATGCATTCCGTTTGGACAGTACTTTGAAATCTCAATAAGCAAATCCATGGCAACGTATAAATGCGTCTCAACCTTGTGGGCATAGAACATTCTTTCCTGAGGAGACATACGCTTCAGTCGAAAGCAAACCTCTTCAACGTACATCGCGAACAGTTCGTACAATTTTAATATTTCCGATTTGTTGCTGGAAAAACTTCTGATAAAATATTTAGGAATGTAAAAGGTAACTGTTTTGTAAGCTGATAAAAAATGATGATCGTCAAGCGACTTGAGAATGTTTAAAAAGTATTCACCTAGTCTAACGTATTTACAGCTATCTGTGACATTTTTGGCAGCTGCTATGTAGGCAGTAAGTGTAAATATATCATTTAGACCGTTCATGGATTCTAAGTACAACAACGCTGGGACATCGTCAGCGTTGAAACAGTCTGCAATCTCTTGTAGTTTCCCTGCAGGGTATGGATTTCTAAACATCAACGTGTCACCTATTCGAGACTGCAACCTCAAAGCTTTTTCCCACAGACCCTTTGCTTTGTCCTTTATATTCATTGTGTATAATACGCAACTTTCCGCTTGACACACTTTAATAATTTCATTTGTTGTATAGTTTCCTTCATCTATAATTTGTTCAATGATTTCGGGAAAGAACGATCTTAATGCAACGTGTAAAGCGTCCTCTTCGAAAGAATTCTTTAATCTGATGTTTATATTTTTACATGTTAATAAGATAGAAATAATTTCCCTCGATAACGTACTTATTGCCAGCATCAGAGGCGTGTATCCGTTTGTACTTATAAAATTAACGTTTGCACCCATGGTTATTAAATATTTAAACAGTTTTATGTCCGACATTGATCGCATGAGAATTGAATCTCCCAAATTAGTGCGACAATCGATATTAGCGCCGTGTTCAATCAAAAGTTTCGCAATCTTCAGGCGTTTATACTTGCAGGCATAGAAAAGAGGTGTCTGTTGCCCCAAGGCTACAGCTTCACTGTCAGCGCCGTACTTTAAAAGAATTCTAAAAACAATCGTAGAACCTTGACGGGCTGCTGCAGAAAGACAAGTCATTTTTTCATCGTCTATATACCCCGTGACATTAGGATCAGCTTTACAAGTCTTCAGAAAATAATTTACAATTGAAACACGTCTAGTCTTAACTGCAATAAAAAGAAGTGATGAAAAATGTATTTTAAATGCCATGATACATTTTCTCTGCTCCAGGGAACAAGGATCCAATATTTTTTTAATTTCCACCAGTTTGTCAGACAAGATTAATTGAGCGGTTTCTTTGGCAATCTTCCAACTCATGATGAATTCTGAAAGAAAAAAGTAAACGTTACTTTCAAGAAAACTTTCTATTTGCAAGACGTTTTAGGCTGAAATCCTCGAGGTATTTAGTATTGTTGAAGTTATTTTTTTTTATAATCGTGTCGCCCCAAGCAAGGTATTTTACTGCCACTGTTGTGCAGGGGGTTACATAGAAGGAATATTGAGGAGTGAGAGGTTGCAGGGGGTGTCAGGAAAAGAGTAGGAGAAGAAAGAGATTACTGATGAGAGTGGGGTGGATGTAGAAAAGTATGAGAGAGAAGATGTAAGTTAGTGAGACAGAAGATGACTATTGACTTTACATTTAAATTCTTGGAGGTTGTAGTTGTCGGGAAAGCAAGTAAACGGAAGGGAATTCCACAGGCATGAAGTGCGAGAAAAGAAGCTGATGGAGTAGAATTTGCGATTACAATTTATTGGCTTCACAGTAAAAGGGTGGGACCTAGTTGCTAATCTTGTGGCTCGAGGAAATTCGAATATAAGGAGTACCAGTGAGCTAAGTTCATCGAAGCATAAGCCGTGAAAGTATTTGTAGAAGAGACACAGGGAAGCCACACTGCATCGATGAGAAAGTGACTGTATCCTAGCTGCCAAGTCGGGATCGATCACATTACAGATTCTCCGTTGGATTCGGTCGAGGACACCTAAGTGGATAGCAAGAGCACCGGACCAGATATGGCAGCAATACACAATGCACGGGCGGATGGTAGACTTGTATATGTGCAGGATTGTTTGGGACCGGAAAAATCTCAAAGAACTATGGACGACTTTCTTAGCAGCGAAACATTTTTGACACGATTTACAAACTACGTTTTTTTTTTTGTTTCAATTTCGCAAACCAGTCAATGAAATCTGAATCACTTGATCTGTTTGGAAAAATAGAATCCAGTTTCCAGTCCGCCCTACATTTTTGAGAAAATAAATAAATCACAAGGCTAAACGATTAAAAACGTTGGAATTTGATCATAAAAATATATATTTATGCATGACCAGTTGTATGTCGCATGCTCAAGAGTAAGAAATTATAATTCGCTATTAAAAAAGAAAAACAATTTCTTTTGAAATATTGTTTACTATTTAGTCTTATAAAATTAGATTAAAGAAATTATTAAACCGCGAAGTAGGGATTTTGCCAAAGTATTATTCCTAACAAATCAGCTTATTCTAATTTCATCGATTCGTTTGCAAAATTGAATGAAACGTAGAGTTTGTAAATCTCGACAAAAATGTTAGCGATAGCTTCAACAATACTCAATACTGTATTTCTCAATATTTATTGTATAAATAATACAATTGTGGCACAAGGGCGATTTGTGGGGGGGGGGGGTAAAAATTCAGGCTGGTCTTCAGTACCTATCCTATATCTAGCTAATCCGCCTCACGACCCAAACATACTTTACAATTTTCTCATCCACCACAAGAACATGTCCATCAACATTCAATCCTTCATACACCAAAATACCTCAAACGTACCAGGAACCTAAAAAAAGCCCCAAATGAGCATAAAAATTTTATTGTGAATAATAAATACAAAAATATATTTAAAAATATATCATGAAATGATATATGGGGAGGGGTATGACATAAATCCCAAAAACAATTTTTTTAAACAAAAGACACAAACAGAAATCATGATGTTAGTTGGGCCCAACCAACCCACAAAAAGCGGCCGCTGTATTCTACCCATAGGACAAAATCAAGAGGCACACTTTCTACAGGGGGTGGAGATGAGACTGAGTATTTTTCCCAAAAATTTAGTTACAATCGGCCAATTTATGGGTATTTTAGAGGGTGTGACGGACGGGTGGAAGTCACCGTGTATGTGTTATATATACATACATATATATATGGGGGGGGGGGGGACAGTTGTCGATTTAGTACGAATAATAGAGGAACAAGATAAAGGCCGTAAGACTAAAAGTGTGTCTCGCTAGATCAATTACAATTGAGTTGAATGTTTGATCCTCACTGGGTGCCCCATACTTGTGCCACATCTAAGCTATCGTTAGTAAATTATGTATTAACACCCATTATGCTTACGTTCGCTTACCTTCATGATTTGTTTCATTTTTTACGGTTTCTAAACACGATAGATTATTCAAAAACGAAACATATTTGGAGTTTGAGTTTTGTTTAACGGCATATCAACACCTCTGGGTTATTTAATGTCAAAAAGATGGGGTTTAAAGGTATTTTTTTAATGTTCGGTTATAGTAAGAAGGCTTATTTAGTCAGATTTCAATGAATCTTTTTGTTTTTATTCTTTTTTATTTGAGAAAACTGAAAATGTCTGCTAGTTTTCCATTCAAAAATGTTTTGCTGGGAATAATTATTTTTTCCTTCAAAAATATATTAGTGGTAATATTTTTCCTTCAAAAAATAATTTATTTTACGATTTTCAAAATTTTTCTGCTACCGGAGGTCTTGTTTAACTAAAAATAAAAAAGTCGATGTAAATTCTCAGAAATTTAAACAGTTTGTGCTACAAATAAAAAACATTTAAAAATAAATTATTAAAATTGAATAGTTAAGTAACAGATTAAAAAATATTTATAAAATACTTTAAAAAGTTTTCTAAAAATAAACGCGTCCAAAATAAATCTTTCCTCCTGAAAGTTTTATTAATTACCACCAACTACCCACATATTTTATTTTTTTAAGATTTTCCAAATCAATAGTGTTTTTTCGATTTTTCGAATTATGTTTGAGAAATTTATTATACATAATTTTTAGAAGTATCTTATTACGTTAAAACATGCGCAAACTTCAAACTACTACAAAATTGTACATTTTGTTCCGACATCGAAAGAACAATGTCTCATCAGGTAGTTCCTTGTTAACTACCTGATGAAACACTGTCCTTTCAATGTCAAAACAAAATGTACAATTTTGCAGTAGTGTTTTGAACGTTGCAATTATTTTATTTGTTTTTATTTATTTGGAGATATATAGACACATACACATGAGCAGCAGTCATTCTTTGGTTAATTTTTTTATTTGGTGAGAGTAAAGGAGTGCAAAAATTGTGCATATTGTCTATTGTCCCAAGCGCTTTCGACCACTTCTTTAGCCATTTTCAAGGGGAATTTGTAAGTCAATTTCTTTTCATGTTTGTTTGTTTAAAATGTAGTTTTTGTGCTATTCAATAGCAGCGTCTATTTCGAGCTTTGCGAGATATATATATATATATATAAAGCCAATTAGAAATGTAAGAAGACATAAGCAGTAAATTGCTGAAAACCCCCTGAAGAGTGAACGGACAGGTCCGCCTGCGAAACTCTGGAGTCAGGAAGCTGAAGATATCATCAATCAGCTAAATGACAAACTTTTACTTATATATAAGCATGATTGAAAAACAGTAGTATTTTTTAAATTGGCGTTTTTAAAACATATTTAAATTTATATTTAAAATTTTTACTATTAAAATAATCAAATGTTAATAAACAACGATAAATTTACTCAACTTACCCCATTTATCGGAGGGTCTTTATATTCGATGAAGAACACTTTTTTTCCGATGACTTAGACAATTCGCATATTTAGACCGAGAAATTCATTGGTGACTTTAAAATTTAAAAATCTTAATTTTTTATTTAACTTAAGATTTTTTCGATTAACCATCAGAAATATTCTTCAACGCCCGATTTTTTTTCTGTAGAATAAAAATAAGATAAGAAATTGTGACAAAATGGAGAAGTGGGAAGGTTTAATATTCACTATCCTAACGTCGACTATCAAATTGACTGAGTCAGACGTTCTTTATTTTGTATTTTCCTACCATAAATCCAGCCTTTATTCTAATTTGTCACCGTAAAAAAAAAAGAAATAGAAAACAACCGTTTCATAACCTTACTAATCTTATATACATACACAGTTTTGTCTCCCTCACCTCCAGTGAGAGAGTTGTTTGATTCTGCTTAGCAGCAGAAATGCAGTGGCCACTTCTTTTTTTTTCTGTAGGGTAAACAGGTCCTACTGTGATTTTATTTTTAGTTTGAATGTCGTGTTATACTTTATTTTTGCTATTGAGATTATCCCCTCCCCCTTTACTTTATGTAATATTTTATATACTTTTGTAAAATAAAAAAAAATATAAGGGGGGAAAAACAGAAACATGACAATTTATATATTAGCTAATTTTTATGTCATGGGTGTTTTAGTAGGATTCATGTGAATATGCGGTATTGTGGTATATGCTAGACTAAATGGTGATGGATAAGTTGTTGTGATTGATTCACTTGTAAGAATGAATGGGTCGTGAATCAGATTAGCAGGGTATAGGATAGTCAGTAACGACCAATCATTCCCCCACTTCACCTTTGTGCCACATCTGCATTTTTAAATACAACTAGCACTATAGCCCGGCGTTGCTCGGGTGTAATGAAAAATTTAAAACTAATCCATGGTCCTGGAGCTCAGACTCTTTGGACGTTGGCATGAAAGACTAAAAGCCAATAGTTGTTTCTAGTTAAAGCGAAACCGTAGACTGGAAGAAAAATAAATGGATGTAAGTCAAATTTTGATTTCCTGGTATCGATATCAAATAAGATTTTTTCATCGTAAACTGAATTTTGAGAGCTAAATAAGTCCTCTGAGTAAATGGTATCATGGGTGAGACTAAGAACTACAATTATACCTACTTAGAGCCAAACCCGAAGCAAAAACTAAAATAAAAGGGCTGAAAAATACAGACATACAGGCAGATAAACAGACACACACACACAAACATCTTGCCTTTTATATATATATAATCGATTATCTGCACTATTGTAAGAACTGTAACCTTGGAACTTCTGAATATCGTTTCTTATGTCTTTGTCTATGAGTGTATCAAATTTGATGAAAATCGGACCACTTCTTCTATAACCCGATTTTTTCGATTATCGATTTTCAATATTTATCGGGGGTACCTCAACACAAAACCTAGCTAAGAACACTCGCAGACGCTTATAGTACAACTGTATAAATTTTCAAGAAAATCGGTTCAACCGTTTCGGAGTCTATAGGTAACGGACACACACACATAGACAAAGTTCCATTTATTATATAAGTTTAGATCTTTCATATTTAAGGGCACCTAGCTGTGGTGTAATTGTTAGCAAGCTTGTCTCGCTTGAATCATTACAACTGAGTAGTGAGCTCGATCCTCACTGGGTGTCCCTTACTTTCATCCGTGTGTCACGTCTAGGCTACGTTTAGAGAATCACCTTCCCTCATGTTTGGGGGTTAGGCGCACGGCTAACAACTCTTCTCCATAAAAAAATACAGTTTATTACGGAAACAGCAAACACACATACACACACACACAAAGTTCCATTTATAAATAAGTATTGATAAATAAACTTATATATATATACAATTTTGCACAGAGTTTTAACTTTTAAATATTCATTGAAAATTACCTTGTAGGCTAGTATTTTCCAAAGTGAGCGCTAGCTTCCCTGTCCCCTCTGTTGGCTCTGCTATGTTGAAAGTGGGCACTGCGAGGTTTGTTTTTTTTTTTTCATTTATAGGCGGTGAACATACTAAGGAGAGCAGTGGTCATTCATCCATTTTTTTTTTTCAAATATTCGAAAACTTTATATTGGTTACAAAAGATAATTTCTGAAAGGTATCTAAAGCTGTAAAAAGCTATCAATCTTTTTTTTATTGCTTTTCCAACTTCCTATATGGCTGAATATGGTTTCAATGTAATTACACACCTTACTAAACAAAAAATCCGCCTAAAAATTGCAAAACGAGAAGATCTATGATTACTTCTAAACAGCATGGTACCCAAGAGGAAGCATCAAAGTTAACCATCGCATTACAAACATTGAGAAAAGCTATCAAATAAAAGCGTTTTTTTTTTATATCATTGGCATTCATAACAGAAATGAAAATAATATTAAAATAATTTTTGCACTAATGCCTAAGTGTTATCTTGCTATGAAAAATGAATTCAGTATAATATTTGAAATTTGATTTGACAGGGTGAGGGCGTTGACAAAAATATGTACCCAAAGAGAGCACAGAATGGAAAAAAAAACTACTGTAAGCCATTGTCCGTGGGACTATGTTATTATTCGGTAATGGTTGGTTTATGACAATGGCCCAGACTTAAACATTGGCTAGTGAATTTAACATAATTGTAGGTTTTATCCCTGAGCTGGGTAGTAAGTATACAATTAAAGAATATTAGATATCTGGAGACATGGGCAGCGTAATAAGAAAATTGGCTAGTGAATTTAACATAATTGTAGGTTTTATCCCTGAGCTGGGTAGTAAGTATACAATTAAAGAATATTAGATATCTGGAGACATGGGCAGCGTAATAAGAAAATTGGCTAGTGAATTTAACATAATTGTAGGTTTTATCCCTGAGCTGGGTAGTAAGTATACAATTAAAGAATATTAGATATCTGGAGACATGGGCAGCGTAATAAGAAAATTGGCTAGTGAATTTAACATAATTGTAGGTTTTATCCCTGAGCTGGGTAGTAAGTATACAATTAAAGAATATTCAAGATATCTGGAGACATGGGCAGCGTAATAAGAAAATTGGCTAGTGAATTTAACATAATTGTAGGTTTATCCCTGAGCTAGGTAGTAAGTATACAATTAAAAGTATTAGATATCTGGAGACATGGGCAGCGTAATAAGAAAATTGGCTAGTGAATTTAACATAATTGTAGGTTTTATCCCTGAGCTGGGTAGTAAGTATACAATTAAAGACTATATTAGATATCTGGGAACGCAGGCAGCGTAATAAGAAAATTGGCTAGTGAATTTAACATAATTGTAGGTTTTATCCCTGGCTGGGTAGTAAGTATACAATTAAAGAATATTAGATATCTGGAGACATGGGCAGCGTAATAGAAAATTGGCTAGTGAATTTAACATAATTGTAGGTTTTATCCCTGAGCTGGGTAGTAAGTATACAATTAAAAGAATATTAGATATCTGGAGACATGGGCAGCGTAATAAGAAAATTGGCTAGTGAATTTAACATAATTGTAGGTTTTATCCCTGAGCTGGGTAGTAAGTATACAATTAAAGAATATTAGATATCTGGAGACATGGGCAGCGTAATAAGAAAATTGGCTAGTGAATTTAACATAATTGTAGGTTTATCCCTGAGCTGGGTAGTAAGTATACAATTAAAATATTCTAGATATCTGGAGACATGGGCAGCGTAATAAGAAAATTGGCTAGTGAATTTAACATAATTGTGAGTTTTATCCCTGAGCTGGGTAGTAAGTATACAATTAAAGAATATTAGATATCTGGAGACATGGGCAGCGTAATAGAAAATTGGCTAGTGAATTTAACATAATTGTAGGTTTTATCCCTGAGCTGGAGTAGTAAGTATGAACAAGAATATTAGATATCCTGGTATGGGCAACGTAATAAGAAAATTGGCTAGTGATTAACACTGGTAGGTTTATCCTGAGCTGGGTAGTAAGTATACAATTAAAAGAATATTAGATATCTGGAGACATGGGCAGCGTAATAAGAAAATTGGCTAGTGAATTTAACATAATTGTAGGTTTTATCCTGAGCTGGGTAGTAAGTATACAATTAAAGAATATTAGATATCTGGAGACATAGACGTAATAAGAAAATTGGCTAGTGAATTTAACATAATTGTAGGTTTTATCCCTGAGCTGGGTAGTAAGTATACAATTAAAGAATATTAGATATCTGGAGACATGGGCAGCGTAATAAGAAAATTGGCTAGTGAATTTAACATAATTGTAGGTTTATCCCTGAGCTGGGTAGTAAGTATACAATTAAAGATAATGAATATCTGGAGACATGGGCAGCGTAATAAGAAAATTGGCTAGTGAATTTAACATAATTGTAGGTTTATCCCTGAGCTGGGTAGTAAGTATACAATTAAAGAATATTAGATATCTGGAGACATGGGCAGCGTAATAAGAAAATTGGCTAGTGAATTTAACATAATTGTAGGTTTTATCCCTGAGCTGGGTAGTAAGTATACAATTAAAGAACAGATATCTGGAGACATGGGCAGCGTAATGAAAATTGGCTAGTGAATTTAACATAATTGTAGGTTTTATCCCTGAGCTGGGTAGTAAGTATACAATTAAAAGAATATTAGATATCTGGAGACATGGGCAGCGTAATAAGAAAAATTGGCTAGTGAATTTAACATAATTGTAGGTTTTATCCCTGTGCTGGGTAGTAAGTATACAATTAAAAGATATTAGATATCTGGAGACATGGGCAGCGTAATAAGAAAATTGGCTAGTGAATTTAACATAATTGTAGGTTTTATCCCTGAGCTGGGTAGTAAGTATGATGAAAGATATTAAGATATCTGGAGACATGGGCAGCGTAATAAGAAAATTGGCTAGTGAATTTAACATAATTGTAGGTTTTATCCTAGAGCTGGGTAGTAAGTATACAATTAAGAATATTAGATATCTGGAGACATGGGCAGCGTAATAAGAAAAATTGGCTAGTGAACACAACATAACTGTAGGTTTTATCCCTGAGCTGGGTAGTAAGTATACAATTAAGAATATTAGATATCTGGAGACATGGGCAGCGTAATAAGAAAATTGGCTAGTGAATTTAACATAACTGTGTAGGTTTTATCCACATGACACAGGTAGTAAGTATACAATTAAAGAATATTAGATATCTGGAGACATGGGCAGCGTAATAAGAAAATTGGCTAGTGAATTTAACATAATTGTAGGTTTTATCCCTGAGCTGGGTAGTAAGTATACAATTAAGAATATTAGATATCTGGAGACATGGGCAGCGTAATAAGAAAATTGGCTAGTGAATTTAACATAATTGTAGGTTTATCCCTGAGCTGGGTAGTAAGTATACAATTAAAGAATATTAGATATCTGGAGACATGGGCAGCGTAATAAGAAAATTGGCTAGTGAATTTAACATAATTGTAGGTTTATCCCTGAGCTGGGTAGTAAGTATACAATTAAAGAATATTAGATATCTGGAGACATGGGCAGCGTAATAAGAAAATTGGCTAGTGAATTTAACATAATTGTAGGTTTATCCCTGAGCTGGGTAGTAACAACTTACTGAAATGTCTGTAATCAGACCAGGGACCACAACACCACTATTTTGTCACTGTCTTCGGCCATCCGCCATGGTAGGGATGGACTTATATTTTCAATTCAATTATCTTTATTGTTAATAGCTTAAATGTTCTATGTTTACTGTGTGTTATTATTTACTCTTTGATAATGGCTTATGTGAGCCGAAAGCTTAGACCTGATAAAAAATTCAACAAATACTGTGATTTTTTGTTGTCTTTTAACGACATCACCATCAAGTATATCAGACGGTATGAACGGATCCTACACAAAATTAATAGACAAAACTTGTCTATATTATTCAATGAAACCTGCATTAATTAAAGAATATTAGATATCTGGAGACATGGGCAGCGTAATAAGAAAATTTACCTCCGTAGATTGAATAAATGGTTCTGTTTGAAATTGAAGATTGATAGATACTTGATTAAGGTTGGTGGGGGGGGGGATTAAACGACCATAAGGTTGTGATCGTCACAACAAAGACAAGGATATTAGTCCGAAAGTAAATAACGATAAAGCATGTCAAAATCAAGAAAGTACATGAATTTAACTAACTGGGAAATGTTTTAACAAACGGACGAAAAATTTGAATGCGCATTGGAACAGCAAAAGATGCTTTTAATCATTTCCCCAGAAACAAGGGGATAATGCTGCTAAGACGCAAGTGATTGTTGGAAGAGGAAAAAGAATGAGAAGACTTTAGTGAAGAGAAAGGAAAAATAAAAGAACGTGTTTAAATAAGAAAGATGGCGATTGACGTTGCATTTAAAGTTTTAAAATTGTAGGTGGCAGTGTGATTGATGTGTTCATTTTTACGCCTTATCAACCTTTTTTAGATTATTTAAAGCCAGAAGTATTTTTAGATTGTAGAATTTTCTTACCGACATATAAGAGGACTGATATTACATAAAACTTTGGTACATATTTCATTGTTTTTAATGCAATTTTATCATTTCGTAATACTTTGCGGAGCTTCTGGAAGGCATCTTTTACAATTTCAATGCACCTTCGGATTTCCATGTCATACTGTTAAAATGCTCCCGAGATAGTTGAACTTTTTTTAAATTGCTTGATTCTGGAGTCTCCAATTTGCAGTTCGCATCTTCGATCTTCATCTTTGATATAAAAAACTATCATCAAAGATGAAAGAAAAACTTGAAGCAACTGAAATGTGGTTTTACATAAGGATGTCGTGGACCGAGCATGTGAGCAATGGCGGGTGTTGGAAAGAATGGAAACGAAAAGGAAATTAATATTGAGCATCAGGAAGAGAGAACTGAAGTTCCTGTGACATGCAATGAGGAAGGAGGACTTGGAGAACCTGATACTAACAGGGCAGATAGAAGGCAAAAAAGAGACAGAAGAAAGCAGCGGATAACATATTTGAAGGGTCTGAGCAGGTGGATGAGAGAAAGAGGGTTGCGAGATGTTACAGAAGAAAGTCTACTAAGAGACACCAAGGATAGAGAAACGTGGAAGGCCATGATCGCCTACGTCCTGAAAGGACAAGGCACATAAAAGAAGAAGATCTTGGGTCTATTGAGTGATTGCTCTATTTGTTTTTTACGGCTTATCAACCTTTTGCAGGTTGCTTAAAGCCAGAAAATATTTTAGATTGTAAGAATTTTTGAGACAATAATGATTAACTGATACAGATTCTACTAATTATCTCGTATCAGGGTTGAGAAATAGATTCATACCTTTCGTGGGGTATTTGTGCGTAACTGAATATAACAGGCCCTCTTGGAATATTGAACTCTGCTCTCCGATTTACAATTCCGAGCTCATATCCATTAGACGACCAGCATATCCTAGCTTACAGCATCTGGTATTCCCGAGATAAAGACAATGTACAATGTAAATAGCTACAATACCCAGAAATATAGAAACTTTTGCTTTTCTTCTTTGCCTGCAGTATTCTTCAATCTTCCTCGGGTTTTACCAACACCCGGATGTTAGTCGGCTGATTTTGTTTAATGGGATATCAACCTCAATGAGTTATTTAATACCGAAATCTAAATATTTCATATGTAATTTTATGCTTTCAACTACAGGTATCTTGGACATAATTTTATACTTTCAGAATGAAAGCTATATTTTTAGATGTATAGTTTGTAGATCATAAAATGTCTTTTTTTAATCAATGAATTAGTTATAATGGATATAATTTGGAAGGCTTCTGGAAGTTTCAGAAATAATTACTGACGTTTGTAGAAGAAAATGCGATTAAGAAGATTTGTAGTATTAAAATGAATTAAAGCTGAACAGGAGGCACCATGTTTTGAGAGAATATTGGGCTGACCTCAGTTAAAACTCGTTCATACGGTCCATCGCTCAAGACACATGTAAAATGGCCGGCTCATTGTAGCTACTGTATCGCTCCAATTACAGTGCTGATAGCGGATACAGAAAAGAAAATACAAGATCTCCTACAGGAAGTAGTTAAAGAAAGTGAAAAGAAAGGACTACGTATAAACTACACAAAAAGACTGAATGCATGATAATCAGTAAAAAGAAGAGTCAAAAATACCAATTACAAGTTGTGAATACAAAAATCAAACAGTGCAGAAATTTAAATACCTGGAAAGTGTTCTAACAAGGGATAAAAAGTGCGATACGGAGATACGAAGGTGCATTAGCATGGCAAAGGATGCATTCCAGAAGCTGAGTAGAGTATTAAGGGAGAGAAAAATTTTGGTGGAAACAAAGAAGAGAATACTGGATTGTTGTGTGGTGCCTGTCCTTCAATATGGCAGCGAATGAGAGACAATCTCATCAAAGATTAAGGAAAGACTTTAAGCAACCGAAATGGGGTTCTACAGAAGGATGTTGAGGATACCATGGACAAAGCACACGAGCAATGATGAGATTTTGAAAAGGATGGACACAAAAAAAAACTGATAAATAACATCAGGAAAAAGCTGAAGTTTTTGGGACATGTAATGAGGAAGGAGGGCCTGGAGAACCTGATGCTTATGAGACGTATAGAGGGACAAGGGAAATCAGTACACGACATACCTGATGGACTTGAACAGAAGAATGGTGGAGCGGGGATTGCGTGGAATGACAAGAGAAGGGATATCAAGAGCGACAAGGGATGAGGAAGTGGAGCGCCTTGATCGCCTACGTCCTGAATGGACACGGCACATAAAAGAAAAAGATTTACTTGACTATTCATGTTGTCCTCTACTTTTATAAGAGTCAGATCATGTCGAAAATGGAGTACAGTCGTCATATTTGGATGGGAGCTGCCCAGACCATATTTTCCAGCATAAATTAGAGTTCAAAAGCACCTCCGAGGCCTTGTTGGCGAAAAATGATGTCTGCTTTTCAATATGGCAGCGTATAATAGACAATCTCATCAAAGATTAAGAAAAGACTTAAAGCAACCTAAATGTGGTTCTACAGAAGGATGTTGAGTATACCATGGACAGAGCACACGAGCAATGATGAGATTTTGAAAAGGATTGAAAAGGGAAACAAATAACATCAGCAAAATGCTGAAGTTTTTTGGAGACATGTAATGAGGAAGGACGGCTTGGAGAAACTGATGCTTATGAGACGGATAGAGGGACAAGGGAAAGCAGTGCACGACATACCTGATGGACTGAGTGGAATGACAAGAGAAGGCATATTAAGAGCGACAATGGATATGGGGAAGTGGAGGGCCCTGCTCGCCTACGTCCTGAAGGGATATGGCACATGAAAAAGAAGTACCTGATTCTTCATGCTATCTTCTACTTTTATAAGAGCCAGATCATGTCGAAAATGGAGTACAGTTGTCATATTTGGACGGGAGTTGCCCAGTCCTTACTTTCCAGCTTTGATTAGAGTTCAAAAGCGCCTCCGAGGCCTTGTTGAAGGATTATTTTTCACACTCCAACCTGTCTCTCACAGGTGAGATGTTGCGAGTCTTTCACTACTCTGTTGCTACTAGCATGGAGTGTTCGGACGAACTACATTCACTGGTTCCGCCGGGTTTGACCTTTACCGCTGGGACTCACCATGCTACTTACATTGTAGCAAACTACCCACATTCCCTCTGTATTCCATCAGCGAAAAGTAAGTTCCACTCAAATAGCCTCTACCTGCGAACCGCTGCTCTGTGAAACAAACTCCTTAGAGGATGTTTCCCCGACTCCCAAGAGAATGTTTTCCCGACCACTACAATATTAACCCGTTCGTTTAGCGTTAACCATTATCTTCTCTTATCAAATTAAACTACCCTTTAACGTAACCATCTACCTCGAGTGGCCCACGGGCCTTGTATAGGGAGAACTTGACTGTTTAAAAAATCACAGAGAAACGTTAGATCAAACATAGATCGCTAAGAGAAAGAACCAATGAAGAAATTTAAATATAATTCATGGGTGAATGGAAAAAAAAACTAGCAAGGGTTGAACGCTGGTTTTACTTTAAAGTTTTAGGATCGAGTAAATCTTGGCCATGTCAATGCATTATCGAATCTTAATGGAAAGTGCGGCACTGAGATTCGAAGACGCATTGGCATGGCCAAGAACGCATTTCAAAACCTAACCAGAGTACTGGGAGACAGCAAAATCTCATTGGAAATGAAGAAAAGAGTTCCGGACTGCTATTGTTATTTACTGTCACTGGATCTGGATAAACAGCGAGAAAAACCGATATAAAAAAATAAACTTATATTTTTATTCTTCGTCGGTGACGCTTGTGAGAAGCAGGGCAAAACACTTTTGTTATATACTGCCACTGGATCTGGACAAACAACGAGCAAAACGTATATATAAAAATATAAAATTATATTTTTATTCTTTGTCGGTGACGCTTGTGCGCGGAGTAGTACGGCAGTCGGAGAGAGTTGCGCACCCGAAGAGGCTGTCTGGAGTCGGAAGCCAGCTGCAATTCCCTGTCCTCCAGCCAAAAACTCTAGACCAAAGGTCGGCAACCTGCGGGCCGGATCCGGCCTGCTAAGGCATTTTGACCAGGCAGTGAGCCTGATAACCAATAAATCTATTTCAAACATGTGAGACGAGGCTTTCGAATTCAACAAAAGGCCTGCTGTTATCTTCCTCTAATCCACCCAACCGAATTTAAATACTATAACCGCAAAACATGATCAAAACCCAATCATTGCGTAAAAAATAAAAAATAAACATAAAACAAAAACTGAGAGCCGATTTTACCGACCGACCGGCGACAGACATTAGGCGGGGACACCTTCAAAGGGATAATGTTGTCTCAGTCGGCTTTCTATTTCATTCCTCCAACAGTAACTCCCCATCGCTTAACCCTGCTACTTACCCTATGTAAGTTGCTGGAATTTTTTAATGGGCCATGTTCTTATCTTCTCAAAGTTTCGATTGATTTTTTGACTTTGAAGTATTTTGACGTTCCTTGAGGAAAAGTAATTTTTGTTAGGTTTTTTTTAAATTTTAGATTTTCTTTTGTTCTGATTTTTCAATGATTATTTTCATTATGATTTTAAATATTTAAGTTGACAGGGGTCTGCATATATAATTTTCCTTAATTTTTTTTATTAATGGCCTTCGTCTAGCGCGTGAACCGTCATTATAACACAATCTGGCACGCGGGGTCGAATAAGTTGCCGACCCCTGCTCTAGACTTTATAAAATCTCAAAAATCCCACACATTTTTGCTTTTTCGGCTTGTTGCTTTGTTTGTTGACTTCAACCACGGCCTGTCAGTCACACCTGGTGGCCTATTTTAAAACCGGTTATCGCCCGCTTTTTTCACCGCAATTTGTTAACATCATCTACGGCCGGATGTATCTCTCAACCATATCATTACTTGCCATCGCCTTTCAAGCCGGTTGTTGAACTTACCTACGGCTGGATGTCAATTACTTCCACCGTTCAAAGTAATATTTTGCAGTATGTGATATCTCTCCTTCTATATGTCAACGAATGTTGGTAGATCTTTTCAAGGATGAAGTAGAGACTCGAGGCATCAGAAATGTGCTTCTACAAAGGTATAGTGAGGATACCGTAGACCGAGCACGTAAACAACGAAGAGGTGTTGGAGAGGATGTAACCAGGAAGAAAACTTATACTTAATATCAGGAAGAGGCAGCTAAAATTCTTGGGACAGGTAATGAGTAATTACGGTTTGAAGAATCTAATACTCACAGGACAGACAGAGGGACAGAGAAACAGGGGAAAGCAGCGCGAGTGATATTTGATGGGCTTGAGCAAATGGAAGGCGGAGCGGGGTTTGGGAGAGATACCAAAAGGAAAAATACTAAGAGCAACAAGGGACAGGGCAGGTGGAAGTCTATGATCGCCTACGTTTTGAAAGGACACGTCACATGAAGAATAAAAGATCTTGTACAACTAAGATTTACTCACCCACTTCTACAGCCCGCCTAGACTGGCGCTTACGTGATTACTGGTTTTTTAGATCTATGTATATAAAAGGCAATCTGTGAGTGACTGTTCCCTATGCACGCCTACATTTTTAAGCTACGCCATTCAAACTTTCTAGGGACACATATCTACAGGGAAGCCAAGTCAACACATATTTTTTGAGTTTTAAGTTCAGCAATTTTCCCTTTGGCACTTTTTAGCCAATGGGGCTGATTGTTTATATTTGCTCCGTAAAACATCTAGTGTCTAAGATGGTTGCTGAATTACGTCACAGAAATCAAATCACACGTGTCAAACGCAATTAAAATATTTTCTTATTTAAAAAAAAATGAGCCTTTATATTTAATTTTTATTCCGACGTTTTAAAAATTCATTTAGTCAATAAAATATGTGAATATTTTCCCCGTTATTTTGAAAGAAAAGAAATATTTTTAAAAAAAAGTTTTTCAAACAAAAACAAAATATGTAAAAAAAAAAAAAAAACAAGTGCCAATGGTTAATTTAATTATTTAAGTGATTTTTTTTTTCAGATTTAATATTTCATACTTCAGAAAGTAAAATTTAAAAAAAAATAAACCTTTTTTTTCTCTCATTGTCATCTTCTCTAACTACTAAAATGTTCTCAGCTGCACGGGTAACGCCGGGCCCTGATGCTAGTACAATATAAGTCAGCTATTCTATTCAACTAATTCTTTGTTCGAATATAGAAGTGTCGAAATTTTGGACAACTTGCCATCATTAGGGCCATCTAGTTTTCGCACAAAGAAAATTTGGAGAACTTGAGATTAACTAATGCAAAACTAATTAAAAAAATTAGTCACTGTCAATGTCAGGGTAAAAGGTAAATTTTATATTGAAGGAACACGGGTTGAGTCGACCGCCGTGAAAATCTATAGATCCTGTTGACTATGAATTAATAATCACGCAAACAAAATGACTGCAATAGCGTATCCACGTAATAAATATCCTATCCGCCTCAGCATATCTTACTAGCTACCCATATTCTCATGATAAACATGGGTCATAGTTATTATTGGTTCTGCGCATAAATCAATATGCCATTTTAGCCAACAAGAGAGGATGAGGTGGGGAACTTTTTCGCAATATCACAAGTCCACCGACACATAACAAACAAGACGATCTAACACGATGTCGATATCGGAGAAAACGCCATTATCGAATGCAGGTGCAAGAATCAATAGCCTCAGTCTGACACAAAGTTGTACGTACGGTATTCAAATAACTTTAGCATGTATTTCCTGTTTATTTGGCTGTCAAATAAACAAAAACAGAAATATAACTGAAAGCAGATAATGGAAATAATCCAAATATTTCTAGTAGTTTTAGATGTGTGTTGTAAACTCACCAAGCTAATCAGTCAGTTAAGTACCATACGTGATACACGCTTTGGGCGATCATGTCTCTTTCGAGACATGACTGACTGGGCAGAAGATTCTCACACAGTAGATTGCCATTGCTTTCTGCGGTAGATTGGTTGCCGACCAAGGCTATAGAACCCAATCTGTCCTATTATTTAACCAATAACTGGAGGAAAGAGACGGATTAATACCTTTCCCAAGGGTATTTGTGTGTAAGTGAACGCAAGGAATTCAACTGGAATTCGAACTCGGCTCCCCGATTTGCCGTTCCGAGTCGATATCCACTGCACCACAACGCACATCCAAGCGAATACTTATTCTTAAAAAGAGAGGAAGAAATAAAAAAAGAGAGAGAAAAAAAGAAAATATATAAAAATCAGAAGTAAAAAAAAGAAAGAAAAGAAATTGGTCTACGTGAACATTAGAAATTTTACTTGATCAATAAAAACAATTAAAAAGAGAGAGAGAAACAAGGAAAAAAAGGAAAAATAGGGAAACAAAGAATGAAAAGGAAAAAGAAACAAGAAAAGAAAAGTAAAAAAGAAAGAAACAAGTAAAAACAAGGAGAGAGAGAAACAAGAAAAGAGAGCTACGGAAAGAAAGAAAGAAAGAAAGAAAGAAAGAAAGAAGAAAAATAAATACAAAAACTAGAAATCAGAAGAAAAAAATAAAGAAAAGAAAAAATTGGCGCCTAAATGAACATTAGAAATTTTACTTGGTGAGTTAAAAACAAAGAAAAAGAGAGAGAAACAAGAAAAGGAAAAGAAAAAGAACCAAACAAAGAAAATAAAGAAGAGAGAAACATGCAAAGACAAGGAGATAGAGAAACAAGAAAAAAAGAAAGCTAAGAAAGAAAAAGAGAGAGAAAGAAAAAATCGGGAGAAAGAAATAGAAAGAAAAAGAGAAGAAAATAGATACAAAAAATAAAAATCAGAAGAAAAATAAGAAAAAATTGACGCCTAAATGAAAATTAGCAATTTTACTTGATCGGTTTAAAATAATTAATGAAAAAGAGAGAAAAACAAGGAATGGAAAGGGGGGAAAACAAGTAAAAAAAAGATAAAAAAGAGAAACAAGGAAAGAAATAGAAAAAGAGAGAAACAAGCAAAGACAACGAGAGAAAAACAAGGAAAAAGAGAGATAAGGAAAAAAGACAAAGAAAAAGAGAGAGAAAAAAAGAGAGAGAAATGGAAAGAAAAAAGAAAAGAAAATAGATACAAAAAATAGAAATCAGAAAGAAAAAAACAAAAGAAAGTGGCGCCTAAATGAATATTAGAGGGGGATGTGAATCTTCTCAAATTTTTCAATTAGAAATTTTACTTGATCAATTAAAAACAATTAAGCATGGAAAGAAAAGGAAAAAAGAGAGAAACAAAGGGAAAGAAAGAGAAAAAAGGAAAGAAAATGAAAAAGAGGGAATCAAGCAAAGAAAAGGAGAAAAACAAGGAAAAAGAGGCGAGGAAAGAGAAAGAAAAAGAGAGAAAGAAATAGAAAGAAAAAAAGAGAAAAATAGATACAAAATATAGAAATCAGAAGATAAAAAGGGGAAAAAAAGAAAAAATTGGCGCCAAAATGAACATTAGAAATTTTACTTGATCAATTAAAAACCATTAAACATGGAAAGAAAAGGAAAAAAGAGAGAAACAAAGGAAAAAAAGAAAGAGAAAAAGGAAAGAAAATGAAAAAGAGGGAATCAAGCAAAGAAAAGGAGAAAAACAAGGAAAAAGAGGTGAGGAAAGAGAAAGAAAAAGAGAGAAAGAAATAGAAAGAAAAAAGAGAAAAATAGATACAAAATATAGAAATCAGAAGATAAAAAGGGGAAAAAAAGAAAAAATTGGCGCCAAAATGAACATTAGAAATTTTACTTGATCAATTAAAAACTCATTTGCATTTCGAGTATCTTTCATTGAATTTGTAAGTGTGACTTTACGACAGCCATTAAATGGTGAGGAACATCATGAAAAAAATTCATTGCCTTTTCACAAAAAGCCTTGGCGGCAAGGCATTGTAATGATATATGCTTAACTGGATTTGGCAAAGTTGTTAATCTTTCCATTCTACAAGGAAGACAATATTCGTCACATTTAACCAAGTGAAAGTCAAAACCATTGTCAATTATTACTTTAACTAATTCGCTGGATTCCGTCTTTAATTCAACTAAATCATGAAGTACGGTTCTTCCATTGTTATCCCTGCTGTTGACATTAACTCCGCAGTCAAGAAAAATATGAAGAATTCTAGAAGATTCACATCCCCCTACAGACATTTGCAAGAGGCTTTTCTGGTCTAAGCCACGAAGATCTGTCGTTAAAATCTGTGCAATCCCCTTGTGGAATGACTCAGCATTTTCACAGAACCATTCCAATTCATGGATCATATCAATGACAAGATATAAAATCATTTTAACTTTACAGGCTCGAGAGATTCTTTCTCGTGGCGTCATGTGTTCGAATCTAGCACGAATTTCTGAAACGTACTTCACTATCATTTCGAAAACTTTCACAGCGTTTAATTCGTCGAGTACAATATTTATAGTGAGAGAATGCCATATTAACTGCTCCACTTGATAAAAGGTCATAAAAAAATATTTATCGTTCAGTGAATACACTATGTTGAAAAAGTAATTGCATAAGACAACAAACTTGTCCACTTCGCCGATTTTGCATACGGCTGATGTAAACGCTTGCAAAGTAAACATATCGCTTGAACCATGAATCGATTCTAAATATACAAGAGCCGGAATGTCATCTTCATTGATAAAGTGTACAACTTCTTGTAGTTTTCCTGTTGAGTGTGGATTTTGAAACACTGCGGTGTCGATTGGTTTGCAACGAAGCCGCAACGACTTTTCCCATAATTCCTTTGATTTCTCCTTAAAACTGTTAATGTGGAAAAGGCAGCTTTGCGTTTCATAGACCTTAATAACTTCAGGTCTTGAATAAGAGCCTTTTCTTATTATCTTATTCACAATCTTTTCAGAGGAAAACTGCACGGCAAGATGCAAAGCGTCTTCTTCGAAATCAGTTTTAAATCTGACGTCCGTTTCCTCATTGTTAAGGAATAGAGAAATAATTGCGTTACTTTGAGTTTTATATGCCAAAGCAAGTGTTGTGTATCCGTAATCATTTCTCGAATTAATATTTGCGCCCACAGATATTAAATATTTGCAAAGTATCAAATTATGCATCGACTCCATCAAGCACGTTTGTCCACTATAATCACGGCTATTCACATTAGCGCCGTGTTCAATCAAAAGTCTGACCATTTCCAACTGGCCATTCTCACAGGCATAATGAAGAGCTGTTCTTCCCTCGGATGAACAAGGAATTTCGGTATTAGCTCCGTGTTTTAAAAGGATAGAGGCAAGATTCTCAGAATTTAAAGTGACAGCCGCACAAAGACAGGTTAATTTTTCCCGATGTATCCACCCGAAGCTATTTGGGTTGGCACCGCAGCTCTCCAAAAAATAAATGACAAGAGACACAGTCTGTTTTTTTACTGCAGTGAAAAGAAGCGATGAATGCTCGTATTCTGCGGAGACGAGGAATCGCCTCTGTTCAAAAGAAAAAGGATTCATCATTTCTAGGATTTCCAACGGCTTGTTTGAATGGAAAAGTTGAGCAATTCTTTGGATAACCTTCCAAAATGTCATGCCGAAATCTGAAGAATAAATAAAGAGAAACGGATATTATTATTTTTTTTATTTGTGTGTGTGTGTGTGTATGTGAATCTGGTTCAAAGGTTTTTAAAAAGATAAATTATCCAAAGAAACTAATATTTTACTCCTGCAGTTATGCTATCCTCTACTTTACAAGAACCAGATCAACATCAAAATGAAATACTGCAGTCATATTTGGGCGGGAGCTGCCCAGTCTTAATTTCCCATTCTAGATAGAATCTAAAAGCGTTTCCGTGCCCTTGGTGGGGTTATTCCCCACTCTGCATACTGCTGCCATATCTGGTCGGGTGCCCCTGCTGTTCTCCTCGGGCTTCTCGAGGGTCTGTAATGTGATAGATACCGACTTGGCAGACCGCCTGCAGTCCCTCTCCCACCGGCGCGACGTGGCTTCCCTGTGTCTCTTCTATAAATACTTTCACGGCTTCTGCTCCGATGAACTTAGATCACTGGTGCCCCCTAAATACGAATTTGCACGAGATACTAGATTAGCAACTAGATCCCACCCTTTTACAGTGAAACCGATAAAATGCAGCCGTAACTTCTACTCCAACAGTTTCTTTCCTCGCACTTCCCGACTGTGGAATTCTCTTCCAAACGATTGCTTCCCCGACGACTACAATCTCCAGGAGTTTAAATGTAAGGTCAATAGACACCTCCTAACACACTAACCTGCTCCCATTCTATCAAGCACTCTTCCCATCTGCCTAACCCTCATCCTCGCTATCCTTACTCATCTGTCACCTTCCTCCTGACATTCCCTATGTCTAACCACTCCTTCTCTTTCTTCCCCTATGTAGCCCCATGCGCAATAGTGGCAGTGGAATGCCTTGCTTGGAGTGAGATGATAAAAAAAAACAAAAAACCCTTCTCCCACAGACGGAATTTAGGAATCCTTTCGCTACTTCCATGGAAAGTGCTCGGACGAACTGCATTCCTTCGCCTCGCTAGTTCTAATATTCATAGAATGATATACCCCATTGATTGTAATAAAGGGTTCGGTTCGAAATTCCTAGCACCTGAAGAAGACCGGAGCGTACAACGGCCGAAACGTCCTACAAATGGCCACAAAGATGAGGACAATAGTTCGAATAATGTAAATACAGTAAATACTACATCATCTCAGAAATCTAGACAAAGTTAATGTTATATTATTTAAATAAGATCCCTTATTTTACTCCATGAATAACAGGATAACAACCAACACAATCAACAAAAAATGCAAATTCTTTACTACGATCAAGCTGGCAGACCGGACAGAAATCCTTCGCTTGCTGGATGTGTCCCGGGGATCGCCGGTTTTCGAACACTGGTCTATCTTTATCTTCCCCACCTATCCGCATAAAATGTGCTTTTTACTCTGTAACACTCTACCTCGATTGGCTCCCGAGCCACGTATATGGTAAACATCACTATAAGAAAAAATAATAATAATAATAATACCAAAGTAATCTCTAAAAAGGATATGTGTTGTGGTGCAGTGGATATCGGCTCGGAACGAGAAATCGGGGAGCAAATTTCGAATTCCAGTTAAATGCCTTGCATTCACTTACGTGCAAATACCCTTGAAAAAAGTATTAATCCATCTCTTCCGTCCAGTTATGTGTTAAATAACAGGACAGATTGAGTTCTATAGCCTTGACTGGCAACCAGTCTACTGCAGAAAGTAATGGCAACCTACTGCGGGATAATCTTCTGCCCAGTCAGTCATTTCTCGGAAAAGACATGATCACCTAAGCGTGTATCACGTATGGCACTTAACTGACTGAATAGTTGGAAACATGATTGAGGCTTCTACTGGGCATACAGTGGGGGATCGGTTTTTTATTGTTATGAAGTAATAAACTGATCCCCCACTAATTACTACTTAATAATATAATACATCTCTTCCACCTCTAGCTCTGAGTCAAATAACAGGACAGATTGGGTTCTATAGCCTTGGCTGGCAACCAGTCTACCACAGAAAGTAATGGCAAGCTACTGCGGAAACATTTTCTGCTCAGTTAGTCATGTTTCTTTTGAGACATGATAACCCAAGCTTGTACCATGCATGACTCTTTACTGACTGACTAAAACATGGAAGAAAAAGGAAAAGATATGGTTTAAATAACAGGACAGATTGAGTTCTATAGCCTTGGCTGGCAACCAGTCTACCGCAGAAATCAATGGCAACCTACTGCGGGATAATCTTCTGCCCAGTCAGTCATGTCTCTTTTGAGACATGATCGCTCAGAGCGTGTATCGGGTATGGCACTTAACTGACTGACTGAATCTCTAAATTCATTAATAGAAATACTACAGATTATTGAATTCAGTTTTCATCTAAGAAAAAAAATAAAAAACACGTCATCACACATGACTGATAAACGTTATTGTCGCACGTAGCCTGAAAGACTTCCTGCGTTTGGAAATAGAAAATTCAGCTTAAAAATATAACGATATCTTAAAATCTATCACTTAAAAAGTTTTGATTTTCTTAATCTTACACTAGCAATATAGCCCGGCGTTGCTCGGGTGTAATGAAAGCTTTAAAACTAATCCATGGTTCTGGAGCTCAGATTCTTTGGACGTTGGCACGAAAGACTAAAAAAGCAGTAGTTGTTTCCAGATAAAGCGAAACCGTAGACTGAAAGAAAAATGAATGGATGTAAGTCAAATTTTGATTTCTGGGTATATATATATATATATATATATATATATATATATATATATATATCGATTTTCTGCACTATTGTAAGAACTGCAACCTTGAAACCTCTGAATATTGTTTCTCATGTCTTTGTCTATGAGTGTATCAAATTTGATTAAAATCGGACCACTCCTTCTATAACCCGATTTTTTCGATTATCGATTTTCGATATTTATCGGGGGTACGTCGACACAAAACCTAGCTAAGAACACTCGCAGACGCTTATAGAAAAACTGTGTAAGTTTTTAAGAAAATCGGTTCAGCCGTTTCGGAGTCTATAGGTAACGGATACACACACACACAGACACACACACACGCACAGAGAGACAAAGTTCCATGTTAATAGTAGCATGAATGTAAAGATAAAATTGATTTTATTATATTTTGGACATTTTCGTTTCTTTTAACGAATTTTGGGAAATATGGTGAACGTTAATAATGGCACAAGTGAAAAAAAAACACTCTTTAAACAGCTTGAAATTTTTCACGAGCAACTGTTTAATTTTAAGCTATTTCAATTTAAAATTTCTAATCGGAGGACAGGTGTTGTCATTTTATTATTTGTTTATGGTCCAATAGTCTGGGAACATATCGTTGATCTCAGTGGCTCTTCTACCACAACCCCACCATTGAAGTCATATTAAGAAATAAAGGAAAAGAGAAGAGTTGCTTTCAAAGATGCAAAACAGATTATACAAGATCAACTCCTATAAGATGGAGATGTTTTCCTATTTGTGTTCTTTTCACATAAACCGAATTTAAGTATATAAAGGATGTTGGCTGTTGGATTGGATATCGGCTGGGAACTAGACATCGAAGTGCCGAGTTCGAATTTCAGTTGAATTCACATACGCCCAAATACCCTTGGAAAAAGTATGAACCCGGCGCTTCTCCCTCCAGCTATGAGTTAAATAGCAGGACAGATTGGGTTCTATACTTCTCTATACCGCAGAAAGTAATGACAACCCACTGCGGAAAAATCTTCTAGTCACTCATGTCTCTTTCGAGATACGACCGTCCAAGCGTGTATCACGTATGGCACCTTACTAACGAAAGTTAACAGAAAAAAAATTTCCTTGACTTATTTCAGTTCTGAATAAAAATTCAACTCCTTGTCAATTCTTTAGAAATTTAGTCTATTTAAAATTAACATTACTACAACCGCAAAAAAAAAAAAAATCGTAAAAACTAATTCTGTTCAAAAAAATAAAAAGTAATTCGATCGGGAATATTACATAATAAAACGAAATAATGATCACATTTTCTGTTTTATACATTTATTAAACTATAAAAAATTTTTAAAAAGTTGTTTAAGTCCCAGTCCTCTGACTTCTACACAATTTTAGTTATCTTAAATTAGTTGGGCTTATTTTCTACAATGTTTGCAATTCAGTGAGGAAATAAAAATCGATTCTTTCTCCTTTTTTTCTAACAAAGAAACCAACAACGAAACAGAAACCTCAACACATTTCAAAGGTAATTAAAAAAATCAATTTCAATTTAAAGTATAACGATACTGAAGATCTTAATCTCTACAAAAAATAAATCTTCAAAATTGCGACAAAAACGCATATTTAAAATCAAAATTTTCTCTTCAAAGAAAGCGTTCATATTTACCTTAAAAATGTTCGTTTGACATTGGAATCAACGCTACAAACTAAGTTGGCATTTTCGTAAAAATATTTTTAATATAAAAAATAAGGAAAAAAAATACAAATCAATTTAAGGGGGCGGGGAATACGAAGGTTATTTTTGATTACCCCCAAACTTAGCTAGTCAAGTTCACTGATCCAAACGTGCTTTATAATTCTTTTTATTTACACTGAACAGTGAACGTCATTTTTATTCTGCGCCCACTAAAGAATCACCAACCCTCTATCATTTTATCATTCTAACACGTTGTGGTGCATTGGATATCGGCTCGGAACGGGAAATCGGGGAGCCGAGTTCGAATTCCAGCTGAATTCATTGTATTCACTTACGCGCAAATACCCTTGAGAAAGGTATTAATCCGTCTATTCCTTCCAGTTATGGGTTAAATAACAGGACAGATTGGGTTTTATAGCCTTGGTCGGCAGAAAGCAATGGCAACCTACTGCGGGATAATCTTCTGCCCAGTCAGTCATGTTTCTTTCGAGACATGATCGCCCAAGCGTGTATCACGTATGGCACTTGAAGTTTTAAAGTGATTTTTAAAAAATAAACAAGCTTTCATTTTAGCTTTAATTGAAAGCTAAATGATTAAATTTACTATTTCCAGTAAGCAAAATACTCTGGTTTATTTCAAATAGAAATTATGTTAATAGGAATCTCAATTTCTTTAGCGTTTTAAAAAGTTGTCATGTTTTTCGTCCATTTTGACAGGTTTGTAAACAAAAATTGATTCTCGGTTTTAAAAATCTTGAAAAAATAAAATATACATCTGTGACACGTTATTTTCGGAAAATTAGCAAAGACAGACTATGAATCTGAGCTTAGCACATTTTATAAGAACTTTATTGTATTACAAAAAACCACTTTCAATACTCGTCTCCCAACATTATGGGGAAAGTAATAATTTGCCATAGAGTAGGTACCTCCAGTAATTAGCTTGGTAAACAGAATAACAAAACAAATTAATCTGATTTTAAAACAGGTATTACTTGTTTATAGCATGAAATTTTGAATACAAATATTTCTTAATTACAGAGATCATAACTTTCTGATTTGTTAAGTGATTTACGACAGACACATGCGTTCATATGCTAAGTATGGCTGACCAGAATTGACATAATTGTTCGGATACTTTATAAATTGTTATAATTAAAAATAAAAGCAATTCTTGTAAAATTTTAGTTTTCATCGATTTTTTTTTCTTCAAACTATAATGTCCTTAATATATATATATATATATATATATATATATATTAGAAAAAGAAATAAATAAGGTTGTTCCAACGAGAGAAATTGGTATAGAATAAAAATTGTGAGAGACCGTGAACGTTTCGTTTAAACAAAACGTTCACTTTTTATTATATATATATATATATATATATATATATATATATAAAGCTCATCTAATTAAATGTCATAGTTTCATTGCACTTTTTTTATTTTACTGTTGAGAGCAGAGTTTATAAAAAAAGTCAACTGTTTCGAAAAAATTTTCTAAAAGTAATTTCAAACGTGTTCAGTCAGTTAAGTGCCATACGTGATACACGCTTGGGCGATCATGTCACGAAAGAGACATGACTGACTGGGCAGAAAGTTATCCCGCAGTAGGTTGCCATTGCTTTCTGCAGTAGACTGGTTCCCGACCAAGGCTATAGAACCCAATCTGTCCTGTTATTTAACCCATAACTGGAAGGAAGAGACGGATTAACACCTTTCCCAAGGGTATTTGCGCGTAAGTGAAGGCAATGAATTCAGTTGGAATTCGAACTTGTCTCCTCGATTTCTCGTTCCGAGCCGTTACCCAATGCACCACAACGAACATCCCACCCAACATTTTTTTTTTCGTGGAGGTCGAAAAAAAAATGTTAACTACATGTATCGAAATAGCGTCTCTAACAACCCGTCTGCTTTTTAGAAAAAACATGTCATGGAAATTTTTTTTTAATCATTTCACCCCAAGCAAGGCATTCCACTGCCACGGTTGAGCTTGGGGCTACATAGGGGAAGGTAAATAGAAAGAGTGGTTAGATATAGGAAATGTCCGAAGCGGGGGTGGTGATAGATAGTCTGGTGGATGGGAAGAGTGTTTGAAAGAATAGAAGCGAATTAGTGTGTTAGGAGGGGTCTATTGACCTTACATTTAAACTCCTGGAGATTGTAGCCGTCGGGGAAGCAGTCATGTGGAAGGGAATTCCACAGTCGGGAAGTGCAAGAAAAGAAACTGTTGGAGTAGAAGTTGCGGTTGCATTTTATCGGTTTCACTGTAAAAGGGTGGGATCTAGTTGCTAATCTAGTATCTCGTGCAAATTCGAACCTAGAGGGCACCAGTGATCTAAGTTCTAACTACCTACATTTCTCTTTAAACAATTTTAACTACAAAGCTGCATGCATTTCTCAATGAACATTTTTCTTCTCACAAATATGTTGTGGTGTTCAGTTAGCGAAATTTCACATATATTTTTTTTCTTAAAACTTTGTCATTCTGTTAATAAATCTTTACTTTAATGTATACACGGAATATTTTATCCTTTCACATTTCAACATCCAACATTCGACCTTCTGATAATTAAATTGTGGGGACTTCGGACGTGTTTGGCACAAGGTCAATTTACCAAGCATCACTGAGGCCCCTACACACATACCCATATCTATATACAAGAGACTATCTACGAACTCGAACAACATAAAAATATTTAATGCAAACAAAGACACATATGAGTCAGCACTAAAAAATAGCGGATACTCATATAAACTTCAATACACAAAGAGAAACCAAACAAAAACAATAGAAAAAGTAACATAATCTTGTTTAACACCCCCCTCTACAACAACAATATATAAACAAAAATAGGAAAAATATTTTTTTAGCAAAACACTTCCCCAAACTATCAAAAATTATCAACAATTATTAATAAAAACAGTCAAAATCAGTTACAGTTGCATGGAAAATATGAAAAAGAATAATAACCAAACACAACGAGAAAATGCTTATTAAAACCAATTACAACAACAAAAGCCCACATGACAATATGAACAAATGTAGCTGCTGAAAGAAGGACAACTGTCCACTTGATAATAAATGTCTTACGAACAACATAATATACAAAGCTACAGACGAAAATATTTACATAGTGTTATGGGACCTACTCTTTTTGAACTATCATGAACTCTTCCTATTATTATGAATACCGAGAGAATATGAACTCTTCCTATTATTATGAATACCGGGAGAATATGCCTCTGGGTGTGGAGTTGATTTGGGTTGAGTCACCCCAGTCTAATACTTGGCAGTCAGACCGACGTGTAACACTCTTGTATTTGTTTTCCGTTTAATATATATGTTTCACTAATTCCTGAGTTCGAGTTTTCTTCCGAACCTCTTCTGGGTCCACAACACATAGGAACAACAGAAACAAGGTATAAAGAAAGACTCAATAACCACAAAATATCATTTAACACAGAAAAATACAAAACCAACACCACGTTATCAATATATATATATATATCAATATATATATATATATGGAACCAGAAAGAAGAAACATTTACCACCAAAATAAAATGTGAAATAGTACAAATAGTACCGTCACACAGCAGTAATAGCAAAAGTTGTAAATTATGCTTGGAAGAAAAACTAGCAATAATCAGTTTTAAAAACCAAAGTAAAATATTAAAAAAAAAGAAGAAACAAAAAAAAATGAGATAATGGTAAAATGCAGGCATGCAAAGAAACACCTATTTTCCTACACTAACAACAATAAATAACAACAAAATAAAAAAGGAAGTGTACAAACAATATAAATAAAACAAAAAATTAAAAACAAAAAAAAAACCTAAAAGTACAAATATAACGAAATCAAACAGAAAATAATAAACAAAAACAAGACAAACAAATAATATAAATACGAAAAATAACAGTACATAAAAACACCCAGTCGCGACAAAAAGAGAAAATAATACAACAATCACTAAACGGAAACTAAAAATAAAATAAATAAATTAAAATTATTTAATTAAAAAAAACGTAAAGCTATAGTGGGTATCTTATCTATTCTTTTTCCGTTATTAGTGGGATTCCGTTTTAGTGAAAGGTAATTGTATACCGTTGCAGATTAACGGAATTTGAGCTTGTGGTAGATAGCCCACTATAAGTCATAAAATGATTATAAAATCAAGAAAAGCAAATTGAGTTGAAAATAACATTTATATGTACACATATTAATTAATGTTTTACAATTAAAGCAATACTTGAATATAAAGATCCAACGGAGGTTAGAATGTTCATAGAAAATATAATGCTGAAAAAGATAATTAGTGTTTAGGAATGTGGGGAGAGGAGGTATGTGAGGAATGTCTTTGAAGTACTCGCTCTTTAGGTCAGTAAGTACTTTTGAGACAGCGAAGAAGTGATGCGAGGTGAAGGGAGGCGAATGTAGTAGCCGCTCGACTTAGGTCAAGGGGATATTAATTACATTCTTCTCCTTGGTCTCTGCGTCAGTCTGTCTGCTGGGGTCTTGTCTGTATCCGCTTTTTATATCTACTTTTGGATCAAACAGCTCGTTTGGAATTTCACACTTGTATTTGATTCTGGGCTTCCCATTGGCTGGTAAATAAAATTCGTGTAGGCTCGCGAAATGGAAATTTGATATTTGATTAATTTTTATTTTTCAACCGGAACATCTGCGCGAATACACCTGAGCAGGGACGATTTTTGTTCATTTGCTTTCTGGTTGTTATAGAGCAAACATCCGGTCCCTCGCTTTTGCTCGGTCGGTATCACCACAAAGCCCACAGACATAAATACAATAGCACCCAACCATAACCCAGAAAATAATAAACCTTCACTCGGCAAAACATACAAAACCTTAAGAAAAAGGTCAAACCAATAAAAAAGACGTCAATACAACAACAAAAAACTCAACCCAATTAAATAAACACCCTTTCACGCATACACTAAAAATAAAAATAAACCAAAAAACTACATAATAAAAGGAAAAAGAAGGAAAAAAATCAGCCAATCATAAATAAAAAGAAATAAAAGAATAAACAACCAATCATATCAGAGATACTGTTTACATAAATGAATAAGCGATATGTCTTCCATGCGTTTAACGACTGTTTCAATGAAACAGGAAGCCTTGTCAATTTAAAAATTCTTTTTTATTTGGACTTTCTTACTTCTTTAAATAATGTCCGGCATTCTTAATTATGATTGTTTTTATAATATTTTATTAAAGTTCTTAAGTTCAAATATTTAACGATTAAACAGGGGCAATTTCTACGGGTATTTTATAGTTGTGAAACGCCCAAGGAGCTTATTCAGTAATTAACTTAAGAATTAGTGTTCATCCGAGAATACAAATGCTGCGATATCAGTGTCAGCCGATATCTTGTTAAAAAGATATGCCGTTTCCGTTTTTTGTTTTTCAAATAGTTATCAGCTAAGTGAAGTGGACTTCACAACAACCACGTTAGACGATCCTGACAAAAAAGTTCACTGAGTTAAGTTAGACCTTGTATTCTTGATAAATTACTTTTTTAGACAAAGATGACAATACAAAGAACACTGTCCCTATAAGACAGTGGTAGCTGGCTACTGAAAAGAAGAGAGTGGATAAAGAGGAACGGGATATAGATAGAGCGTTGATAAGTACGAAGAATTTGTCTCTTTAATGAAGCCGACTTCGAAGTTTCGTAAGAGCAGCATTATGATGTTTTCACTCGTCAGGGCTCTCATATAACTTTTTCTTCTGTCTTTCCCGTAAGCAAAAGTAAATGGTCCATTAATGTTTATAAGAACTTCATTTACTTTGAAGTGGTGCCTTCAAAGAACAAAACGCGTAACAAGGTTTCTATGTAAATTACTCACAAAAAATATTATGTTTCCCATTTTATCACACACACACGCGTGAGCGCTTATAAGGAATATTTTTAATTTTTCCTTTTTTTTTTCTTCCTTATTCAAATTTGTAAATAAAGGTATCAAGTGAGAAATTTTATTTAATAGGAAGTATGAACATTTTTTATTAGGGTCTTCATAATTACGTTAATTTGGGCATCTCGAGTGGTGTAATGATTAGCAAGCTTGTCTCTCTAGAATTATCACAATTGTGTAGTGAGTTCGATCCTCACTGGGTGTCCCATACTTTCGGCCTTGTGCCACATATAAGCTGCACTTAAAAAATCACCATAATTACGTTAATAATTTTTAGATTTCAAGGAAGATAACTCAGGTAATAAAAATGTCTTAGTTATCTCCCTTAGACAGTAAGTTTAATTTTTCTTATTTGTATATTAGTAATTCAGTTAACGTATTTGGCTCAGTCAGTCAGTTAAGGGCCATACGTGAAATACGCTTGGGCGATCATGTCTCGAAAGAGACATGACTAACTAGGCAGAAGATTTTCCCGCAGTACGTTGCCATTGCTTTCTGCGGTAGACTGGTTGCCAGCCACGGCTATAGAACCCACTCGGTCCTGTTATTTAACCCATAACTGGAAGGGATGGAAGGGAGAGCCGGATTAATACCTTTCCCAATGATATTTGTGCGTAAGTGAATGCAATGAATTCAACTGGAATAATAATAGCGGTTCATGGTAATATTCTCGATATAATAGTGCAATGGTTTAACCGTTCCCTTTGCACCGGAGGTTTTAATAAAGTAAGTCTGTCCACACCGTACAAAGGACACTTAATTACTGTACACATGTAGGTCATCAGCAAAAAAGAAAACCCCAAAATGCTAACTACAGGTCGGAGAAACTAAAATAAAAGAATTTTCCCTTTGCACCGGAGGTTTTAATAACCGCCCACCGGTGAGATCCCGCGGCTTGAAAGAGTCACGATTTAGGTCGTCGAGTTTAGGCGCTGCGCGCGGGCGCATCATCCCCGGGTCGGTAAATGAGAAGAAAACTTATACTTAACATCAGAAAGAGACAACTGAGGTTCCCGGAACACGTACTGTGGAAGGAGGGCCTGGAGAATCTAATACTCACAGGACGGGTAGAAGGAAAAAGAGACAGGGGAAAGCAGCGCCAGATATATTTGATAGGCTTGAGCAAATGGATGGCGATGCTGGGTTTGGGAAAGATACCAAGAGGAAAAATATTGAGAGTGACAAGAGACAGAGCCAAGTGGAAGTCCATGATCGCCTACGTCTTGAAGGGACAGGGCACACGAAAACGAAGAAAGGGAGACAACTGCTTCTTATATATAAAAATAATTAAAAATATCAAGACCGTTCATCTTAAACACTCTGATGAAAAAAAGTTTGTTTTTATTAAATTTGGAGCCTTTTTTCTTCATACTATGCTGTTTTTTTTCCGAGATTTGAACGTAATTCTGTAACATTATTTATTCTCTAAGGGAGAACTTCATTTTTTATATATATATATAAGGGGGTAACTTTCCTTTGAATATTCATCTTATCTATAAGATAAAACAAAGCAAGCATCAAGAGATGTCAACTTCTGCTTCAGATGTACGTTGCAAAAAGTTCATCCTGTTTGGATTAACGATCCCCAGTGGTGTTCTGTACGGAATATATAAACTAGGTACCTCCACCAATTCGCTGAAAAATAGCATAGTATGAAGAAAAAAGGCACTAAACTTAATAAAAACGAACTTTTCCCATCAAAATGTTTGTTATTACTACGAGAAAAGCTCAAAGTATTTTTTTAATTTTGGAATAATCTTTTCTTTACGTTCGAAATTTTGATAAAAAATCTTGTTTTATTTTCGTCAGCGGGTAACCAAAACGTTTAAGAAAATTATAGACTAAAAAAAAAAATCAATGTATAATGACATTTTAAAAGAATTGTTTTAATTTTTTAAAGTTTTTTTTTAATTCGACAAAGCCCTGTGGTGATCAAGTTATTAAGTCATAAAGTGAAGACTATATTTACTAATCGAAAATTGAAAAGTTTAATACTAATCGTTGAGACATCATATTTTTAAAATAATTTTTAATTTTTGTTGTTGTGTTTGTGTGAAAATGTTCATTCTTGTTAAGTACTATGTTCCGTGGGAGACATATTGATTTAAAAAGTTAAGGTTTCAAGGATTATTACCCTTACAGGAAATATATATATATGCGTGACTCTTTAGAAATGAATTGAGTTTTCTCGGTGACTGGCGTCTGTATACACTGCTTACATACAAGACGTTAAAATTTCCCTGCTCTGACCCCTTTCGCCGATGGCTTAGGGAGTAGAGACTCCGACTGACAAACACCAAATCGGTCGAGTTTCGATCCTGGCCAGAAGCAAGTGGATATGTCTAGCCGCTGTGATACAGTGAAACGGGCTTGTATGTGGATGACTAATTTTTATATATATATATTACCCTTACAGGAAATATATATAATTTTTCAAATCTTGATTTCACTCCAGTGTGTGAATTTCTAAATTCAACAGCCTTTGCAAGTCTTCCATTCAAAATTTAAAGTAAGTTTTAATTTTTCAATTCCTATTTTCCTCAATTTTAAAATTAATTGTGAATGTAGGTACCTTAACTAATTCGTGATAAGGTTAAAAAAAAAAGAATTGCAAAAAAAAAAAAAAAAAAAAAAACTGAAAACTGTTTCATAGTTGAACTTTTTTCAAGATAAATCTTTTTTATTTTTATTATTAAATTTGGAGAATTATATATGGTTATTCTTTTATTTAATGCTTGGGTGTTACTTAACCGACCATTAAGAGAATTCTACTTTTGTTTTTGTTTTTGTTTTTTATTTGTTTTTGTTTGTTTTTTCCTTTTTGAAGAGCAAACGAGATTGAGTAATGAAAGACAAAAATCTGTAAAACTTCATGAAACAATTATTATTAATAAAGAATAATATGAAAATTAGATATTAAACATATAAATTAATAAATATCATAACATTTTATTGAGTTACCTATGTCATGTTCTATAATTACACTCTGTTATTAAATTTGAAAATAAGTGTAAAAGAATTTTTATATTATTTTAACTAATTTTTCAGAAAGCATCTTCAAACATAAGGCTAAAGTAACTAAAATTCAATAAAATAAGAGATAATTGCTGAGAATATTTTTTAAAACATTAACAAGTAGTTAAAACCTCCAAACGAAACGTTCACTTAGGTTTCATAAACTTATGTCAGTTCTGGTTCACCATACTTAGCCGAACGCATGAAGTTAATGATGACAAACTGTCATCAAATCAGAAAGATAAGCCCTCCGTGATTAAGAAACTTTTTTATTCTAAACGTCATTCTATAAACACGTAATACTTATTTCAAATCAGATTAATTTAACTTTAAATTTGCTAATTTTCCAAAAATAACTTGTCACATATCTATATTCTATTTTTGCAAGAGTTCAAAAATAGCCAAAAATTGAATTTTTTATTAAATGAAAAATTTTAGATTCCAGTCAATACAATTTCTGTTTGAACTAGATCATATTATTTTACTTACTGAAAATAGTAAATTTAATCATTTAGCATTAATCAATTAAAGCTTCACGGAAACTTATTAAAAATTTAATTTAAAACTTACGTATCGAAAATGAGTGGAGGTACCTATAATATAAACGCTGTCCAATATTATTCAAATTCTGAATATCCTGAAACGGATCAGGTCGAGGAGACAAGTTGCTTGCCAATTAGATAAGCTGAGAATGTTTCTCAAAAGATGGTGCAGTTTAGGATCATTTTGATGCTCAGGGGACAGGGCATTTTTGCAGTACCTCATATGTTTCTCATAAAACAAAGAAAATAGGCCGGAAATCAAACAGAGTGTGTAAAAATACGTCACCATGTCTGCCAAGGGACTTCACTTTGCTGCCGACGCATGGCGTTGTATCAAGTAGCATAATCGGGAAGGACTAAAATCCTGTCTTTAACAAAACAGTGCCATGGCGTGCCTTTTTCCCTCTTTCAGTAGACTTAGTCTCTGGGCAAAGCGACGTTTTAGACACAACCGAATGACGTGTCTCTTCATTGATATACTCTGAGAACAAGGAGAAGAAAACTTCATGTGACTAAAATACCATCTCCAATAATAATTAAATAAGAAAAAAACAACACAGCAAAGAAGGAAAATATATTATTTTCATATTAAGTTTAAAAAATAATTTATGCGCTTTTTTATTGGCATTAGTTTGATTTCTAGGATCTTTCACTTTCCTAATCACGTATACGTCATCTCTTGGTTTTTGTTTTTTTTTAAACGTCCGAACGTATTTTCCTTTACGTTTTCGGCTGATTGATCCAGTTTGTTACTTTGCTTTGATGAAACGACTGACAGTTGAAAGGTTGACACCAACAATATCCACGATCTCTGTAAGGTCTGACAGTGTATCTGTGCAGCGTTACAATCTTTGTACGCTTGCTGAGAGTAACGTCCATCGCAAACAATGGCCGGAGGAATTCTTATCGACAGTCGAAACAATAGTGCATGGGCATGATAAAAATCTTATGCAATCGCGGATGACGCAATATTTTTCAGAGCCAAACAAATTGCATCATACACCCCGAAAATAAATTCATATTACTGCACACCGTTGCAAATGACATAATCTTAAGAAAAAATAGAAATTGATCGCACTTCGTGTCTCTAGTAAATCTATGACTAACTATTTAGTGAAAGAAAGGAAACTAAAGCAGTTTTTTTTCAATTTGCACATTGGTGTAAACGGTACGTAGGTGTAGAATGCCGTGGTTATTTTATTTTATTTTTTTAAATTTCATTATCTCCCTACTAGCAGTATAGCGCGGCGTTGCTCGGATGTAATGAGATCTTTAAAACTAATCCATGGTCCTGGAGCTCAGACTCTTTGGACGTTGGCACGAAAGACTAAAAAGCAATAATTGTTTCCAGTTAAAGTGAAACCGTAGACTGAAAAAAAAAATAAATGGATGAAAGTCAAATTTTGATTTCTTGGTATCGATATCAAATTTTCTCCACCATTGTAAGAACTGTAACCGTGAAACTTCTGAATATCGTTTCTTATGTCTTTGTCTATGAGTGTATCAAATTTGATTAAAATCAGACCACTCCTGCTATAACCGGATTATTTCGATATTTATCAGGTGTACCTCAACACAAAACCTAGCTAAGAACACTGACAGACGCTTATAGTACAACTGTGTAAATTTTCAAGAAAATCGGTTCAGCCGTTTCGGAGTCTATAGGTAACGGACACACAGACAAAGTTCCATTTATAAATAAGTTTAGATTTAAATACTCTCTCACTATTTCATTTTCCTCTCGTATATATATATATATATATATATATATATATATATATATATATATATTAATCAGCCACATGCAAGCCTGTTTCACAGTTCATCAGTGCGGCTAGACACACCCACTTGCTTCTGCCCGGAAGCGAAACTCGAACAATTTGGTTTCAGTCGGAGTCGCTACTCCCTAAGCCATAGGCGCATGGAATCAGAGAAGGGAAATTTTAACGTATTCTATATAACCAGTGTATACACACGGCAGTCACCGAAAGAACTCAATTCATCTATGAAGTGCTATATATATATATATATATATTAACGAAACTTAGTTATAAACAACCGACAATTTGAAATGATTTGTTTGCATATTATTTTTGATCGATACTCATATTTAAGTAGATATTTTGTTTTTTAATTAAACAGCAGTATATATATTTATATCTACCGGCCTAATTATTTACGATAAATTCTTATTACGGAAATGTGTGTCATTCGGTAGGATTCGAACCTGCGACCCCTATCCATATAGGGGAAGCTACCATGTGATCTGGCACGTCTTAGTCCTCTCGACCAGGAAGGACCTTCAGTCTAAACGAGGTTTTAATCAAGCCTATATAACACAATTTTCGATTCATTGCAGTAACCATATCTGCTCTGAAATGTATCGTAATGTCAACAAATGTAAACATGTTACGGAAATGAACATTTAATTTATTCTTACTTGTTTAGACTGTTGGTCATTCGTGGTCGAGAGGTCTAAGACGTGCTAGATCACTTTGTAGCTTCCCCTATGTGGATAGGGGTCGCAGGTTCGAATCCAACCGAATGATACACATTTTCGTAATAAAAATTTATCGTAAATAATCAGGTCAGTAGATATAAATATATATAATACTGTTTAAGTAAAAACAGAATATCTACTTAAATATGTGTATCGATCAAAATATTGTTCAAACAAATCATATATATATATATATATATTCTAATTCGGAAAGTCCGCCAATTGCACTATCTTCATTTCGACCTTACAGTATCTTCAGGCGTTAGATAATCAGTTAATATAAAATGTATTAACTGATTATTTAACGCTTCTCGAACGCATAAGCGAGTTTAAAGCAAGAGAGGGACTGGTCAAGTATTGTACACATTTTCATCCGGGTTTGTACGATCCTAAAATATATTTTCAGGTGTGTTTATGTCCTGAGATTACTTCGGACCTTTTATTTATCAATGTTTCTCGTTCTGGAAATTATACTATGGCCAACTTCTTTTTTGAGCACAGTCTGCAGACATCACCAACGTTGCAAGATTTGACCTTTTCTTTTTGTTTGTTTTAAATATGCTGCAAGTTACATAAGGGTCTTTGGAATTTTTTTCTTTTAATTTCAAGACGTGGTTGGCTAGTTAGGTACAATTTTTAAGACATTCTAGTTTGAATGTTGATTTGTGATTCTACTGAAGCTATAGTGCGCTGGTTAATTTTTCTGTGATTCGTCCTTGTGTCATACTTAACCGAACTCCCTACAGCTTACAAGTTTTATGCAGAATTATCATAAGTTTTTCATCAGAAGGTTGGTTGTCGGTAGGTTGGAATATGTGGGATTGTGCGGAATAGTGTAAGAATAAAATATACATTTTTCATGTGAAAATAGAAATTTATTAAAAGGAAAGAATAACAAATTGTAGAAGTTAATGTGCAATTAGAGAGTTAAGGGTACCAAGAGTTGTAGAAAATGTTCGTGGTAGTAATGTAGGCATTTAAAATGTCCGCAGAAGTTTAGTGTTCATGGTTGAGTAGAAGCAGAATGTAAAACCTTTGTTCTTTCCTCTTTTTAGTAAGTCGCAATAGGTTGAGAGAAAGTGAAGGCAAAACAAATAAAGGAGTGGTATTTAACGCGTCCATTTTTTTGTTGCTGTTGTCCTCTTTAGCGGCGTAACGTGAAAATGAAGGAAAGGACGTTGGAAGAAGAGGTCGAATGAAACTGTGGCGTGAACTATGTCAGGGTTGGCGTGGAGTGTAAAAGAAGAAAAGAAAATTGGCAGTGAGGGCAAGTCAGCTTGAAGTTTCTTCTTTACATGGTGAGATGTCGTCAGTTGCTGTTTCCAAATGACTGACTTTGACAAGTTAGCGTCGTGGTTTAAATAGTGAAACTTCTCATGATGCCGGCTCCAGCAAGCCTTTTCACATCTAGGCGTGAAATTACGTCATATATGAATTTGCTGTTTTTAATCCAATCAGGAATTGCTTTTCGCACTGACTTGTGAATTTTTCTTCGTTGGGTTTATCCACAATGCTTTTAGTTCTTAATTTCTTATCCCTACAATATCATAGTGTTTTTTAAATTCTCTTCAGTACATCCGTTATATATATATATATATATTTGTCCATTTGTACCTTGGATTTCTTTGTAAATAACTATTTTACACACTCCCTAAAGTGGTAATTTGTTTTTATCTCTGCAGTTACATTTTTCATTAACGATATTATGCTGCACGGTGTGTGTGTGTGTGTGTGTGTGTGTGTGTGTGTGTGTGTGTGTGTGTGTGTTTAACTCTTAGTGTTTTGTCTATGTCATTTTCTAATTTGCAGGTGCAGCTGTAACTTAATTTAGATGTATTTATATTGAACTAGCAGTATAGCCCGGGGTTACTCGGCTATTATGAAAGCTTCAAAACTAATCCATGGTCCTGGAGCTCAGACTCTTTGGGCGTTAGCACGAAAGACTAAAAAGCAATAGTTGTTTCCAGTCAAAGCGAAACCGTAGACTGAAAAAAATGAACTGATGTAACTCAAATTTTGAAGTTTGGTGTGAATCGGATAAAAATTGTGGATTTGGAAAGGACATAGAGACATAAACAGACACACACACATACAAACATCTTGCCTTTTATATTTATATATATTATCGACTTTCTGCACTATTGTAAGAACTGCAACCTTGAAACTTCTGAATAATATTTCTTATGTCTTTGTCTATGAGTGTATCAAATTTGATTAAAATCGGACCACTACTTCTATAACCCGTTTTTTTTTCGATATTTATCGGGTGTACCTCGACACAAAACCTAGCAAAAAACACTCGCAGACGTTTATAGTACAACTGTGTAAATTTTCAAGAGTTCAGCCGTTTCGGAGTCTATATGTAACGGACACACACACACACAGATACATACACACACACAGACAAAGTTCCATTTATAAAGAAGTTTAGATTCCGAGTTTTTAGGCAAGTGTTTATTAATAAATTCGAAACAATAGTTTTCCTATTTAGAACTTCACTTCTAAATTAAAAGGCGAATTGAACCAAATAATGTTTCGTTTCTTCGCATTACTTTTCGTTTGCTTATTTGAGATTTATATTCTAATTTCGTTTTATGGCCATGTTTATTTAAAGCCTTTGCATAATCTTTCACCGAAAATTGTTTTGTGAGAGGAATTTTCATATAATCTGTGGTCTATTCCTTTAAGAATGTGTTTGATTATGTTAGTAGGATGGGTAGATCTAGTGTTTACATACCTCATATTTGTGTTTGCTTTTATATATGGGGAGACACTGCTAGGTTGTAGATTAAATTCTACATCCAAATATTTGACAACTCATTCATTTCGACTTCTATTTCAAAATCGAAGCTATTTCAGAGTTTTAAAAGCATTTATTTATATTGACATTTGCTCTTCAGTTGTCCGGCATTATCACCAACTCATCTCAAAATAGTCTGTGGGATAGAAAATTAAGAATTAAAATCATCTTTCTTCTTAACTTTTACAAAAATCACAATAATGTGTGAAATCCTGGTTTTGACGCATGGAAAAAAGATTGACCTCGTCTTTACGTGGTGGATAAGAAATTAAGAATTAAAATCAATTTTCTTCTTCACTTTTACAAAAATTCACAATGACGTGTGAAATCCTGGTTTTGCCGCACAGAAAAAGGATCGACCTCGTGCTTACAGAAAAAAGTCGAAACCGCACTTCGCGAGTATATGCTAAATTGATGTTCTGATCAATGGGAGCGAGTTGCAAGACTAAAAAAAGACTCAGCGATCTAGTACGAAAAATCTAGATACTATATCATGGAAGCAGGAGAGACGACAAGCTAAAATGTAACAAGGCAGAAACTTCAAGTAGATCAGGACATCAGGTCGCGTCAAACATCATCTTCCTTCTCTTTCTTTCTCGGGTGCTGATTCCTTTTACTTCTCCATACAAAGAAATTCCTACCAAACAAACGCTCATACATATATACGAATAAACTCTTTCCTACTACGAACATTTTACAGAATATTTCAACTCTTGACATCCTTAACTCATTACTTGTTTCTCATTGAACATTAACTGCTACTACCTTTTCTTGTTATTTTTTTCTTTTAACAAAATTCTATTTTAACATGAAAAATGTATATTTTTATTCTTCCACTATTCTATACAAATATACGCATTCCAACAACCAACCTTCTGATGAAAATCTGATAATTCTGGATAAAACTTGTCAGCTGTAGGGAGTTCGGTTATTTATGACATAAGGCCGAATTAAATAAACATTAACCATCTCCCTATAGCTACAAGTCCGCATAAACAACCACGAACTATATGTGCACTATTTGTTGTTCTTATTTAGAAGATATAGGCCCATTAGTTTCGAGGATTCGGCTTCGTCAAATGAAATTTGTGGTACATCAAAAGGTGCCCTTTCGCCATTCTGGAATAGTATGGAGTTACGACAATGTGTATATGTTTGGATGGCATATTTATAAACCGCTAAGTAGAATTGAAAGATTCCAAGCAACTCTTTTTCAAATATTGATAGGTTAACGTTTTTGATGGCATCTTATGAAAATTTTCTTTATTGCTAATTTTCTGGAACCAAGAAATATACTCATTTGTGTCCTTTCGTTGATTGGCTTGCGTAGCAATCATTAATGAATTGCACATATATTTTTCGGACTTCCACACTTATTTTAACATTTATATATATATATATATATATATATATATATATATATATTCCGTTTCTGTTAATGTTTGTTACGATGATTTTATTTATGATACCGTTGTAAGACATTTTTTGTTAAATGAACAGTTGTCTGTTGTCTTGAGTATTTTGCTTAGCTTTTTTTTTATTATTATTTACATTGTCCATGCAATTGTAATTAATTTTGACTATTTATTAATGTGATAATATTTTTTGATGAAATGGTTTTCGATATTGAATATCTAAACTTATTTATAAATGGGACATTGTCTGTGTGTGTGTGTGTGTGTGTGTGTCCATCCGTTACCTATAGAGTGCGAAACGGCTGAACCGATTTTCTTGAAATTTTACGCAGTTGTACTATAAGCGTCTGCGAGTGTTCTTAGCTAGGTTTTGTGTCGAGGTACCCCCCGATAAATATCGAAAAAATCTGGTTATAGAAGGAGTGGTCCTATTTTAATCAAATTTGATACACTCAAAGACATAAGAAACGTTATTCAGAAGTTTCAAGGTTGCAGTTCTTACAATAGCGGAGAGAATTGATAATATATATATATATATATATATATATATATATATATATATATATATATAAGGCAAGATGTTTGTGTGTGTGTCTGTTTATCTGCCTGTATGTCTATTTTTCCAGCCCTTTTATTTTAGTTTTTGCTTCAGGTTTGGCTCAAAGTAGGTATAATTGTAGTTCTTAGTCATGATACCATTTACTCAGAGGACTTATTTAGCCTTCAAAATTCAGTTTACGACGAGAAAAAAAAAAAAAAAAAACTTATTTGATATTGATACCAGGAAATCAAAATTTGACTTCCATCCATTCATTTTTCTTTCAGTCTACGGTTTTTGCTTTAACTGGAAACAACTATTGCTTTTTAGTCTTTCTTGCCAACGTCCAAAGAGTTTGAGCTCCAAGACCACGGATTAGTTTTAAAGCTTTCATTACACCCGAGCAACGCCGGGCTATACTGCTAGTTTTTCCTATTTTTTTTCTTTTTTTTTTTATTATATAGAATAAAATTGTAGGATGGGTTAAACAAGATTATATTTCTTTGTTTATTCCTGCTTGTTTGAATAGCTGTAATTTCTTAATGCCGACTTGTATATTTCATTGTTTTCCTTGAATATTTTAATACGGGTGTACTGCCGTCAAAATATTTGAAAGAATAATTTTACAAATATATGAGAGAGTTTGTATGTATGTTTAAATTGAATTCTAAATCCAAGAAATATTTTAGATTTTATGTCTTGTGAGTCCTAGTCAGTTGAAAGTTTGTTTCATTTTTTCCGTGGTTCTGTGGTTATACCGACCGAGCATAGCGAGGGTCCGGATGTTTGCACTCTCACGACCAAAAAGCAAAAACCCAAAATCTGCCGAGCGCATTTATATTTTGCGGAACGTGCAAAATTTTGCAAGCCGTGGTGCAGATGGCCTAACAAACGGAATTTGGCCTCGTTGTAGATAGCCCACTATAAGTCATAAAAAGATTATAAATCAAGAAAGGTAAATTGATTTGAGAAATAACTTTTTATATATACACATATCAATTAAGGTTTTTACAATTAAAGTAATCCTTTAAATATGGGTCCAACGGACATTTAAATGTTCATAGCAATACAAAGCTGAAAATAGAATTAATGCTTAGGTATGTGGGAGCGTTGTAAGTAAGGGATGTCTTTGATGTATCCGCTCCTTTGGTCAGTAAGTGGTTTGAGACATCGAAGAAGGAGTAGAGAAGTAAGGGCGACGAGCATAGTAAGCCGCTTGACTTGGTCAAGGGAGATACTAATTACTCTCGTCTCTCTCTCTGTGTGTGGCGATGCTTTCTGTATCGGCTTTTTATTTCGCCTTTTTGGATCGCAGCAGCTCGTTTTGGGAATTCACACTTGTATTTGATTCTGGGATTCCCATTGACCGATAAAGAAAATTCGCGTAGGCTCGCGAACTGGAATTTAATATTTAAATGTTTGGTTTTCAACCGGAACATCTGCGCGAAACCGGGGTGCGCACCGACGAGTTTTGGTCATGAGAGTGTAAACATCCGGTCCCTCGCTATGCTCGGTCGGTATCGCCACAGTTCTACCGTTGCGGTTTCTTAAAAATCAGTTCCTTGCCCCCCCCCCCCCCCCCCGTATATTTTCTTTTTCTTTTTGATAAGGTTTAATTTGTTGATATTCATGCCTCTAAGTTCGCAAAATATTGCGCCTTAGTAACTGCCCATTGTTACAAAGTTGTAATCGTTATTGTCGGGCTTTTCCAACTATAGTTTGTTGTTGTGGCATAGTATGATGGACTTTCTGTAGCGTTTGGTAAGGTCTGTATAAGATACCTCCACTCAGTTTTCATAACTAACTTTTAAAAATAAAGTTTTCTTGAAATATATTTTATTGAAAGACTATTTCCAGTAATCAAAATACTATGGCGTATTTTCAACAGAAATTATATTGACTGGAATCTAAAATTTTTCGAATATTTTTAAACGATTGATACATTTGTAAAACAAGATTTTAATCTCGGTTTAAAATTATATATATATATATATATATATATATCTGTGACATTTAGAAAATTAGCAAATTTAATGTTAAATATTACTTATTTATAGCGTGAAATTTAGAATAGAAGTATTTCTTAAACAGTTGAACTTTCTGAATTTTCCACTGTATGTGTTGACAGATACGGGATAAGATAGAAGTATATGGCGATCACATTTGACAATTGTACAATTTTTTTCCGGTAAGGGGAAGAAACCTGAAACATACGACCTTTTAATTTACACATTAAAATTACCATAAAAAAAAGAAATATTTTAAGAGGCAAAATTTGTATTAAACTTTAATTTTCGTAGTAAATATAATCTTCGCTTAATTTTATAAACTAACCAACAAATCAAGTACTTTAAAAATATATTTAAAACACACACACACATATATATATATATATATATATATATAAGAAAGCAATTCTTTTAAAAATTGCTTAATTGAATTTTTTTTTTCTTTAGACGATAATGTCCTTAATTTATATTCAAGCAATTAAAAATTTATCAAATTAAAAGGTCATAGTTATATTGCATTCTTTTATTTATTTTACTGTTGAAGATTTTCAGAAAGCGGCAAAATTTTTCAGAAATAGATTTACATTTCCCAATCAGTCCTGCGTTTAACCAATGAAACCAATTTTCACAAAATTCAATTTCTTAAGATTTCATGAAATCACGTAGAGGATTGCGGGCAATAGAAGATATAATATTCAAAAATAATTTTATTCATTTGTGAATAAATCCTAAAGTTTCATTAACATCCGACAATTTGATTTTTGCAAGAGTTTCCAAATTTTTGTGTAACCGGGGAAAAAAAAAAAAAAAAAAAAGCAGTTAAGTAATATGACGTTTTCCACTGTAAACTGTCGTAACGATTTGGTTATCCGCTAACTAAAATCAAGATTTTTACCAAAATTTCGAACGTTAGAATGGATTAAAGAATTAAATGAATACTTTGATCTTTCCTCTTAACAAATATCAAACATTTTGATGGAAAAATTTTATTTTTATTAAATTCGGAGGATATGTTTTTTTTTTTTATTCATACTATGCTTTATGGGATTTATTGATCTGCATATTGGTTTATTGAAGTTATCTTTAGGATCTAATTTCGGTTTTAGTTCGATTCTGTTGTCTAGTTTTAGTTTGACAGCTAAATTTTTTTCTTGTTTAGGTGGTTTCCCATATCGTTTCTGGTGGTTCGAGGTGAGAAAAAAAAATTGTTCATTTTGTAAATGGATTCTAGATTTGTCGTTGTGTATATGTAATTTTTTTATTTTGATTTGTTTATCGTTTTTTTTGGTCATTTTCTAATTAATTTTGAAATTTGTTTTTATGATTTCTAATTTGCTTGATTCGTTTTCAAATGTAATACGATCGCGCTGTTGTGGTGGACATTTTGATGACAAAAAAATCTGAATTACAGGATACAAATCTTATATCATCCATCAACAATTTAAGACACACAAAATTACACAACCGCAAAATCGGATTCAAACGACTTTGGAAAACCCGAGTAAGAAAAATTCACAAGTCAGTGCGAAGACAAATACTGAATCCTGATTGGATTATATATATATATATATATATATATATATATATATATATATATATATATATATATATAAACAGCAAATTCATATACACGCATTTTCTCACTTAGCTGTAGTAAAAAAAAAAAAAAAAAAAAAAAAGCTTCGCTGGAGCCGGCATCATGAGAAGTTTCATTATTTAAACCACGACGCTAACCTGTCAAAGGTCACTCAGATGAAAGGTTAACTGAGGACCACGTGCCAATGTAACGAAAGAAAATTCTAGAAGCCGACCCGGACGCAGGGCACATCACGGTTTCATTCGACCTTCCAATTTTTTTTTCTTTTTCACTCCACGCCAACCCGGACGTAGCTATTGGAGAAGCAAGTATATGGAAGGCGGGAAGTGTGAGAAAAGCTTTTAGAGTAGAAATTGCAGTTATATTATCAGTTTCACTAAATGGGTGGGAACTAGTTGCTAATCTAGTAGCTCATGCAAATTCATACCTAGGGGGCATCAGTGAGCTAAGTTCATTGGAGCAGAAGCCGTGAAAGTATTTTCGAAGAGGCACAGGGAATCCACATCACGCCGGTGAGAGAGTGACTGCAGCCGAGCTACCAAGTCGGTATCAATTACATTACAGATTCTCCGTTAGATTTTGTCCTAGTGGGATGCCCCTGCATGTAGCAGCGGTATTCAAGACACAGGCGGATGATAGATTTATATTTGTGCAGGATGGATTCAGACGGGAAAAAGTTCCTGACCCTGCCCTGCACAGTGAACCGATCTTAGCAGATTTAGCTATGGATTCGATATAGTCAAAAAAAAAAAAAAAAAAAAAAAAAAAAAAAAAAAAATCATTTCACCCTAAGCAGGGCATTCCACTGCCACTATTGCGCATGGGGCTACATAGGGGATGCTAAAGAGAAAGAGTGATAAGATATATGAAATGTCAAAAGGAGGGTGATAGATGGGTATGGACACGGAGGCTGGGGGTTGGGTGGATGAGAAGAGTGTTTGAAAGAATGGAGGCGAGTTATTGTGTTAGGAGGTGTCTATTGATCTTACATTTAAACTCCCGGAGATTGTAGCCGTCGGGGAAGCAGGCATGTGAAAGTCGGGAAGTGCGAGAAAAACTGTTGGAGTAGAAATTGCGGTTGCATTTTATCGGTTTCACTGTAAAAGGGTGGGATCTAGTTGCTAATCTAGTATCTCGTGCAAATTCGTACCTAGCGGCACCAGTGATCTAAGTTCATAGGAGCAGGAGCAGGAGCAGAGAGAGAGAGAGAGAGAGAGAGAGAGAGAGAGAGAGAGAGAGAGAGGCAGAGAGAGACTGCAGGTGGGCTGCCAAGTCGGTATCGATCACATTACAGACCCTCCGCTGTACCTTGTCGAGAAGCCCGAGGAGAATGGCAGGGGCACCCGACCAGATATGGCAGCAGCATTCAATGCACGGGCGGATGGCAGATTTATATTTGTGCAGGATAGATAGAGACGGAAAAAACTTCCGGGCCCTGCACAGAGAACTAACTTTCATAGCAGCGGATTTAGCAATGGATTCGATATAGTCATTCCACTTGAGGTCTGCTGAGAGTGTGAGGCCAAGGAGGCGTAGTGTTTTGCTCTCAGGGAGGTAGGAGCGATTGCCTATGATGGTTAATAGATAGCAGCTTCGTTTTGGAAGCATTAAAATTTACAAGCCATTTCTTACCCCAGTCCACGACGGATTGGAGGCCCCTCTCAAGCTCGGCAGCGAAGTTGTTAAAAGAAGTAAAATACTTTCCATCTATTTCTATTTTTTCGGTGTGCTTTATTTTATAGTCGCGTATCCGGGATGGATTTCTTAGTGAATAATTTGCGTTGTGATACAGAGGATATCGGCTCGGAACGAAAAACCGGGGAGCCGAGTTCGAATTCCAGTTGAATCAATTGCATTCACTTACGCGCAAATACCCTAGGGAAAGGTATTAATCTGTCTCTGCCTTCCAGTTACGGGTTAAATAGCAGAATAGATTGGGTTCTATAGCCTTGGTCGGCAACCAGTCTACCGCAGAAAGCAATGGCAACCTACTGCGGGATAATCTTCTGCCCAGTCAGTCATGTCGCGAAAGAGACATGATCACCCAAGCGTGTATCACGTATGGCACTTAACTGACTGACTTATTTCCAGTTGGTGTAAAGTTGTTTTCGGATTGCAGCAGCCAGTGGTTGTATAAAAAGATATCTTCGAAAGTAATCAACTGAATATATTTTTCTCCTGGAGCTAGGGTAGTATTAAATTGTAGTAGTATTTAGTAACTTTTTTTCCTGTAGTTTATTAGTGGAAAGGCATTTTAGGCAAGCAGATTTTTTGTCTAAGTGCTCGATATGAAAGTGAGCGTCAATAAAATTAATATCGAGTCACTTTACTGCTGACAGTATCTCTCAACATGCACACGCTACACGTTTTTTTTTGTTTTTTTTTTGTTTTTTTTCGGAAAGTATCCAGTCATTTTTGAAAATTTCGGGAACCGGTTGCGCGACCCTGATGCAATTTGATAAATTGCATGCGCAAATTCGATACTGAAACATCCAAGAATAAATGCGAATATTGTTGCACTCAAAGGAGTTACGAATACTTCAAATATCGTATCATCTGGGTCGGTCAGTAAACTAATTGTTGTTGTTTAAACTGTGCCAGGAATGAGCTTTCAAGAAACGCGGTGCGGCTGATCCCGAAAATTTTTTATGTTTAAGCGGTTGCGGTGTGTGTGTATAAGGGGGGGGGTGATTGGGATAAACGCAGAGCTTTAATTACGAGGTGAGGACGGACATGCAGACAGACCCACAACTCTGGCCATTTACATTTAACCTACTCAATCAAATAGCGATACGAGAATCGTCAGCAGCTACATTTTAGACCACCACCATAATTTTTTTTAAATCTTTAAAATTCTGTACCGTCGGTGAACTGAATCCAGTTCAAATGGGGGTGGGGAATGTAAAGAACAGAACTATCACCTTAGCTGAGAGCACAACTGATTTCAAACATTCGTATGCTCACTAGAATATTTAATGTTTTAAGATATCCAGGAAAAAAAAATTGACAATATGAGATATATATATATATATATATATATATATATATATATTATATTTGCATTTTAGTAAATTAATCTTTTATAAAACTGTCGTGCTAAGGAATAATATGCAAGAGTGTAGATGTGGGGGGGATCGCTTAAAATTCACACGATTCAAGACAGAAAAAAATATTTGATTTAAAAATTGAATTTCATAAAATAGATAAAACGGTCGCAATAAAATTAGTCAATATTTTGTTTCGATTAGTTTCGTCAGTAACTATTAAATCTGGATATCAACACACTGATCAAAACAATGAAACAAGTAACAGAAGTCTTATAAATGCGAGTAGATGAGATTTTGAAAGGAAACAGGAAGTTGTTTCTCGTACGGGAGTCGTTCTTTGACAACTACTTCCGCTGCAAGACATTTTAACGTTATATGATTAACAGGCCTTTCCAACACTTTGTTTCTTCTCAAATAGCAAGGCAAACAATATTCGTCTTTGAATTTCTCAGGCTGGAAGCCATATTTAAGGAACATATTAACTGCTTCTGTTGTCCGATATATAAAGGATTCCAATGCGTAATGTACAACAGTTTTCCCTCGTTGGTCTGTACGCGCAACATTAGCTCCGCACTCAAGAAAAACCTGAGCAAGGCTTACCGGATATTCGTTTTCAATGCATAAGTGAAGTAAAGAAAATTTATGCGGACCATGGTTGTCCGCCATTACTACAGTTCTAATTCCTTCAGTGAAATCAGTAAAATTCTTTGGAAAGTTATAGTGGATTTTTTTTAGAATATCCATGAAGAGCTTTAAATAGGATTTTATTTGGAATATCAACGGAAAGATTTCTCCCAGCCGGAACTGAGGGGAATTTATACGCCGGAAGAGGTTTTCTATTTGCAGCACAAATACATTGAAGATTTCCTCGATTCCGCCCAAGTTGTCGTCCCACTCTAGAAGGAAATGTGACGACATTAAATACAAGTGCATGAATACTTTCTCAAACAACTGGTTGTCTGCATAACGTAGAGAGGACACAAAGTAGCGATATAGAACTACGAAATTAGAAGGGTCTTCTGTTTGGCAGATGGCATCTCTTATAACCGCAAGAGTGTAAGGATTTAATAAACCCAATCGGGAGACCATGAACAAGATGGCGCTGCCGGTGGTGTAGTCAAAGAAATTCCGTATCCAATCTAAACTGCTATCAAATATATCGAGACTATCAGTTTTGAATAACGGAGTATATGTTGGCAAGTTTCTCAGTCTCACAGCTTTCTTCCATAAGAGAATGGTTTCTGTTGGATCCTTGCGAACCACCTGCTGGCAGCTTTTTAATTCATAAATCTCAGCTTCCGTTACATACAAAGTCGGAAGCCCTTTCCGTTTAAAGCTCTCTACTATATCCCAACGACCTTTCATGGCTGCAATAAAAGCCGAACTCTCCCCGTATTGATTTTTAAAACAGATATCAACATTATGGGACATTAACAGAGAGATGCTATCCATGTGCTGGTTCTCGACAGCCAACATCAAAGCAGATTTGCCATCATTATTAACCAAGTTAATGTCAGCGCCACTGTTTATTAGATAACGGCAAATAAAGATATTATTTAAAGCAACCATCAAACATGTCATCCCTTTATAATCTGCCTTGTTAATATCGGCTCCATTTGCGATCAAATACCTAATCATTAGGTAATTGCTGTTGTACGCGGCTATGTACAACGCTGTTCGGCAGTAAGCATTGGTACTGTCGACATCTGCGCCGTATCGAAGAAGATAAGTGACGATTTCTAGGTTGTTTTTTGCAGACGCCAGCCAGAGACAAGGGCAAAAACTTCCGTTACACAGACCTTTATCGTTAGGGTCAGCTTTACAGAAGCGGAGCAAGTATTCCACGATTAAGATTCGTTGGTGATTAACGGCTATGAAGAGAAGCGAGTTGCCTTGAAATCTCTGAGAGATGATGCGCCTCAGAGTTTTAGTGGAGTAAACGTCAAGTAAACTTTTCATTTCATCCAGCTGACCATTAATGATCATCTCTGCAAGGTTTTTGGCGTTCGTCCACCTCATCATGGCGTCCTTATTTGTGCAGCACCTGAAGTACATTTAAGAAAAAAAAAAAAAAAAAAAAAAAACGATAAAAATATTTCAATTAAATGTTCTCGATGACAGCTGAAAATATACTATACTTTATCCAGGGGGTCGGCAACCTTTTAGAGTGAGGGCCGAAAAGCTATGTAGAGTCATTGAGGAGGGCTAAACATCTATGGCTCTAGTGTCATTGAGAGAACCACGTTATTAATTATGTGAATACAATTTTGAAATTATTTGCAAGTTTTGTTTTTTCGGTAACTTGCCTTGGAAAACGTATTGATTTTTTCTTTACAAAAAAAAAAAAAAAAAAAAAAAAAAAAAAAAACTCTACCAAGAAGCGAAAAATTTCGGAGTTGCAAAAAGTATTTCACGTCTTCCTCAATCCGATAAAAAACAAACAAAAACAAACAACTTTCTAAAGCATGAAAGAGAATATCTGACGGAAATTATTAAAAAAAAATGTTACATCTTAAAAATGAATGCTTCATAAATCAGTATTGAAAAAAAAAAATCGGTCGAAAACACTTTTATATTCATTTAAAGATGCCCGCTCACGAAAGCAATTTCACAGAAAAGGCGAGGCTGTACGCTAATTTTGGCGATTCCTACGGACCGGGGGTTGCCGACAGGCTGCTTTAACCCTCTAGGGCCATTCGTATCATATTTGATACAGTATGAAAACAAGCCTTGAAAGAAATTTTCCTGAAAAATTTTTAAGAGAAATATTTTATAAATTTCAAATGAAAGCAGTACTGACTGCTCAGTCAATGAATACCAAATGTTTCCTTATAGGGAAATACCAAATGTTTCCTTATAGGGAATTACTGTATCAAATATGATACGAATGGCCCTAGAAGGTTAATCTGTGGTATGTGTCTAAAAGTGGGAGGAGAGGGATAAATTGGTCACTAAGACCAAAGAACGGTTAAAACCTATTGAGATGCAAGTATTTCTAAAGAAATGATCCTATTATTGCGAAGTTGGATCTTGACATAATTCACACTATTAAATTTAAAGCGTTTAGTGAGTGATTATAATTATTTCTAAGTATAGATTTATGCAGTTACATTGACCATTTTTGAGATACTTGTAAAAATATGAATGGTTAAAAAAATCCATTTTAACGGAAATCATGTTTGAAAATTCTTTAGAGTTTTCTAATCGACTAATTAATCTTTATCATTTCACACCAAGCTAGTCGGGAAAGTCACTAGTATGCAGGGCATCACAAAAGTGACAGAACGAGAATAGAGAGGACTAAGAAATGAAAAAGATGGCGATTGACGCTGCATTTAAATTTTTTAATATTGTTGTTTGGGAAGCAAGTAAACGGAAGAGAATTACACTGGTGAGAAGGGCAAAGAAAAATGTCAAAGTAGAAGTGGCGGTTGCATTTAACAATTTGAACAGTGGGACCTAGATGTCAGTCTAGTAGCACGCTTAATTTATGCAAGTCGGGGCACCAAACAGGGCAGTTACCATAAAAATATTTGTAAAGAGACAGTAAGGAAGTAGAAATGCCTGGTCAGGATCTATTACATTACATATCTTGATTTTGTCAAAAATCCAAAAGATGTCTAGCAGGAGCACCCGACCAGATATAGCAACATCATTCAATGCACGGACGAATGATAGATTTGTACATGAGCAAGATGGAATCTGACGAGAATTTTCTGGCACGACACAGTAACCCAACTTTTCTTGCAGTAAAAGCAAGCCATTGATTCGATGTGATTAATCTATTTCAAGTCACTGGAAAACACGAGGCCAAGGCAGCGCATTATGTGGCTCTCCTGAATCTTAGGTATCTGATGGCACGCAGGAAAGGTTCTCTAGGGCGGTTTTGTTTTGAGGGCGTTAAAAATTTAGAAGTCATCTCCTGTCCCAGCTAACGACTAATTAGAGGATTTTTTTCTTCTTCAAAAGCAGCTGCCAGGTTCACTTGGTAAGATCTAGCGGATTTATTATTTGGACAAGAGTAAATTGTAGTGTAATTTGCAGAGATACGTAATTGGGAAATAAAATCCTGTGATCATTGAAAAGCAGAAACAGCGAAGTAACCAGAATAAAGCTTCGGATTGGAGACACCCTTATTAAATTAAAATCTTATTTCTATTGGTTAACGAGAAAATATTAAATTTAGCATAAATAATGACATTTATACAATAGCGAGATCATTTATCTCGACATTTACACCTAGGTCTCCGTCCTTCCGGCTGGGGTCCAAAATGACCAATTAAAACCGAATAAGACCAATTTAGAACCTATCTACCGCTTACGCGGTGGATAAGTAAGATTTTGACCATGACCTGGGCGTACGCGTTCATGTTACCACATTAAAAAAGACCTTATGTCACATCTCTCAAGTGGGGGAGAAGAGTAAATATCACATGACATTTACAACCTCACAGTACAACTTAAAGCAATCAACAACTCTTAAGCAGATACAGAAATTTAAATACCTGGGAAGTGTTCTAACAAAAGACGGGAAGTGAGACACTGAGAACCGAAAATGTATTGATGACCCAAGACGCATTCCAAAAGCTAAGCAGAGTATTAAGACAGAAAAATTTCATTGGAAACATAGAAAAGAGAACTGAATTATGTGATATGTGTTCTATATGGCAGTGAATGCTGGACAGTCTTTTCAAAGATTAAAAAACCCGAAGGAACAAAAATCATACAGAAGGATGCCATAAGTCAAACATGGTGAGTCAGCAACGAGTTTTTAGAGAGAACAGAAACAAAGAAACTTATACTTACCAAGAATAGGAAGTTGAAATTTCTGTGACATGTAATGAGGAAGGAGGGCTTGGAAAATTTATAGGCACAGGGCGGATAGAGGGAAATCAGCACGTGACAAAGATTGAGATAGTTTCAGGTTCTTACGTAACAGCTTACTGTGTACTTCATCTGGTATGTCAGGCATATTGAAGCTACCTCTCGTTTTAGTATGTACGAATGCATGTTCATTACGGAGCTTAGTATCATCCTGTTTTCTGCACGGTGTTTAGCTCTGTCAAGCAGAACAGGGCTTGGGGGAAATAAAGACAAAGCTTATTAAAAGCTGCAAGAGACAATGTAGAGGGCCATGATCGCCTACGTCCTGAAGGGACGCGACTCAAGATACGTTATCAAGTGAGTTTTAGACAACGTTTAACTTGACAGGTTCGATTAAATAGAGGAGTGTGAACAAGGGAAATAAATTCAAAGATTAAGTAGGCTGGAGGAGAGTAAAAGAGCAAAAATTACTTTGTGCAAGAAAGAGTGGGAGATACGATTACTCACTTCTTGTAAAGCCATGGCACAGTGTACAAGAATAAAACACTTGAGCTGTGTGACAGAAGTATATATATATATATATATATATATATATACACACACACTTCAGTTAAGTGAAGTGCCATATGTGATGCACGCTTAGGCGATCATGTCTCTTTCCAGACATGACTGACTGGGCAGAAGATTATCCCGCAGTAGGTTGCCATGGCTTTCTGCGGTAGATTTGTTGCCGACCAATGCTATAGAACCCAATCTATTATTTAACCCGTAACTGGAGGGAAGAGACGGATTAATACCTTTCCCAAGGGTATTTACGCGTAAGTAAATACAATGGATTCAACTGGAATTCGAACTCGGCTCCCCGGTTTGTCGTTCCGTGTCGATATCCACTGCTCCACGCAATTCCAGAAGAGCTGTTTTTGGTCTATATTCGCCCACCTTCACCTCAAAAGTTGATTGTCGTACACTACTGGTTTAAGAACTAATATAGGCAACTTTATATGATAAAGTCAAAATATCGCAAAGAAAGTTCCCAGAAAACGTTTTAATTTTATGGCTATAGTTTTTAGAAATTAACTGAAAGGATTGATTAAGTTCGTGGCCTTATACAATTAACTTAATTTTAATCGAGAAACTTCACTGAATAAATTCAGTCTTCGCGATCGATACACGTCATTCAAAAAGAGGCGAAGGAAACCAGTGTGAAAAATGTTTTCGGCATTGGCCTATAGACTTATATTTGTATTTCCATCGACTGAAGATGATAAACGTTGTTCCATTCTACGTACCGCGTTCCTTCGGGTGATCATAACTCACCACGATTTTTTGTTCTTTGTAGCCTCTAGTAAAATATGTCTTTCTACTATATTGCCTAGCAACTGTTCTACCAACAAGTTACATAAGCTCGTTTGGTCGGTTATTTATTCTTTCTTGTCATTCAGAGAAAAGCTTATAAAAGAAAAATGATTTCTATGATAAACTTTTCGTAGCTTATTTTGATTAACGAGACAACCTAAAAAAAGTTTTATTTAAATCAAATTAATGATCATGAAAGTTGAAGAGATTGGTTATGTTTTTGTTTAATAGTATATCGACTAGTAGGAAGTCATCTAATGACTAAGCAAGCAAAGTTGGGATTTCATGTTTGTATATTTTATAGTGAAACTAAGTTTAAAATAAATAGTTTCACTATAAAATAAAATCCCAACCTGACTTGCTTAGTCATTAGATGACTCCCTATTAGTTGATATACCATTAAACAAAACCAGAAACCAATCTATCTTCAAATTTCAAGATCATTAATATTTGATTTAAAATAAATGATTAAAGTGTCAAAAATTAATTTTTGCATTGATAAACTGTACTCAGGTTAAGTTTTTTTTTTTTAGATTTTGGTGAATAGGCGTTTTTAAGAAATTATAAAGGTTACCGGGATTGACCCCGATAAAGAGTTCCAGTGGTAATATTTGATTTGGGATGTTTTCAAGTTCTTACGTGTCAGCTTACTGCGTACCTTATCGAGTAGGCCATGCATATTAAAGCTTCTTCCCGCTTTAGAAGGTATGAGTGTGTGATATGTTCCCTATACGGAGCCTGGTTAGTATCATCTCTTTTCTGGACAGTGTGTAGCTGTTGGGCTTTTATGTACCGTATCCCGTGGGCAATCATGACTACAACTTACTGACCATTACTTATTGTATAAAAAAATACAATTGTGGCATAACGCCGATTGAGGGTGGGGGGTGTAAAAACTCAGGCTGGTCTTCAGTACCTATCCTATACCTAGCTAATCCGACTCACGACCGAAACATACTTTACAATTTTCTCATCCACCACAAGAACTTGTCCATCAGCATTCAATCCTTCATGTACAAAAATCCCTCAAACGTACCAGGATCCTAAAAAGGCCCAAATGAGCATAAAGTTTTTATTATGAACAATAAATACAAAAATATTTTAAAATATGAAATGATGTGGGAGGGGCATTTACTCTACAACTTACTGAACTTTGTGATTCTTAGTAAGTGATTCTTAGTAAGGTTAGTCGTCTTTGCGATTTTTTCTAGTCCATGTTGCCAAATACTTTCGCCAGATCATTAGATAGATTAATCCGTTTCCTTTAGTCTCTTGTACTCATGTGAAAAGAAAGTTAACTTTTATTAACTATTCAAATCTGCGTTTAATTAGGCTTAGGCATAAAGCAAGAGAAGAGATTAAGATACCCAATGTTAATGCAGTGGTCTTCAGGCAAGAAGATCTTGATATAATTTGTTATGTAATATTATAGCCACAGAACGTAAGTTTTTGGAAGATTATACATTACAATTATTACTACAAAAGTATAATGGGAAAATTGCTAGCGGACAATTCAAAATTAGGAAGGGAATATGAGAAACATTTCAGCTTAGATTTATGGGGTGAGAAAGTGTGTCAATAATAACGCGCGAATAAAATTTAAGATATTTATTATTCAAAAGTATAAAAACGGCACAAAGCCTTAAAATGGGGCTGGCCATCATTTGTCTTATTAACTTAACTAGCCTCTATCACTGGCCCAATCGCTCGTATGTCTTTCACCAAAACGTTTCAGCCGCACAACCTTAATGCCACAGTCGCTCAAGGAGATCCTACCTACACTAATTATGCACAATTTTTGTGGGAGCTGGGGGTGATATAAAATAACTTCCCCAATGTTCTTTCATGTTTTAAACATTTACAAAACTAAAAACTGATGTTAGTATGGGGAAGCCCTCACAGTCTAAATGTGGCAGAAATCACAGTTAACTAGACGATAAAACTGAAATTAATAAAACGAATATGCACCATTTATACAATCTACAATTACTCACGCATCCACTCAGGCATTTAGACACAATAACAAATACGAAACCTCACACTCGTAACGGAAGGCATCCCACAGTTACCAGAGAACCACCCTCACTGTCACCTAAATGTGGAGGGGGATGGGAAAAAATCAACCAAAGATATACAGGAGAAAAATAAAAGGAGGGGAGAGGGCTATGATCGTTCATACTCTAGCTAAGTTAAATTTAGTTCAAAACAAAACGAAAAATTGATCTAAGCTAAACTAACACTGGGCTGAGCTGAGCATGTTTAATGCAGGTGACCAATATCCTCCAACCTAGGTCACCTCGAGATGGAATTCTAAATTAGCCCCCTCTCACACGCACCAAACACGAAGCAGTCGCCCACCTTTCACCAAATTTTGATGAAGAGAGTCGCCTCCTTTATAAAATTTCTTTGATTCAACCGGAGAAAGGAAAACCTTTAAAAAAAAAAAAAATATATAAAAACTTGCCTTGAATTAATGGCCGCTTTCTCTCCCCCAGTTGTATGACATAAAACAGAAATGACTGACTTGTTTGTCACGCGTTTCCACTTTATTTATTTATTAGAGTTGCTTTAGTTCACTTCCGGTTTTATAAAATAACACTTGTTAAATAAACGTTCATAGGTCAACTGCTGACCCGGTCATTACAAAAACTGAAAGTGGGTAAAGGTAGTCAGCCTGGTTCACGTGAATTGATCCCAGCTTTGTCTATTTTTGACACAACGGAGCGGTTCGTGCGAACCCTCTCCTGGTTAAGATAGTTGCTAACCATTACACCAGGTGCCCGAAATGATTTTCGAAGCGTTGCTTAGGTGTGGCACAAGGTTGAAAGTATGGGGTACCCAGGGAAGTTCAAACTCACTACTAACAGACTTTAGCGAGACAAGCTTGCTAACCATTATACCATGTGGAGTTGCCCAATGAATTTTTCCTACTGGAATGGAACTCACTACTCAGTCGTAATGATCAAGTAAGGTAAGCTTGCTAACCATTACACCACGCCGAGATGACACCCATCCCTGGTTAAGATAGACTCTCCTTGTGTATGTAGTTAATGTAAGTGTGGTTCCTAGCCTGTTCCCGGCGTTCTTTATTGCTATGATTCACGTTGAGATTCCTAAACTCCCAAGTTTTTTTGTTTTTTTTTTAACACTCTTTTTTTTTAATCTTGACTGGGTTAGTCTTCGATTTTCCATTCTATTATTTATTTGACCCCTCCTCTCCCTTGATTTCGCCGTTTGGCGGAATACAGCAGCCACTCTTTATTTTGTGAGATAGACGCGTCTTACTAACATTTGTTTATTTTAGTTTGAATATTTTGTGATATTTAGTTCGTTTTGGGTATTTCATCCCCCTCCCCTTTATCATTTCATTTTCATTAAACCTTTTAAGTATATTTTACTAGCAGTAAAGCCCGGCGTTGCTCGGGTGTAATGAAAGCTTTAAAACTAATCCATGTCCTGGAGCTCAGACTCAGCCTAAAGAATATTTGTGTGAAGTTTGGTGAGAATCGGATAAAAATTGTGGATTTGTATAAAGAAAACACAGACAGATAAACAGACGCACACACACAAACATCTTGCATTTTATATATATATATATATATATATATATATATATATATAATCGATTTTCTGCACTATTGTAAGAACTGCAACCTTGAAACTTCTGAATATCGTTTAAGTCTTTGTCTGGAAGTGTATCAAATTTGATTAAAATCGGACCACTCCTTCTCTAACCCTATTTTTTCGATTACCGATTTTCGATATTTATCGGGGGTACCTCAACACAAAGCCTAGCTAAGAACACTCGCAGACATTTATAGTACAACTGTGTAAATTTTCAAGATAATCAGTTCAGCCGTTTCGGAGTCTATAGGTAACGGACACAGACACAGTTCCATTTATAAATAAGTTTAGATATTATTGTAAATAGTAGCATTTTTATGTCATGGGTGATACCCCGTTTTTAGGCTTCCCTGTGAATTTGTGGTATTATGGTGTTTGTAGGATTGTCTGAAGATGAACGAGTTCTTGTGATAAAAAGAGGATAATTGGATCGTGAATGTGATTAGCTAGCTATAAGGTAGATACTGAAGACTACTCTCTACCCCTCCTTCTTTTTCGGTCATGTGTCACATTTTTGTATTTTACAAAATGAATATCCTCCCTTAGCGATTGTGCTACTTGATTTCGCCATTTGGCGGAATACAGCAGCCACTCTTGATTTTGTGGGGTACGGGTCTTACTAACATCTGTTTATTTTGTTTTGAATATTTTGTTATATTTGAATTTGTTTTAGGTTATTCATACCCCCTCTCATTTTCGGATCATATTTTTATATATATTTTATTAAAAAAATATTGTATATAAATTAATTTTTAACCTCATAGATTTGTTACTCTTTTCTTTTCTTCTTTTTTTTTTTTTAGGTTTCCTTGTAAATATTTGGTATTGTGGTGTATGTAGGATCGTAAGATGATGGACGTGTTCTTGTGGTAAATCGAGAAAATGTAATGAGAGATTATGTCGTGAATCTGATTAGCTAGGTATAGGATAATCAATGAAAGACCATCTTTTACCCACCCCTCTTTTCGGCCTTGTGCCACATTTTTGTATTTTTTTATACAAAATAAATATTCCATTCTATTGATTGTTTTATCCTTTCCGACCCCCGTTACTAAGTGTGCTTCTTGATTTTTTACCTATTGACAGAGTATAGCAGCCATTCTTAGTTTTGTGGGATGGACGGCTTTTACAAATATTTAGTTTTAGTTTGATGTTTTGTTATATTTTAGTTAGTTTTGGGTTTCGCACCCCCCCCCCCAACACACATTTTCATATTACTATATTTTGATGTATATTTTTGTAAAAAAAAAAAAAATGGATAAAAAGCAAATTTTATTCATGGGTTTTTACCCTTTTTTAGGCTCCACTGTGAAAATGTGGTATATGCTGGGTGTAAGATTGGAAGGTGAATATTTTCTTGCGGTAAATGAACAAATTGTAATGAGTGTTTGAGTCGTGAATCTGGTGAGCTATACGACACTGATGCCTAACCTCAAACCACTACCCCTTCGGCACTTGTGCTACAATTATTGTAATTTCAATAATGAATATACAGTACAAGAGCTTTACTTATTCTACTCTGCTTAAGTATTGAGCGTTTTTTTGTTAGTTGATTACTCGTCTCGGGTTTTTTCTTTGGGTTACGTGCTGACTCGGTCCGAATCCCTTTGGCTGATGTTCATGTGTTTAGCTCTTTTTTTTCTTTTTTTTTTTTTTACAACTATTTTTTTCTTCCGCGTAGATACGCGAAAGGTTTTTCGAAACGAGTATATTTCTAAGTTTGTGTGTGTGTGTATGTATATATATATATATTTAAATAGAATCAAGATTTACTAAAAAAGAATAAACTTAAATTGTTCTTAAGGTTTTAAGCTTAATTTTTGATTGATTGATCTGTTTTCTACTGCTTAACTTTTTTGCAAGTTATTTGAAGGAAGAAAATATTTTTTATTATGACATTTTGGTACTGGATTAGTATGCAACCTACCCGATTTGAATGTGTCCTACCACAGTAAGACTATATTTTTAGATATGAGTATTCGGCTATTTATGGAAACTCATTATTTTCTTTAACCCTTAACAGACTGTTATATTATTACACGCTTTTTAAGGTAGGCCACATACTTTAACGGCACAAACATGTTTTATGGAAGATAACGATTTAGGAATACAAGTCTTAATACTTAATACATAGCGGTGACGGGGAAGAGGTGGATTCATACCTCCTTCTCAGCCCAGGAGTATTTGCGTGTAAATGAATATAACGAACACAACTGACAGTGGAACTCGGCTCTCCGATAAAAGATTCCGAGTCGTTATCCATTACACCACCCGCACATCCAAGCTTACAGTGCCTGGTATTCCCAAGCGGTAACCAATTTAGATATTGACCAGAAGCGAACTGCTTGACAAACACAAATTGATGCATTCTTGATTGAGAAATGGATAAGACTAAAAGTAAAGAGAAATATCGATTAACTGGTTATTAATGCATAGAAAAGTAAAATATGAACAGTTTAAGATTGTTTAACTTTTTGTAGTTGTTTTAAACTAATCTCCTGTCCTGGGCATGACGGTAAACAGAAAGGCCTCTGATTGGGAGGTTGTGAGGAGCATGGAACCACCTCTTAATTGCTGTTGTTCCCAGGTCCACTCTGACCGGAGTGGTAGCACTTGTTAGGGTCCCAGCTATGGGCAAATAGTTAACCCCCAAACTGGGGTCAAAACACTATGAAAGTATAAAAATACACCTTTATGGAAAAATATACATAAAAATAGACTTTTATAGAGAAATATACATTTTTAAAGGAAAAATATTACCAACAATACAGTTTTTGAAGAAAAATTAATATCATAACACATTTTTGAAGGAAAAAATTATTCTCAGCAAAATATTTTTGAATACAAAACTAGAAGACATTTTCAGTTTTCTAAAATAAAAAAGAATAAAAACAAATATTTTCATTAAAATCTGACTAAATCAATCTTCTCACTATAACTGAACATTAAAAAAGATCTTAAACCCCACCTTTTTGGCATTAGATAACCCACAGTGGTGTTGATATGCCGTTAAACAAAATTCAAACTTAAACTCAAATTAATCTCCGTAGAACATTAGGAATACCTTCAGAAGTGGTTCTCAATTTTGCAGATACCTCTCCCGAATAAACCTCTAATAGAGAACATGATTAAGGACTCTGCGTACGCCATTCTATGTAGCCGTGGAAAAGAAATATAAAGGAGTAACCAGCGCCCCCCTTAAGGTAAGGTTGCAAGAACATCGCAAGACCGTAACATGAGGGGAGATAGAAAAATCAGGTATAGCTGACCCGATATAGGAGAAAGGGGATCCCCGCCCTCTATGGGATAAAGTTGAAATAATTGATAAAAAACACCATTGGAAACTACGTAAACTTAAGCAATCAGCGCTTATGTTAGACCACAAAAATCTCATAAGCCGACTAAGCATAGAGATGAACATAATATGGGAAGTAGTAATACGAAGTGCTAGAGAAAATCATTAGCGTCAAAGGTTGGAAAAAGGTCAGGAGGCGCAATTTGCTCACCGCAGGAGATAACTGAAATGTCTGTACGATATGCTGCTTTTAAATAAAATAATTATGGTTAGTAATGAAAAGGAATAATGTAAAATACTTTATGTAATATTAGTGGAAACCTGAATCCAATCAGGGAAAATTCCAGAAGCGGAAAATTGTAATTTAAAGTTTTTGTAATATAAATGAAGGGCCTCACTCTCAATAATGCTTCTTGCTACATTTGTTGGGATCCAAGTTCACTTCAGATTTCAGCTGAAACTCACGCAAACGATCCTGAATAAAGCACCCCACAAAGAATTTCAACGGTCATTCACTCATTAAAAAACACCCTTGCGACAAACCTGTTCTGGCTCATGATAATTTTTATCAAAACCTCATTTCAATTAAGTGCCATACGCAATGCACGTTTGAACAATCGTGTCTTTTTTTTTTATCCATGACTAAGAATAATAGTGAGTTCACACACACACACACACACACACACACACACACACACACACACACATTTTCTTATCTATTATTATTTCCTAGTTTTTCATTTTATATATATATATATATATAGTCATCGGCATACAGTCCTGTTTCGCTGTATCGAAGCTCATCAGTTCGGTTAAACATCCGATTGCTTCTAACAAGGATTATAATTGACACCAGTCGGTGATTCTGCCTCTAAGTTATGGGCACTCGGTCGAGGAAGGCGGACTTTAGCGTGTTATATACAATGTAAATACACGCCAGTAGCCGATAGTGTTCAAATTCATTACCGAATGAATGATGTATAAATGCCTGAGTAGCTACTGTTATTTGTAAAATCTACCATTTCTCCAGAGTGCTTAATCGGCGTGCGAAAGAGTAAATAGATATATACTTTTTTTTCCTTTATTTCCAATGACTTCGTCCACAGTAAATAAATAAACACAGGTAGTCTCCCTTAAAATTTACGTTCAAAATCTTACCCTAAATTTTTTTTTTTTTAAATTCTACGATTTTGCTTCCTAAGTTCATGTTTAGGTTTCAATATAAACCAAATTAAATTATCCATTTGATAAGTTAAAAAATGCCACCCTATATTTATAATTTATAACAACTTTAAACAACGTGAAGAAGTAAAAAGAAAAATTAATATCTAGAAACGGTCAGTTCATAATATGCACCTGATCATTACATAGTTCACGAAACTCCGAGTCGTGCTATAGACGAATAATAATAATAATTATATATATATATATATATATATATATATATATATATATATACTTTAAAACATACTTACACGTTGGTCAAAACAAAACATATAACTGCAGTCATTTAAAGTTCTGTCAAGGTTTAACGAAACCTACATGTGTCAGACTTCTGGATTGGTCACAGAACTGCTCAATGGCGGTCTGTGTCCAGCTCCCTCAGCGGGAGATATGAAAATCTTGGTCACTTTTCGCCTTCAGAGCGTAGGCAGATACCACGATTGATTGATTGATTGATTTGTTTTGATTTTTACGGTTTATTAACCTTTTGCAGGTAAGTATTTACCCTACTCCCCCACTGGAGCGAGATGTGATAGAAGGTCTTTTTTTTAAGTTGGGGAAACCCGACCGCTTACCGATAAGCGAAGGAACAAAAATCCCCCAGTTCCATCAACCGCCGGTTGAGCTGGCCTCGGTGACGAGCACCTGGTCCGCCCTTGTGCTGCAATGGGGGTGGTGGAGCCGCAGGACACTGTTCCCCGAGATCGTACATCTGTTCAGTGTAATTTTTCTCAGTTGAAACCCTGCCCTCGCGGACGGAGCTACAACTGAGCCACACTCTGTCTTCGAGGACAGAGAGCCAACTGAGATGATTTGGGTCCCTACCCGACACAAAAATGTGCCAGGTAGTAACAACCTTTTGCAGGTAATTTAAAACCAGAAAATATTTTTACATTGTAAGATTTCTTTTGAGATAACGATCTACTGATACAGGTTCTTCTGATTAACATGTAACTGGGGAGAAAGAGATGGATTCATACCTTTTATCAAGAATATTTGCGTGTAAGTGAATATAACGTACACGACCGTAATTTGAATTGGGAAGTTCCAATTCCGAGTCGTTATCCATTACGCCATTCCCACGCTTACAGCACTTGGTATCCACAAGCCGTCATTCGTTTAGGTCTTGATTAGACACGACGGCGCTCACCTTCAGTGATTTCTGGCAACAAAGCCTCACTGCTCTATAACAGAAAAAAATTACTTAAAGGTTATTTTACGTTGTATTACGTTTGGTACGATGGTGTGCTGAAAGTTGATGGGCTAGCTATGAGTTTTAGTATCTAAAACTGTAAAAAATTTCATGCATTAATTTCAATTCTCCTTATTAATAACAACAATGTTTCTTTTCAGTTACGAGTGTTGGCTGAAAAGTTTATAGGCTGATTATGAAAGTTATTCTAGATATGTGATATCTTGCACGCATTAATTTCAACTCTTCGTTTAAATAACTACAATGTTTCTTTCTAGGTACGAAGGTTAGCTGAAAAAATCATAGCCTGATTTATGAAAGAATTATTGTAGATAAGTGAAATCTTGTAAGCTTTGATTTCAACTTTTCTTATTAATAATTTCAATGTTTTTTTTCCAGTTACGAGGGTTGGCTGAAAAGTTCATAGGCTGATTATGAAAGAGTTATTCTAGATATGTGAAATCTTGCATGCATTAATTTACTCTCTTGATCAACTGACATTTGACTATAAAAAGAACATTTCAAACGTAACTAGCAGTGATTTCTCTTGAAAAAAAAAACTGGTATTGTGGTATTTTCAATGGCACGATTTGTTGAACTAAGGAATTCTTTGAAGGACAATAAGTCATGAAATTCTGCTGCTATTCTCAACTGTTAGACATCATTTCAGAGATCTTCTAAGAAAATTGACTTTGCTCTTTTTTCGGCTTTTTGCTCAACTTATTCCTGTGAGCAAATTTTCACTCACATGAAACAACGTTAAATCACAACGAAGTTGCTTAACACCTGAACATTTAAAAAATTGTTTAAAACTCAAAGTAACAAAATATGTTGCCGAATTGAGCTAATACCATTAAGTGCAATGCTCCCTTTAATAATAACGACTTTTGCAAACAATTTGTTTTTGTTCATGTTGTTTATATATTATTGTATATATGACTGTATTAAATATATATTATAGAACAGGTATATTGTCCTTGACTTTTGCAAACGATTTATTTTTGTTAATGGGGTTTATATATTATTGCAGGTTTTACTATATAAAATATATCGTAGAACAGGTTTATTGTCCTTGACTTTTGCAAACGATTTATGTTTGTTAATGGGGTTTATATATTATTGTTTATATTACTATATAAAATATATAGTAGAACAGGTATATTGTCCTTGACTTTTGCAAACGATTTGTTTGTTAATGCGGTTTATATATTATTGCATGTTTTACTATATAAAATATATAGTAGAACAGGTTTATTGTCCTTGACTTTTGCAAACGATATATGTTTGTTAATGGGGTTTATATATTATTGCAGGTTTTACTATATAAAATATATAGTAGAACAGGTATATTGTATACTTGTATAAAAAATAATTATGAAGTGGAAACACCAAATGATTTTAAAACCCTAATTTGGTACATAGCAAAAGTTTACAGATCCCTGTTATAAAATACCTGCAGAAAAAGGGTTTAGTTATCAAAGACATTCTTGCTGACATGGTGGCTATATTAGGAGATGACGTCTCAGCTTTATCAACAGTGCATAAGTGATACCATCTACATTTAGGAGGAGAAGTGAGAGTTTTGAAGATGAACCATTGTCTGGGGGTCATGTAACTCCCACTACCGAAGAAAAGACATTGATCGTGTTCACCACATGGTGATGAGTGCCATGCAATTGACTATAACTCAAATAGTCAATGATCTTAGCATATTCAGTGAAAGTGTTGAGAATATTCTGCATAATTTACTTCGGATGACAGGAGTTTCTCTTCGGTGGGTGCCACGCCTTATAACACCTGATCAGAAACGCGCCATTACGGGAAACTCTGAAATTGTTTAATCCAGCTGATATCCTTGAATATTTTCATAACGCACAATGGGTTTTAGGTTAATTCCTTTGAGCTAGAGACATCCATGCAATTGAAACACCCTTTCTCATCTGCGACAAATAAGGTTTAGCTTGTTTTAGCTGCAGGCAAGGTGAAGACCTCAGTCTCTTGGGAGGTAAAAAGCATTAGTCGCACCATAAATGGAGAAAACTATGCCAACTTGCTAAAGCATTTACGAAAGGCTATCTAAAGAAAACACCCAGCAAAACTGACGAAATAGGTCTTATCTTAATTGATATAGATGTTATTATAAACGCAACATTTCGACGAAGTACATTTTAGTCATCATCAGTCTATAAATACTTTCACGGCTTCTGCTCCGATGAACTTAGATCACTGGTGCCCCCTAAATATGAATTTGAACGTGATACTAGATTAGCAACTAGATCCCACTCTTTTACAGTGAAACCGATAAAATGCAACCGTAACTTCTACTCCAACAGTTTCTTTCCTCGCACTTCCCGACTGTGGAATTGTCTTCCACACGATTGCTTCCCCGACGGCTACAATCTCCAGAAGTTTAAATGTAAGGTCAATAGACACCTCCTAACACACTAACCTGCTCCCATTTTATCAAACACTCTTCCCATCTGCCCAACCCTCATCCTCGGTATCCTTACTCATCTGTCACCTTCCTCCTGACATTCCCTATGTCTAACCACTCCTTCTCTTTACCTTTCCCTATGTAGCCCCATGCGCAATAGTGGCAGTGGAATGCCTTGCTTGGGGTGAGATGATTAAAAAAAAAAAAAAAAGGTCTCGACTGACTGACTGATGCGGATTATCTGTTGATTACTGCGATTTATCCTTTGAAATCAATCATTTTCTTGTTGGAATTGGGGAGTCACTCCCAGATCTTACACATGGACTGAACACATGACCACTAGATGACAGTAACACATTTACAACTAGCTACTATATCCACCGAAGGACATTAGTAGGGGATTTTTGAAGCCTTTCTTTATATTCAGTATCAGATACCAAGATAATGAAAGAAAGTGGGAAGATAACTTTCCCAAGAGTATTTGTGCGTAAGTGAATGCAACGAATTCAACTGTAATTTGAACTCGGCTTCCGATATCCGCTACACTACGAAAAAGAAAGCTTAAATTTTTTGATGTCACGCAAAGAAGCGAGACATGGGAAACGCTCGGTTATGTAATAGATGAAATCCCTCGCCTGTTCGAAATCACTGAACTTTGGATATTTTTCATTTCTAGTTAACTAGCAGTACAGCTCGGGTGTAATAAAAGCTTTAAAACAAATCCATGGTCTTGGAACTTAGATTCTTTGGACGTTGGCACGAAAGACTAAAAAGCAATACTTGTTTTCCAGGTAAAGCGAAACGGTAGACTGAAAAAAAATGATTGGATGTAAGTCAAATTTTGATTTCCTGGTATCGATATCAAATAAGTTTTTTTTTCGTCGTAAATTGAATTTTGAAGGTTAAATAAGTCCTCTGAGTAAATGGTATCATGGCCGAGACTAAGAACTACAATTATACCTACTTATAGTCAAACCCGAAGCAAAAACTAAAATAAAAGGACTGAAAAAATAGACATACAGGCAGATAAACAGACACACACAAACATTTTGCCTTTGATATATATATATATATATATATTATCAATTTTCTGCACTATTGTAAGAACTGCAACCTTGAAACTTTTGAAAATCGTTTCTTATCTTTTGGTCTATGATTGTATTAAATTTGATTAAAATCGGACCACTCCTTCTATAATCCGATTTTTTCGATTATCGATTTTCGATATTTATCGGGGGTACCTCGACACAAAACCTAGCTAAGAACACTCGCAGACGCTTATAGTACAACTGTGTAAGTTTTCAAGAAAATCGGTTCAGCCGTTTCGGAGTCTATAGGTAACGGACACACACACACACACACAGACACAGACATACACACACACACAGACACAGTTCCATTTATAAATAAGGTTAAATTAGATATACATTATTAAATTGTTTGCGTCGGTATTTTTTTGATGTAAGTATTAATAAAAATGGGCTGACTAAAACAGAAATAATAAGAAACAAGGAATAAATTCAGGTCACTAAAATAACGAAAATTTCCCGCCAAATCTTAGAAAAAGGAAGAAGTCCTGTGCTACAAAAAAAAAACAAGAAAAGAAATTGCGTGACACCTTTATGTGGTTAAACTGATCTGTGGGTTAGGGTTATGGTCAGATTTGTGATTTCAGGTTAATGTCCTAACAATCACAACAATTAAGCATCCATGCGGTCATTGAGACCGCCACTTAATGAATGAGACACCGGAAGTGCTGTCGTAAGACGTAAAACCGAATGTCCGGAAAGCCTACCTGAATCTTGGTTCTTACACACCAATTTAGACAGGAAATCCATTTGCAGTCCAGTCCATCAAAATAATACAACGGGTTTATGGCACTTCACATTTTTGTGTCTGTGACGACCGCGATATAAAAAGAAAACAGATAATTGATTGAGCAAACCATTAAGCACTAGCCATTTTGCGTTGAAGATGACGCACTTCTAAAGGCCTCAACCATGATTGTCAAGGTAGTCTGAATTCGACCCTGACTGAGTACGCAACACCTGGAGCAGTGTGAGAAACTATTTCTATTAAATACCGAACAATAAGTAGTTAGTTCTGCAGACCATTACTAGAGAAGTGAATGTAATTTAGGAACATCATTTTATTGTTCGGACTGTTGTCCTCATCTTTATTGGAATATTCGACCGTTAAACACTTCGGTCTTTTTCAGGGGATCGGAATTTCGAACCGAAACCTTTATTTCGATCACTGGGCTATATTGTTCTCGTTCCATGAGCCATGCCACTTCTGGATAGCTTAGTTATTTACCTTTAATTCAACTCAAGTTATTTTGTTCATCACTGTTGTAGCAAGGTATTGAACTCACAACTCTTTGTGTTAAGTTACTTGATCCAACCAACGCTTTTCCATGTGGAAACCTCTTTTGGCGCCATTTTTTGCCTGTAAAATTTACTTTGATGTATTATTATTATTATTATTTGCTACAATGCTATTAACTTCCGGTTAACGAACGTGTTACTTCCCCTTGTCTCACAATAATACTCTCGTAAGAATCGTCCCGTAATGTAATAATGTGTATTGGCTAGCAAACATGCTACGCTAGAACAATTACGACTAAGTTGTGAGTTCGATCCTCACTGGGTTTCACATATTTTCGGCCTTGCGCCACAACTAAGTTACGCCTAGAAAATCAATATTAGAATAGGGTAATGGTTAGCAAGGTGGTCTCGCTAAAATAATTACGGCTGCGTAATGAGTGCGATCCGCACTAGGTGCCCCATACTTTCAGCCTTGTACTACATCTAAGCAACCCTTCGAAAATCATTTCAAGCACCCACCTTGGTTAACAAGATTGTCTCGCTAGAACAATTACTTCTGAGTAGTCAGTCCGATTCTCATTGGATGTCCCATACTTTCGGCTTTGCGTCATATTTAAGCTCTCCTTAAAAATTACTATAAGAAATGTTCCGCCCCAAAAAAGATAACTTGCGATTAACAAAATACGAAAACGGGGATGGTGATTTTTTAAACGCAGCTTAAACGTAGAGCCAGACCGAAAGTATGACCCCCTTAATGACTATCTAACCCACTTCTTCTATGTGCCCTGTCCTTTTAGGACATAGGCGATCATGGCTTTCCACGTCTCCCTATCCCTGATGGCGCTTAGTATGTTTTCTCCTGTTACACTACGCAACTCCCGTTCCGTCATTCACCTGATCAGGTCCTTCAAATATGTTATCCACTACCTTCCTCTGTCTCTTTTTCCTTCTATCTGGCCTGTTAGTATCAGGTTCTTCAGGCCCTCCTTCCTCATTGCATGTCCCAGGAACTTTAGTTGTCTCTTCCTGATGCTCACTATTAATTTTCTTTTTGTTGCCATTCTTTCCAACACCTCATCATTGCACACATGCTCGGTCCATGATATCCACAACATCCTTCTGTAGAACCACATTTCTGCTGCTTCTTTCTTTTTCTTCATCTTTGATGATATTGTCCAACATTCACGACCGTATTAAAGAACATTACATAGCAGTCTAGCTCTTTTCTTATGTCTTAGTACTTTACTCAGTTTCTGGAAAGCGTCTTTCGCTATGCCATTTCGCCTTCGGATCTTTGTGTCTCGCTTTCCATCTCCTGTTAGATCACTTCCATTACTCAGTCGTAATTGTTCTAACGAAACCAGCTTGTTATCCATTAGACCACGCTGAGGTACCCATGAAAACAAAAGATTAATGTTTTTTCTTTTTTTTTCCAATTGGATTAGATAGACTAAACTATCGCCCGGTTCACACTCCACCCACGTCTATTGAACAGGTGAAGAGACTCATCCCTTATTCCCTGTTTAGGATGTGGTTTCCGGCTTTCTCTTTTCCAATCTTTTCACTCTTTTCTTTTTTTTTCAATTGGAGTAGATAGACTAAATTATCGCCCGGTTCACACTCCACCCACGTCTATTGAACAGCTGAAGAGGCTCATTGTTCCCTGTTTAGCATGTGGTTTCCGGCTTTCTCTTTTCCAATCTTTTCACTCTTACGTAGCCCCCTGCACATCAGTGGCGTTACCGCTTTGCTCGGGGTGATATGATTAAACAAAAAGTATGTAGAGCAATGGTTAAAAAGTGATAATATACCAGTCGCTTATTATTAAAATGAGAGCGATCCTCAGTCGATCACTAAAGTGCTATAAGTGATCATGTCTCTTTCGATATATGACTGACTAGGCAGATTTTCTCGTAGAAGGTTGCCATTACTTTCTGCGGTAGACTAGTTGCCAACCAAGGTTATAGAACCCAATATGTCTTGCTATTTAACCCATTGCTTGAGAGAAACGAAGGGCATTTGTTCATAAGTGAATGTAAAGAAAACAACTGGAATTCCGAGTTCTCGTACCGAGCCGATATTCACTACACCACAATACATATCCTAAGCGACCCTCACTGGATGTAAATATTAGAACCTTGAAAAGTTAAAACTTATGTGTATACTTTTGGAAATGTGTAGAATCCGTGGACGGCGAATTCTTGTCAAGTACTGAGCACGATAATATCGTAACCTTTTTGTTTGCAGTTTTGGTGCAGATAGAACATGAATATTCTTTCAGCATTAGTCCTGGGAATAACGATAAACTACATCCGGCAGTAAGACTTCTGATCAGAAGATTAGAAGTTTTGAGGAGCGTAGAACCGCTTCTTAATTGCTCTTGCTCCCAGCTCTGCGATTAGCCGGTATGGTAGCACTTATAACAATTCTCTCTATGGGCAAATAGTGACCCCCGCCCCCCCCCCCCCAAAAAATGATATGAAAGTATAAAAATACATTTTTATAGTAAACATACTAGACATTTTTATTAAAAAATTCCCAACGATATCTGTTTATAGTAGAATTACCAACAATACATTTTTAAAGCAGAATTATCTACAATACTATCCTGGGAATGACGATAAACCACATCTGGCAGCAAGGCCTCTGATCGGGAAATTGGATGGTTCGAGAAGCGATTGCTGTTGTTCCCAGTATGCAGTCGATGCATTTAAATTGTAAGACCATTGTTATCTTCCTAAAACCAGATTTTCTTCTGATTCATGTTATACAAATTTCCACCACTGGCCGGAAACACTCTGAAACCCAAGGCTGAACTAAAAACCTTGTTAACTGCACATACGCTCCGCACATAGATTCCGTTTCACTTACCAAAGAAAAATACAAGCCAGAATTTTCACCAATAGCATCCACTCCTGCAATAAAATAAAATAAAATTGAAGCCGATCTGAGTTTAAGAAAAGCATATAAAAGCTCATCAAAGAGATTTCATCGCAGTCGGCAAGCACACTAACCACAATTCACAACTCTTGTCAAATGCAATCTCCCATCTCCAATTTGCTGCGACTATGACACTGTCTGCTCCCTGCCTTCGGGTAGAGAGTGCTCTCTGCTTCCGAGCAGAGAGCACTAACCCAGTTGTGGTTCCGCCGAAGGGTAGAATCACGACTCGGTAAAAATAGACAGACATTTTTTGGCCCGGCTATATGGCCGGGAAGACCCACTATAAAATGACCTTGTGTCACATCTAACCTTGCGTGGGAAGGTTGGTAAATACTGTCGGTAAGCACACTAACCACAATTCACAACTCTTGTCAACTGCAATCTCCCATCTCCAATGACACCCGCTAAAGGGCGTCGCCACAGTAATCCTAACTCACTCTCCCTCTATTACCGTACGCCTTCGCGAACGACCTTTAATGACTCTACTTATTTCTTTCTTTCAACGAGAGACATTCACACTTATTTATTACTTGTTGTATTTTTCCGTTCATACAATTATTTATTTCTTAAACCTCCTTCGTTTCTTCTTTGTTCTGCCACAATATGCTTAATATAATACCATCGTATCGTCTGGACCCAAATGAAAAATTTATCGTTCGTCTGCAGCAATCAAAACACTTATCCTTTTGTTTACAGGCAATAGTTTTTTATTTACTTCAATCTAATAAATGCCCTTTCTCTGACTTTTCTTCATCTGTCTGTTCCCTTTCTATCTAAGTTATCCACTTTTTGTAATTCGATAAGTTTTAAGCATCCAACAAAGACTTTAAAAAATTATCAGGTTTGTCGTTGTTACCACAACGTTCCGGCCCTCATAACCTTCTGACTTCATTAGGTGCATGTCAATCCGGGTAAACTGCAGCGAATCTTGAACTAAACCCCATATTTAATCGAGACTGTTCGCGTCCCACATTTTTTTAATCGTTTTACCCCAAGCAAGTTGGTACCGCCACTGATGAGCAGGGGGCTACATAAGATTGTAAAAGTTTAGGCAGGAGGAGAGTGAAGAGAAAGACGAACCAGTTACAGGGAGTGTGAGAGAAAGGGCAAGAGAAAAATGTGAACACAGGAGTGAAGACGGTAGAGAGAAAGAAAAAGAACAAGATACACAGGTGATGTGGAAAGGACTGAAGTCAAGTGGATAAGAGATGGGAATTGACATTTCATTTAAATTCCTGGAAGTTGTAGCCGTCAGGAAAGCAAATATATAGAAGGGAGTTCCACGGGCGAAAAGAAGCTACTGAAGTAGAATTGTCGCCTGCATTTGGTTGATTTAACTGTAAAAGGGTGGGACCTTGTTGCCAGTCTGGTTGCCCGAGTAAATTCTTGTGGAGGGGGCACCGGTAACCCAAGTTCGTTGGAGCAGAAGCCATGAAAATATTTATAGAAGAGACAAAGGGAAGCCACACCCGCCGGTATGAAAGTGGCTAGAGTCGAGCTGCCAGGTTGGGACCGATCACGTTACAGATTCTACTTTGGAGCCTGTCGAGAACACTGAGACGAACAGCAGGGGCACCTGACCAGCACATGTCTAGGGATATTTCGTGTAGTTCTTATTTTTTGATACTGTTCAGTTATTGCTCGCCCCATTTACAATGAGTTCAATACAGACTACCCAGTCCTGCGATTGAATTCGCTATTACTATGTCTCAAATTTAAGAAGCAACGTTTCAGTCCAATCAACTATTTCTTCTGAAATTTGAGAACTAATCAATAATTTTATTTCGAGAAATTTTAATGTTTTAGTTTTTTCATTTTTAGGGCAATAAAATATTGTTGCAAAATTCTCCATATTTCGTAACTTGCCAAAAAATGGTAAAGAAAAATAATGTTTATCAAAAGATTTATTGTCTTATTCTGTTTTTAAATTCTTTCTTTCTCTCTTATTCCTAATTTTTTCTTTCTCTTTTTGTTCTAAAATTCTTTCTATCTCTCTGATCCCTCTCTTTTTTAGTTCTTTCTTTCTCTCTTGATCTTAAATTCGTACTCTCTCTCTCTCTCTCTCTCTCTCTCTCTCTCTCTCTCTTTCTCTCACACTTGTTAATCAATTCTTTCTTTCTCTCTTGTTCTTACATTTTTCTTTCTCTTTTATTTCTAAACTAGCAGTATAGCCCGGCGTTGCTCTGGTGTAATGAAAGCTTCAAAACTAATCCTTGGTCCTGGAGCTCATACTCTTTGGACGTTGGCACGAAAAACGTAGGTTGTTAAAACTAAGAGCTACAATTATACCTAGTTAGAGCAAAACCTGAAGCAAAAACCAAAATAAAAGGGCTGAAAACCTGATTTTGATCAGACTCGATAGGTTATCGAGGTATCGATTTCCACTATCGGAGTTAAATAAGTCATCCAAGGATAAACTAACCTAAGTAAGTCCATGAAAACTTATCGTACTCATCGGGAGTAAAATTGGGAAAATGAGCCATATTGATGGCTGAATATCAGTTTTTGATCAGATTCGATAGAATATCGAGGGTATCGATTTCCGATATCGGAGAAAATGAGTCGTCTGAGATCTACTAATGTTTGAGACTAAAAACTATAATTTTACCAAGTTAGAGCAAATTCTGAAGCAAAACCATGATAAAAGGGCTGAAATCCTGATCTTGATCAGATCTGATCGGATATCGGGGATTTATTTCCAATATCGGGGGAGGGCGGAAAAATATGCAGGCCATGACCTGACCGGAAGCCTAAAGAATATTTGTGGGAAGTTTGGTGAGAATCGGATAAAAATTGTGGATTTGTATAAAGGAGACACACACACACACACACACACACACACACACAAATATCTTGCCTTTTATATATATAAATTATTAATTCAGTCTTGTTCTTATATTCATTCTTTCATCTCTCTCTATCTCTCTCTCTTTCTATTGTTCTCACATTATTTCTTAATTTAACTTCACCACCCCCACCTCTCAACTTGTTTTTCCCCAGAAATTTCCCACATACTTTTTACATTTTACTTTCTCCTCCTCTTCAATCGAGAACGCAATGTTCCTCTGATTAGAACGTCTTCTCTCTATTTTCATTTTTCTATCTCCTTTTTTGCGAATTTCTCTTTTCCTTTTCATCTTATCTCTCTTTTAGATATCTCTCTCTCTCTCTCTTTCCCTTTCTGAATTTCTGTCTTTCTTTTGTTTTCATTTTCTATGTTTGTCTTTCTCTCTTTTAAAAAAAAATCTATTATTTTTATCTTCTTTCTATTGCAGTTTTTCAGTCTTTCTCCTTTACTTTCTTTCACTCTCTCTCTTTCTCTCTCTCCCTATATTTATAACCCATAATTTCTTTATTTTTAGCGCTTTTTACTTCTTTCTTACGTTCTCCTTTACTGTTTCCCATTTTGCATGGACCCTTCACTTTTCACTGCGATATTTTCTTACTCTATTCAATGGAATAGTGCTTCTTTCTTTGATCCTTCTCTCTACTTTTACCCCCCCCTCTCTCTTTATTTTTCTCCCACTCTTCTTTCTTTCTTTCTTTCTTTCTTTCTTTTTTCACTGACTCACTCACGTACTCGCTTTTCCTTTACTATATTGGGTTTCCATCGAATGTTTTTAAAATTCGGCGATTGTTTTCAATACATGGCATCTAACCAAAACTTAAAAAGGCTAGGGTTTTTTAAAAGACTTAAATAGAAAATCGAATATGATGCCGAACATAAAACAAAATTTGAAATTGGAATGAATCCCAGAATAGCGAGAAGGTTCAAATAAAAAGAACAAAAAAAAACAAACTTGCGTAATGATAGATAGATAGATAGATGTGATCAGACTGAAATAGATAGTGTCATGGTGGCATCACCCATTACAACGGATTGAACTCTTCCTACAACTACATATACTTCCCCTCACAAGAGGAGAGCAGATCAGAGATCAAGAACGCAGAGAGTGAGAGATCAGAGTGAGATAGCGAAGACAGCTACCGTACGACCATTGCGAGTCTCGAATTACTGTATTACTTCCTAAACCGTATTTATTCGTTCTACTACCAGAATTCAAAGTATTTGTATTTTGATGTGTTTAATATATATTCGTTATTTCTTATTTTGGTTGTTTTATGATTTCCTGCTGGACTCTTAACCGGGTCCTCGACAGATAGATAGATAGTTAGGTAGGTAGGTAGATAGATAGATATAGAGATAGATAGATAGATGTGATCAAACTGAGATAGATAGATAGATACTGAGATGGATGGATAGATAGATGTGATCAAACTGAAATAGATAGATAGATGTGATCAAACTGAAATAGATAGATAGATGTGATCAAACTGAAATAGATAGATAGATGTGATCAAACTGAAATAGATAGACAGATGTGATCAAACTGAAAGAAATAGATAAATAGTTGTGATCCAACTGAAATAGATTGATAGATAGATGTGATCCAACTGAAATAGATTGATAGATAGATGTGATCCAACTGAAATAGATTGATAGATAGTTGTGATCACACTGAAATAGATTGATAGATAATTGTGATCACACTGAAATAGATTGATAGATAGATGTGATCAAACTGAAAGAAATAGATAGATAGACAGATAGATGGATCAACTGAAATAGATAAATAGTTGTGATCAAACTGAAATAGATAGATAGATAAATAGTTGTGATCAAACTGAAATAGATAGATAGATAAATAGTTGTGATCAAACTGAAATAGATAGATAGATAAATAGTTGTGATCAAACTGAAATAGATAGACAGATAAATAGTTGTGATCAAACTGTAAAATAGGAGGACAGATAAATAGTTGTGATCAAACTGAAATAGATAAATAGCTTGACTCAAACTGAAATAGATAGATAAATAGTTGTGATCAAACTGAAATAGATAGATAGGTAGATAGATTGATTTGATCAAACTGAAATGCATAGACAGATAGGTAGATAGATTGATTTGATCCAACTGAAGTAAATACAGATAGATTGATTTGATCCAACTGGAAGTAAATACAGATAGATTGATTTGATCCAACTGAAGTAAATACAGATAGATTGATTTGATCCAACTGAAGTAAATATGATAGATTGATTTGATCCAACTGAAGTAAATACAGATAGATTGATTTGATCCAACTGAAGTAAATACAGATAGATTGATTTCAGGATCCAACTGAAGTAAATACAGATAGATTGATTTGATCCAACTGAAGTAAATACAGATAGATTGATTTGATCCAACTGCTAACAGATAGATTGATTTGACCTAACTACAAATACAGATAGATTGATTTGATCCAAACGAAGTAAATACAGATAGATTTGATCCAACTGAAGTAAATACAGATAGATTGATTTGATCCAACCAAAGTAAATACAGATAGATTGATTTGATCCAACTGAAGTAAATACAGATAGATTGATTTGATCCAACTGAAGTAAATACAGATAGATTGATTTGATCCAACTGTACAAATACAGATAGATTGATTTGATCCAACTGAAGTAAATACAGATAGATTGATTTGATCCAACTGAAGTAAATACAGATAGATTGATTTGATCCAACTGAAGTAAATACAGATAGATTGATTTGATCCAACTGAAGTAAATACAGATAGATTGATTTGATCCAACTGAAGTAAATACAGATAGATTGATTTGATCCAACTGAAGTAAATACAGATAGATTGATTTGATCCAACTAGTAAAACACAGATAGATTGATTGATCCAACTGAAGTAAATACAGATAGATTGATTTGATCCAACTGAAGTAAATACAGATAGATTGATTTGATCCAACTGAAGTAAATACAGATAGATTGATTTGATCCAACTGAAGTAAATACAGATAGATTGATTTGATCCAACTGAAGTAAATACAGATAGATTTGATTTGATCCAACTGAAGTAAATACAGATAGATTGATTTGATCCAACTAAAGTAAATACAGATAGATTGATTTGATCACACTGAAGTAAATACAGATAGATTGATTTGATCACACTGAAGTAAATACAGATAGATTGATTTGATCACACTGAAGTAAATACAGATAGATTGATTTGATCACACTGAAGTAAATACAGATAGATTGATTTGATCACACTGAAGTAAATACAGATAGATTGATTTGATCACACTGAAGTAAATACAGATAGATTGATTTGATCACACTGAAGTAAATACAGATAGATTGATTTGATCACACACTGAAGTAAATACAGATAGATTGATTTGATCACACTGAAGTAAATACAGATAGATTGATTTGATCACACTGAAGTAAATACAGATAGATTGATTTGATCACACTGAAGTAAATACAGATAGATTGATTTGATCACACTGAAGTAAATACAGATAGATTGATTTGATCACACTGAAGTAAATACAGATAGATTGATTTGATCACACTGGAAGTAAATACAGATAGATTGATTTGATCACACTGAAGTAAATACAGATAGATTGATTTGATCACACTGAAGTAAATACAGATAGATTGATTTGATCACAATTGAAGTAAATACAGACAGATTGATTTGATCACACTGGGAAGTAAATACAGATAGATTGATTTGATCACACTAAAGTAAATACAGATAGATTGATTTGATCACACTGAAGTAAATACAGATAGATTGATTTTATCACACTGAAGTAAATACAGATAGATTGATTTGATCACACTGAAGTAAAATACTAAGATAGATTGATTTGATCACACCAGCAAATACAGATAGATTGATTTGATCACACTGAAGTAAATACAGATAGATTGATTTGATCACACTGGAAGTAAATACAGATAGATTGATTTGATCACACTGAAGTAAATACAGATAGATTGATTTGATCACACTGAAGTAAATACAGATAGATTGATTTGATCACACTGAAGTAATACAGATAGATTGATTTGATCACACTGAAGTAGATTGATTGATTGATTTGATCACACTGAAGTAGATTGATTGATTGATTTGATCACACTGAAGTAGATTGATTGATTGATTTGATCACACTGAAGTAGATTGATTGATTGATTTGATCACACTTGAAGTAGATTGATTGATTGATTTGATCACACTGAAGTAGATTGATTGATTGATTTGATCACACTGAAGTAGATTGATTGATTGATTTGATCACACTGAAGTAGATTGATTGATTGATTTGATCACAATTATGATTGATTGATTGATTTGATCACACTTAGAAGTAGATTTAGATGATTGATTTAGACTGTACCGAAGTAGATTGATTGATTGATTTGATCACACTGAAGTAGATTGATTGATTGATTTGATCACACTGAAGTAGATTGATTGATTGATTTGATCACACTAAGTAGATTGATTGATTGATTTGATCACACTGAAGTAGATTGATTTGATTGATGTGATCACACTGAAGTAGATTGATTGATAGATGTGATCACACTGAAGTAGATTGATTGATAGATGTGATCACACTGAAATAGGATTGATAGATAATTGTGATCACACTGAAATAGATTGATAAATAATTGTGATCACACTGAAATAGATAGATAGATGTGATCAAACTGAAATAGATAGTTAGATAGATGTGTCCCAGCGCGCGCGTTTTTGAGTGTATATACACACACACACACACACACACGTATATATATATATATATATATATGTGTGTGTGTGAAACGCATATATACTTGCTTGGTTTCAAGATATATACAGAATTCGTTCTACTCAAGGCATTTTATCGGTAACTATTGAACATTTAAGAATTTTATTTCAGGCAAGATTGTAAATTTATTCATTTAAACGCATTCTCTTTTTTTTTATTACTAACCGTAAGCGAGTTCTGGATTGACTTCCATATTCTATCTTGCTGGATGAAGAGCCTCGGAAAAAATTGGAAAAAGTATCAAAAAAAAAAAAAAGATCAACGAGTGCAATTTTAATCAGTTGAAGATTTTTCCAACTCTGAACGACAAATCGAGGAGCCGAAATTGAATTCCAGTTGAATTCCTTGCATTCACTTACGCACAAATACTCTTGGTAATGGTATTACTCCTTCTTTCCCTTCCAGTTATGGGTTAAATAATAGAACAGATTGGGTTCTATACTCTTGGCTGGCAACCAGTCTACCTCAGAAAGCAATGGCAACCTACTGCGAGATAATCTTCTGCCCGGTCAGTCATGTCTCTCTTCAAGACATGATCGCCCAAAGCGTGTATCACGTATAGCAATTAACTGACTGACTGAATATAATAAATGGAAATATAATTAAAACTTCTACTAGGCATAAAATGGGGGATCGGTTTTCTGCTGTTAGGAAGTAATAAACTGATCTCCCACTAATTATACTTAATATAATAATGTAATATAATCTATCTCTTCTCCCTCCAGCTATGAGTTAAGTGGCAGAACAGATTGGATTCTAATCTTCTGCCTGGTCAGTCATGTCTCTCTTCAAGACATGATCGTCCAAAGCGTGTATCACGTATAGCACTTAATTGACTGACTAACAATAACCAGAAAGACTCATGAAAATTTCACGGTTGTCCGATTTGAAGTTTTGGATAAATCATAAATCTTCACGTTATTTACATTGTTCAGACCGTTGCCCTCACCTTTATTGCCATATTTACGACGTTTCGGCCGTTGTACGCTCTAGACTTCTTCAGGTGCTAGAAACTTTGAACCGAACCTTTTATTTCGATCACTGGGGTATATAATTCTTGTTCCATATGCGATGTCACTTCCGAATCCATGTAGTTATCTCCCTTTAACTCAGTTTTCTAAGTTATTTGTTCACCACTGCTGTAGCCGGAAATTGAACTCAGAACACTTTGTGATCAAGTCACAGCAACTAACCAACGCTTATATCGAATACAGTAAAATAATTGCATATTTTGCTTGTGGTAGCTCACAATCAGAATTATGGTTTAAATATACATTCCATTTAATATATTTAATACAAATAGAGTTCAAAAATCTAATTCATTGATTAGCCTTTTTTGCAATTTTTTACAATTTTTTTTACATAGGTTTTACTTACATTATTTACATCATTCGAACTGTTGTCCTCATCTTATTTGCCATATTCATGAAGTTTCGGACATTCTACGCTCCGGCCTTTTTCAGGCGCTAGGAATTTTGAACCGAACCTTTTATTTCGCTCACTGGGGTATATAATTCTTGTTCCATATACGACGTCACTTCCGAACGCCATGTAGTTATCTCCCTTTAACTCAACTCTCTAAGTCATTTGTTCACCACTGCTGTAGTCAGGTATTGAACTCACAATTCTTTTGGCCAAGTCAATGGAATTAACTAACGCCTATACCTACTAAGCCATTTATTCTTAAGGACCCGTGCTATAGTGGATAAAGGCGGGTAACGAATATCTAAACTTATTTATAAATGGAACTTTGTGTGTGTGTCCGTTACCTACAGACTCTGAAACGGCTGAACCGATTTTCTTGAAAATTTAACCAGTTGTACTATGAGCGTCTGCGAGTGTTCTTGTGTCGAGGTACTCCCGATCAATATCGAAAATCGATAATCGAAAAGATTAGGTTATAGAAGGAGTGGTCCGATTTTAATCAAATTTGATACACTCATAGACAAAGACATAAGAAACGATATTCAGAAGTTTCAAGGTTGCAGTTCTTACAATAGTGCAGAAAATCGATAATATATATATATATAAAAGGCAAGATATTTGTTTGTGTGTCTGTTTATCTGCCTGTATGTCTGTATTTTTTCAGCCCTTTTAGTTTTTGCTTCGGGTTTGGCTCTAAGTAGGTATAATTGTAGTTCTTAGTCTCAGTCATGATACCATTTACTCAGAGGACTTATTTAGCCTTCAACATTCAATTTAGGACGAAAAAAACTTATTTGATATCGATACCAGGAAATCAAAATTTGACTTACATCCATTCATTTTTTCTTTCAGTCTACGGTTTCGCTTTAACTGGAAACAACTATTGCTTTTTAGTCTTTCGTGCCAGCATCCAAAGAGTCTGAGCTCCAGGACCATGGATTAGTTTTAAAGCTTTCATTACACCCGAGCAACGCCGGGCTATACTGCTAGTTACACAAATATTACACGCATTAGGTTTCATGGTATTGGACTGTTTCATAAATTAAGGTAACAGAAAAAATCTTCGATCTTTTTGGTCAACTGAAAGAATATTACGAATTGTGTTGATTATTTTCTCTACCCTTATGGGCTAATATTCTGGGCTGACATGTAGAAAGACTATATTGAACCCGTTATTAGGTCTGCCCCTAAGAAAATTGGTTTACTGTCTCGCGCTAGACAAATATTCTCTCTAGAATCTATCTTACATATCTATGTCTACCATTCGTCCATGCTTAGAATACTACTGCTACAGATGGTTCGGTGATCCTTTATATTTATCGAGCAATATTATTAGTCCTGACTTGGAGTCTCGGCTTCACTTATTTTCACATAGGCGAACAGTTGCATCTCTGTCCTTTTTTTTCCATAAATACTTTCATGGTAATTGTTCGAATAAGAGCTATGGTACCTAGATTTTTCGAATTTAAGCTCAGTACTAGACTGGATGTGCGTTGTGGTACATTGGATATCGGCTCGGAATGAGAAATCGGGGAGCCGAGTTCGAATTCCAGCTGAATTCATTGCATTCACTTACGCGCAAATACCCTTGGGAAAAGGTATTAATCCGTCTATTCCTTCCAGTTATCGGTTAAATAGCAGGACAGATTGGGTTCTATAGCCTTGGTCGGCAACCAGTCTACCGCAGAAAGCAATGGCAACCTACGGCGGGATAATCTTCTGCCCAGTCAGTCATGTCTCTTTCGAGACATGATCGCTCAAGCGTGTATCACGTATGGCACTTAACTGACTGACTAGACTGGATATGCGTTGTGGTGCAATAGATATCGGCTCGGAACGAGAAATCGGGGAGCCGAGTTCGATTTCCAGTAAAATTCCTTGCATTTACTTACGCGCAAATACCCTTGGAAAAGGTATTAATCCGTCTCTTCCTTCTAGTCATGGGTAAAATAACAGGACAGATTGAGTTCTATAGCCTTGGCTGGCAACCAGTCTACTGCAGAAAGTAATGGCAACCTTCTAAGAATCTTCTGTCTAGTTAGTCATGTCTCTTTCGAGACATGATCGCCCAAGCGTGTATCACGTACGGCACTGACTAGACTGGCGTCGTGATCTCATCAATTAACCGTTGAGCTGGCTAGATGTTACCCTAAGTTTTATGCTTACAGTTTCGTTTCTCGCACTTGCCGCTTGTGGAACCCTCTTCTTGCTCCATGCTTGCCAGCTAACTTTAATCTCAAAAAATGTAAATTCTATGTTAAACGCTATCTACTCACCTCCTGATTACTCTATTTTAGTTATCGCTCCTCATAATATTTATGTTTGCTGTTCCTCTCACGCCCAATAATCGGTTGTGTCTTAGTAGCTTTGCTGCTTTACTTGGAGAGAACTTTATTAAAAACATTTTCGACCTCTTGATCGAAACTTCAAGTTTTCTGAAGGACGAACTCGTCTTTCCGACTCTTGAGCTTTTCTCGGTATTCTCCAATATGTGGAAGAGAAATAAAAAAAATATATATTGCTTCGCAACTGAAGGTTTTTTGCATATGACAATCTTCCTCTTTCTTTTATGTTTAAACAATTGTTGTATTTATGCGGTTCATTGAACTCCAAGATCGACGTAGGACGGTGATTCTTAGGAAACAAATAGTTTTGATATGTCCGACTAATTGGATAACGATCGAAAGCTAAGAGATGTTGAACAGGCAATAACTTTAATCGATTGATTCTTCTAACTTTCCTCATTATTACTAACATATGCAATTGAATTAAAGCTAGATTGGTACGAGCGATTTCACATAACTTTCATCCCAACAGCTGCAATTTTGGTACAAGGTCAAGATTGGCGTAGAGCACCATATGCGTATATGCACACATTACCAAAAATTAACCTTTAGTACTTGCATTTATTCTGTACACTTCCGTCCCAAAATATTTTGTACTGACCTTCAAGTGTAATGGGTAAAGGGCAATGGAGTGGACAGCCAGTTGGAATTAAACTTGGGTTAATTTCTAACTCATAGCGTAAAGACATTTCAGTAATTCATACACAGAATTGAAATTCCACTCACGATTAAATCAGTTAAGTGCCATACGTGATACACGCTTTGGGCGATGATGAAAGAGAGATAATTGTCTGGACAGAAGATTATCCCGCAGTAGGTTGCCATTGATTTCTGTGGGAGACCGGTTGCCAGCCAAGACTATAGAACCGAATCAGTCCTATTATTTAATCCATAACTGGAGGGAAAAGTCGGATTAATACCTTTCCCAAGTGCATTTGTGCGTAAGTGAATGCAAAGAATTCCACTGGAATTCGAACACGACACCCCGATTTGTCGTTCCGAGTCGATATCCACTGCGCCACAACGCAGATCCGATTATATAGAATAATCCTTAAAGGGAACGGTTGACTTGTTAATTTGAGAAAAACTGTTTAATTTAAAGTGACAAAGGTTACAGATGGAGAATTAATCTAAACTTATTTATAAATAGAACTTTGTGTGTGTGTGTGTGTGTGTGTGTCTGTGTGTGTGTGTGTGTGTGTGTCTGTGTGTGTGTCCGTTACCTATAGACTCCGAAACGGTTTAACCGATTTTCTTGAAAATTTAAACAGTTGTACTATAAGCGTCCGCGAGTGTTCTTAGCTAGGTTTTGTATCGAGGTACTCCCGATAAATATCGAAAATCGATAATCGAAAAAATCGGGTTGTAGAAGAAGTGGTCCGATTTTAATCAAATTTGATACACTCATAGACAAAGACATAAGAAACGATATTCAGAAGTTTCAAGGTTGCAGTTCTTACAATAGTGCAGAAAATTGATAATATTATATATATATAAAAGGCAAGATGTTTGTGTGTGTGTCAGTTTATCTGTATTTTTTCAGCCCTTTTATTTTAGTTTTACGTCGGGTTTGGCTCTAAGTAGGTATAATTGTAGTTCTTAGTCTCAGCCATGATATCATTTACTCAGAGGACTTATTTAGCCTTCAAAATTCAGTTTACGACGAAAAAACTTATACCAGGAAATCAAAATTTGACTTACATCCATTTATTTTTCTTTCAGTATACGGTTTCGTTTTAACTGGAAACAACTATTGCTTTTTAGTCTTTCGTGCCAACTTCCAAAGTGTGTGAGCTCCAGGACCATGGATTAGTTTTAAAGCTTTCATTTCACCCGAGCAACGCCGGGCTATACTCCTAGTGACACATACAGAAAAAGTCATATTAATCATTATATATATTACAAATGAGCCCGTGCGGTCAAAAATGACGGCAAAATATGAATATTGACATGCCATCTAAAATAATGGCAACATATACATTGACGTGCCTACAATTGAATATCTTACCTTAAAATATAAGAAAGAAAGTAACAAAATAATACAAACCCTTGATTGTAACTGAAAGGATATATATATATATATATATGTGTGTGTCTGCGGATGACTATTTACGCTCTGACACCCTGATTGAGCACTCTGGAAGAATGGTAGACTTTGAAAAACAGTAGCCACCCTGGCATGTACGCATCGCTCATTTACTAATGAATTATAGCACTCTGGCTATTGGGCGTGTATAACGAAAATATACATGCTAAAAAGTCTGCCTTCTTCTACCGTACGCCCATGGCCCAGAGGTAGAATCGCCGACTGACACCACTTTGGTCGGGTTTCAATAATGGATTAAAAGCAATCGGAGTATAACCGTACTGATGAGCTGTGATACAACGAAACAGATCTGTCTGCGGATTATATATATATAATTATGTCGTCGATTAGCGTGGCATATATATATATATGCCACGCTAATCGACGACATAATTATTGCAAAAAATACAAAATAAAAATGCAATGTTAAAGAGCATTCACAACAGGTCAGTCAGTTAATCAGTTAAGTGCCGTACGTGATACACGCTTGGGCGATCATGTCTCGAAAGAGTAAAGTTTAATAACTGGTGATAAAGAGTATGAACTGAGCCGATGCTGCCTCGCTATTATCTTTCTCTCCATAAGAGTGACAGAATATATATATATATATATAATGTTTTAAATACAAAAGGATAATCAGATAGGTAAATCCAAAAAAGCTGATCCTAATTAATATTAATTTCATTAATATTAAAATTGATCAAGAAGAAGCTGAAAAAGCGAGGATCCCCTCGTAGAAATGGCTATCCAACGCATTTAAATATCGAAATTTGTTTTATTGTGTATATATGATCCATTTGAAGTAAACAATTACAGAGTAAGCGTCATCTTTTATGTGAAAAAAAAAAAAAAAACCCGGCTAGCCCGAGATTTGAATAGATTAAAAGTGTATTGATTCGTGTAGCATCCTCTTGGGAGTCACTTCCAAAAGGCAGTGGTTTGTGGGAAGAAGTTTTTTGAATAGAGTTACATCTTATCAATGGAATGCGGAGGGAGTGGAGGTGGTTTGCTACAATGTGCCTAGCATTGCGGATTTCCATTTCAACCAAATTTACCCACTGGTTTTTAAATATCTTTCTTGTAAACCGTCTTGGAATTTGAACCAAACACTTTATTCAATTCAAAGGAACATTTTGTTTCCTATGCTTCATTGTCAAACAGGATTAAAGTAATAAACTGCTCTATTTTCCGTGAATTAATTGTGTGATTATTTTTATAACTCATCAACCTTTTGTGGGTAATTTAAAGCAGAAACATACTTTGGATTGTAAAAAATTCATAACTTTTTGCAATTGAATAATAATGTATTAACAATTTTTTAGAAAAAACAATTATTTTTCCAGATATAATCCTTCTCATTTGACCCATAGATAAGGGGAAATTGGATTCTTGCTCTGAGGATATGAAATACGCTTATCCCCCTAAATCACATGAGTCATATGATAACCGCTTAGTGACGTCACAGCAAATACTGACGAAAGCGGCAGTCAAATTCAGTTCGTTTGTAGCTGCTACCCTCCACCGGCCATGGCAGAGACTAAATCTGCCTCCCCAGCAACTGAAATTCGAACTCGGTTCTCCGATTTTTCATTCCGAGCCGATATCCATTGCACCATAACGCACATCCCATAAGTAATCATCCTGATACTCTTCATATTCCATTAGTACGGAGGAAGTTGAATTTAGACAGCTTCTTTACCAGATCTGTTACGTTTTGGAACAGATTCCTGAAGTGATGCTTCCCTGATCACTACAATATCGACTTCTTCAAATTTATAGTCAACCGCTATATATCCTTCATATCCTCATAATTTCTCTCTCTCTCTCTCTCTCTCTCTCTCTGGGTGAACAATAGTTTAGAAAATTCGGAGATATTCATTATAAAATTAGGAGAATATTTAGAGCACTGAAACTACTTCTATTTAAAATGTCTCAGATGGAGTATATAGTTTGAGTTTTGTTTAATAGCATATCAACACCTCTGTGGGTTATTTAATGCCAAAAAGGTGGAGGTTTAAGGTATTTTTTTTTATGTTCGGTTAAAGTGAGAAGGTTGATTTAGTCAGATTTTAATGAAAATGTTTTGAACTTATTCTTTTTTATTTTAGAAAAATGAGAATGTCTTCTAATATTGTATTCAAAAATGTTTTTTTTCCTTCGAAAATGTGTTATGATAATTTTTTCTTCAAAAATGTATTGTTGGTAATATTTTTTTTCAAAAAAGTATATTTTTCTATAAAAGTCTATTTTATGTATATATTTCTATAAAAGTGTATTTTTATACTTTCATAGTGTTTGCCCATAGCTGGAACCCTAACAGGTGCTACCACTCCGGGTCAGGGTGGACCTGGGAACAACAGGAATTAAGAGATGGTTCCATGCTCCTCACAACCTCTCAATCAGAGGCTTTGCTGCCGGATGCAGTTTACCATCATACCTAGGATTAAGTATATTGTAATTTAAATTATTTTTTATGCGTTGTCTCTCGAATTTCCGAACAAAAAAAAAATTAACAGTGGTTTTTCCATTGTCTTTTTCGCGGTCTAGATTTCAACGTCATTTGAACTTTGCTCGATGATTCCACTCTACGCGCCAATATCTGATTCACAATGCACACATCCCTTTAAATGAGATACTTGTGTTTGTCCTCTTCTACTTTGAAAAGGTAGATAAGCGCCGATTCATAGACAAATGCTACGTCAATTTTCTGCCTAACAGAAAGTAAATTAATGATTCCTTTTCGGGATTTTGCACCGAAAAGTGTTTACTTCGAAACGATTCAGTGATTCAAAAAGCGATCATAACATCGACTGACCGAACACTTGTTATTCTTACTCTTGTTATGCCAAATGTTATCTCTATTGTTATTCTGGTTCGAATCCGTCACAATGATCAATGATTATCTCCTGCCATTATGCCAAGCTTTTCGTTTAACGGTGATGGCAAGACAAAGCACTTGAGCGTCATTTCCATTGTGTCTTGATACATGTTGGTCATTGACAAATTTTCTGCGTCAGATTAAGCACAAATATCAAACAAGTAAATCTTCAGCGCTCAGGGAACACAGGTCGAAAATATTGCAGTTCAAGTGTTTGTTACTTTTGGTCCGTTTTACGCACTATTCTAACAAAAAAATAACATTTTAAATGTCGCAAAAGCTAACGTGAAGATCATCTCTAGTTGTTAATAGTATTAAACTTTATCAAATCTTTCTTCGTTTTTGGTCAATGGAGACCTTTCTTGACCTATAGTCGATATTTGAAGCGTATTTTGTATCACAGAATAAATCTTTAGATGAAGACTTACGGCCACATGACGTTGAAAAAACAGTTTCCGTATGATAACCGAAGTTAAGCAACGACGAGACTGGTTAGTATCTAGATGAGTAACCGCTTGGAAAACCAGGTGCAATAAGCTTGGGCGTGCGGGTGGTGTAATGGGTTTACGGCCATATCTCATTGAAACACTGGCTCCTATACGATCATCTAAATTAAGCATCGTCGAACCTCCTTCTGCAGGCTTACGATCATATCATGTTGAAATATGTTAAGCATAGTTGCAGTATAAACCACAAGTCGAATCTGTGGCTGTTAAAGAAATATAAACCGGGCCTTAGCAGACGGACATTGCCCGAATCCAGCAGCCATGCTGAAATTCTGCGGCACGGACGAATATAATTCCAGAGATTTACGAATTAGAATTAATAACCCAAATATTTAATTTGTTTATTTGAACATTATTTTTAATCGATATTCGTATTTGAGAAGATATTCTGTTTTTATTTAAACAGATATATATATATATAACTCTACCGGTCTGAATATTCATGAGACATTTTGTTAGGAAAATGTGTCATTCAGTAGGATTATAACCTCCGATCACGAACATCAATTGATCCGATGCGTCTTAATCGCTCGACCACGCATGGATGCACAGTTGAAACGAAGCCAAATCAAGCCTTATATACACAATTTTCCGATTTCTTGTAAATAATCATCTCTGCTCCGAAAATGTAACGTAATATAAACAAATGTAAACAGATAATGTTACAAAAAGCTCCGGAGATTAACGAAATAGAATTAACAGCTGACATATTTAATTTATTTGTTTGAACATTATTTTAATTAATACTCGTATTTGAGTAGATATTCTGTTTTTTTTTAATTAAACAGCTTGAATATTTTTGACAAATTTTGTTGGGAAAATGTGTGACATTCGGCAAAATTCGAATCTTCGTCCTCTAATAACATAGGGTAAGCCATCAATTGATATGATTTTTTAACAAAATTTATTTTAAAATTAGCTCGAAGTTTTTTTCAGCAAACCACTTCTCTGTGGATGTGACTCCGACGAAGAAAGTTATCCCGATCGCTACAATCTAAAATCAACTCTAGGATTAAACATTATATTCCCCACATATCAACATGAACTACGCCTCTACACTCTACCTCGAGTAGCTCTTGGGGATCGAACATCATTGTTATATCAAAACTTATTTATAAATGGAACTTTGTGTGTGTATGTGTGTCCGTTACCTATAGACTCCGAAACGGCTGAACCGATTTTCGTGAAAATTTACGCAGTTGTACTACAAGCGTCTGCGAGTGTTCTTAGCTAGGTTTTGTGTTGAGGTACCCCCGATAAATATCGATAATCGAAAAAATCGTGTTATAGAAGGAGTGGTCCGATTTTAATCAAATTTGATACACTCATAGACATAGACATAAGAAACGATATTCAGAAGTTTCAAGGTTGCAGTTCTTACAATAGTGCAGAAAATCGATAATATTATATATATATATATATATATATATATATATATATATAAAGCAAGATGTTTGTGTGTGTGCCCGCTTATCTGCCTGTATGTCTGTATTTTTTTCAGCCCTTTTTTTTAGTTTTTACTTCGGGTTTGGCTCTAAGTAGATATAATTGTAGTTCTTAGTCTCAGCCATGATATCATTTACTCAGAGGACTTATTTAGCCTTCAAAATTCAGTTTACAACGAAAAAACTTATCTGATATCGATATCAGGAAATCAGAATTTGACTTACATTCATTCATTTTTCTTTCAGTCTACGGTTTCGCTTTAACTGGAAACAACTTGTTTTTAAGTCTTTCGTGCCAATGTCCAAAGAATCTGAGCTCCAGGACCATTACACCCGAGTAACGCCGGGCTATACTGCTAGTATATATATGTATGTGTGTGTGTGTGTGTGCAAATATATAAACAATCAGATCAACATTTAATATGAAACCTTAGGCAATAGAAAGATCACACAAAAAAGTTATCCAAGATGGCTTCAAGCATTTCCAAGATAAATGTTGCTGATATACTTCTATCTATCTATCTATCTATCTATCTATCTATCTATCTATCTATCTATGTGTGCGCACGCATGCGTGTTAGTTTTTCTCCGTGATAAGTTTATTATCAAAGAGGAATTTGGTTTTGATCCTGTTTGCTGCAATGCATGCTCTTGATATTTCTGGGAGGGCATGAAGTGATATTCGATTGTTTGTTAATCACGTGATGAAACTGTATTTATATATAGCCAATCAAAATCTGGCGGAATCCATTGATCTCTCTTCGTGTTCGTTCACGCGACTTAAAGCGAACGTGAAAATCAAGAAAGAAAGAACCACCACAAAAAAAAAAAAAAAAAGAGCAAAAATAGTTATGAAAAAGCCGGAGTAAGCGAATGAAAAATTTAAAAGTAAGAAAACAGTTTTATTGTCGGGAAAATAAAAGAATTTAAGAGACGAACCAAAAAAAAAAAAAAAAAAAAAAAAAAAGAAAGATTTAAGTGAGGAAAATTTAAAAACGGACAAAGAAAGAAACTACGCCATTTTATGAAACAAAGAAAAATTGGCAGAACAAAAATATCAAACAAAAATTTTAAAAGAAAATGAGAAAATGAACGATGAAAGAGAATAATTAAAAGTGAATGAAGATTACAAATGAAAGAATTAAAATATATAACAAGAAAGACTGAAAAAAAATCAAAAGAAAGAAAGAAGTTGATGAAAAAGTAGATACATAGATGCAATAATAAAATGGAAAGGTATGAAAACAATACGAAAAAAGAAA